>BLSH010404920.1:1271838-1296145 GCA_018402905.1 Glandirana rugosa | reverse complement strand
CATTAAATGAACCTCAGAACCTCAGTAATTAATATGTGTTCAGGTTTAAAGGGATGAGGTGGCAACCCTAGGCTGAATACTCCCCCTTTATCTGGGTTGAGAATTTAAATAATGTAAAAATGGAGATCTAAGAGAGACAATGTAGAGTATTTAAAACATAATAGAGATGATAATATCATCTGTATATTATGTATGTCTCTATCTATATTATGTATTGGAATATCCTAAGATAAGTCTCTCTCTTTTAGATGTTGTTCTTTAGGTTATTTTGTTTTTCAGCCTCACCCTCGCCCTTGTGTCATGTGTAAACAAGATTTACTGGACTAATACTAGATTTGTGGCGCTCTCATCCTTTTCACATTACTTAAAGTAGTTGTAATAAGGGCTGAAGGTCTTTTACCTTCATGCATTCTATGCATGAAGGTTAAAAACCTTCAGTATGCAGCTCCCCCCAGCCCTCCCTAATACTTACCTGAGCCCCACCTTGATCCAGAATTGTGCACAAGAGTAGTGCTGTCCCAGCTCTCTGCATCTTCATTGGTCCAGAGACAGCAGCAGCAGCCCTTGGCTCCAGCTGTGGTCAATCGCAGCCGGTAAGGAGGGAGTCGGGGTTGGGAGCGAGCATGCACGAGTACCCTCATAGCTCAGTAGATCTCTTACATGCCCACTGACAGAGCGGGGAACCGCAATGTTTACATCAGCACCCTTTGGTGCGCTTCTTTGAACTGGAGAGCAGTGGTTTAAGGGATGAAATCAGATACCACTACAGATATAATGGAAAGTCGAGGACGGAAGCTTTCCCCTACTGTCTGGCGGATGGACAGTGGCACAAAGTGGCTTTGATGGTCAGCGCTTCTCATATCTTGCTTCACGTCGACTACAACAAATTCAGCGGTGACCTGGAGACATTACTTCCGCCCTATCGATTTCATCACAAACGGACGTCTTCCATCTAAAAGGGGTTGGATTCCATCTAAGGGCTAACCTTTGATCCTTATTCTTGTCTCATATCTTGGTATCATCTGAACAGAATTCTGATGAACTTTTGATATCGGCAACCCTATTGCGATATGGATTGATTTTATAACATTTTTTTGTTTGTTTGCATCAAGATGAACTTTTTGAATTATTTATACGAATCAGTTTCCATGTTTTTGGGATTATAATAATTTTGAGCATTTTTGCTCTGTACCTTATTTGCACTTTATAAACACTGTATTTTTGCACTTATCTCACATTTATAGTTAATGATTAACTGTATGTGTATCTATGTGTGGCTGTTTTGACATATCTTTTCACATTGCACAGTATAGTATTTAGGTTTAGCGCCATATCATATATACAATATTATTTATTAGCGACAAGTTTGGTCGTAGTGTGGCTGCTTACCCCTCCCGTTAGCCCTAGTGCAGTATCTTTTAAAATCTATTGTTTTAGACGTGTTCCTATTGAAAGTATATCTCCAAAAATGACATTTTTGTTGCAGGGGATGCCTGAAATATAACTTGTATCTTGGTGCAGACTTCTGGGAAAATTGGTGAGCCAATCACACAAGCAGGAAATTATGTTTCTGGGGAGTGGTCAGTACACAAAAATTCCAGGTAGCCATATTTCACTGCATTTTCAGAAAATTACAGTGGCTGCAGATTAAAAAGGAAAGGTCATTTTAAATAACATTGAATCACGATATGACTTGTGTTGCAATTATATGCGCTATATTATTTTTCCTTTATTTGCTATTTTTTTCCTACGAAAGTGGAGTTAACCCTTGAAGTTCACCTAAACCACTCCCCCTAAACCTTATCATTATGTCCTGTTACACCAAAACTCATTATACGTTCAATGACGCTAATATTATTCACACAAACACTGAAGAACAGAGCTAAACCTTGTCAACAAAATTACCAGTTTCCAAAATGTTATAACAAACTATGAAAAAGTTTTGGGTTTTTTTTCAAAATTTTCTGTCTTAATGCAGTAATTTAGCAAAAAATAAAAAAAAAACAGTGTTGACTAAATACCAACAAAAGAAAGCTCTATTAAAAAAAAAAGATAAAAATGTAATTTGGGTACAGTATTGCATGACCGCGCAATTGTCATTCAAAGTGCGACAGCGCTGAAAGCTGAAAATCGGCCTGGGCAGGAAGGTGGTAAAAGTGCCCGGTAGGCAAGTGGTTAAACCATGGTAACCAATTTCTCACCTTTATTCTTCCATAGCAGTTTAGAAACCGAAAGTGAGGAGGATCTAATTGGTAGTTATGGGCAACACAGGCAGCTCTATTTACGGACATTTAATAAAATGATTCCAAGCATTTGTGTTTAATGGCTGACTACGAAAGAACTGGGAGGTTCATAAAATAACTCAATCCATCCAGTGTCACCTGCTCAACACAGTAAATCATTTTTTACTAATCTCAAGCATAGAAAATAACATAGTCCCCTGATGGATTCATAACTGTCCAGCGCTGAGCTTCCTGTCTGCAGTCTTCTCTTCATGCTGCCGATTCCAAGTTCCCATTGACTATGTAATTGTTTTATCAGTGACAGGCTGAGTGCGGTGTCTGCGGGAGAGCCACAGCTCCTGCTAGTAGCGCCTCGCACTCTCCTCCTCCTTAGCCTGCGCGACAGATGATATCTGTTTTCTCCTGTGAGTTTGAATTTGAGAGCCACTGAAGCTCGGCAACTGTATATTCTGGCTCAAATGAGCTGAAAATTGCATTCAATTTGAATTTCAAAACTATGAAAGGAAGGGAAAAAGTATCTCTCCTCTTAGCTTGGGAAGAGTAACTCTTTCCTGGCGCTGTGCATGATACATGAGTGTTGGGTCAGAATAAAGTAGGTGTAAATCCTAACCAAATTACATTTCATTTGTTAAAGCACCGTGGGGTCAATTCACTAATGATTTGTGTTTTATACTAAATACCACGTTTGATATTTAAAGTGTCAATTCACTACATCTAAATACCGCACGTGCGGTAAATACCGTAAATTCGCTAATTACCTGCAGTAAATATTGGAAAAAAATCCAATATTGCATTAAAGAGGAAGTAAACCCAGATGGGGTTTACTTTCTCTACAGTCCCCTGTAAAGTAGAAGCATAATGGGTTACTATGCATTGCATAGTAGCCCATTATGTGCCACTACCTGCAAAAGAAGCCAGCAACGTCCAGCGATGTCCCTTGTGCCGGCAGCCTCCATCTTCAGCCCCTCTTCCTTCCAGGGCTGCGATCTCTGGCTCGGTGACTGGCCAGAGTCGGGTGATGTCACTCCCGCACATGCACACGGGAGCCGCGAGTCACGACACGATCACAGTAAAGAAACGGCACAGAGGCCGTTTCTTCACTGAGCATGTGACGAAATGACGTCGGCACAGCTAGTACACTGCATATCTCCTGAACCATGCAGGTTTGGGAGATATGCAGGGCACCTACAGGTAAGCCTTATTATTGGCTTACCTGTAGGTGAAAGTGGTTGTCACGAGTTGACAACCACTTTAAAGTCTATTCACAAAAAATACATTCGTTAATTATTTTGTGGTCTAGCCACTTGCTATTTAATATACAAATGCATACACTGTATTACCAAAAGTATTAGGACGCCTGCTAGAAATCCAAAAATCCAAGAACAAAATAGAAAATAATGGGATCCGTCAATGCATTCCTGCTCTCTGCATGAAAGGGGTTATAACTCTTCCTTACGCTATCCAAAATGAAAAAAAAAAGTTTTGCCTTTAGTTCTACTTTAAACTCACAAAGCCAATCTCCCAATAATCATCCACCAATCTACTGCAGAAGTCATGTTGATATAAATGGGACATAGCGGCAAGCTAGACACATCTAAAAAACATGGGCACAGCAAGAAGCGGTATGAGTCTTACTGCTAGCATCTATCCCTATGGCTTTTTTAATATTGAGTTTTGTGTTTTCAATGTCCGAATCGCTATTATTGCATATACTGTAGCTGTGTATGCAGCAACTTTCAGCCTGCATACATTTTAAATTCACTACTGCAAAAAAAAAAAAAACATGGAAAAAGTGATCATCTCATGTGAGACTATTTTCAGAATTTTGTTTGGGCTGCCCAGACTGGGATCCATCAATTATTTAGAGGAAGTAACAGGATGCTTCCTTTTGCTGGGCAAATCAGCAAGCAGGCCCCGAGAGAGAAGGAAACATGACTTAAGTAGCATTTATTAGCTCAACTGCAGAAAGCAGATTCAGCCGGCAGGGCTGCCCGAGGTATTAAAAATTGTGCGTTTCACCTCTGGAATCTCTAGGACAATGCGTGTTAATGTTTATTGGGGAATGCCTTCAGAAAACAAAATACACACACAAAAAAAAAAAACTTGCTGACAAATTCATCATCTTGTTAACCTTCTTATTTTCCTGTTTGCAGCTGATGCATTGTCTTCATTTACATTACAAATGTACTAATCTGCCGCGATGTTTGCTGAGTACAATGTTAAATGGAAGATGAAGGAAATTGCATCAGTCACTGTAACTTCATATCTCAAGCGTACAAGAGGCCCGCTGCCGGCCGCGTTTGCAAGTACCGCTGGCGAAGATTTGCTAAATGAGCTTTTTCTATTTATTTATTGGTATTCTTCCACCTTTTTTTTTCGTAAACTAATAAAGTCTGAACCGATGCTGAAACTTCTGGCAGCTTGATGTATTTCAGGAAAGTGCTGAGCTGGGGAAGAGGAGCGTGTGCGGTCCGGGGCTGTTCAGGCTCCAAGCACAACTTCCTAAGATGGAATATGAAGTTTGCAATTGAAAGAAAATAAATTAATTTAAAATGCTGAACAATGCAAAGAAGTAGGGCGGTGGGGATTGTGTACTTGGGGACAGCAATTTTATTTTTTTTAGGTGTTAGGTAAAAAAAAAAAAATGAGAGTTTAACGGTTTCTTTCTTTTTTTTTTTTTTTTAAAGCTTATTGATGTTAACTTATTTTTTAAGGAAAAACTCCATTCAAAAATAGGTAACAATAAAAATAAAATACTGAGCAATGCAAAGAAGAAGGGGGTGTGATTATTTTGTACTTGGGAACGGTATTTTTTTTAAGTGTCAGGTAAAAGAAAAAAATATATAATTTAATGGTTTCCATTTTTTAAAGCTTATTGATGTTAACAGAAATGTGTTGCACTGTCACTTTAAATTAAATTAACAAATCAATAAATGTGCCAAAAAAAAACAATAAATGATCCCTAATATATGATTACAAAAGTGATAAAGTCCACTGTGAGGTAAATTACTTCTTTATAAACCACACCACTGATGTGCTCCAGACACCATGAAAACACATAGCCGCTTACTAAAAGTTCAGACCTTCAGCTCAGAGGTCTAACAGCACTCAAAGGAACAAATCCCAAATGGATGGAAAGTCACAGCATTCAATCCAAGAATGCAAAAATTGCTTGGCCCTTCATACCTCCAGGTAACACTGCTCGGATCACCACTGGATAAATAGCTCACATGTACAACAGGCAGCATCACCCACGCAAAGAGAGAAGCGCACCAATACTGAAGTATGCTCCAACACAATTTATTCAAAGATAATAGCATGTATTCATAAACAGAGACAAACAGAAGCATATCACATAGCTCCAACCTACGCATTTCGTCCTACGGGACGCCTTTCAAGGAGCAATGGAGTAGCAGCGGAAGCTTCAGTGAATTCTAAATCGGTTGCACCCAGCATTCACCATAGGGCGCTCTACCTAGCCGAGCTAAATCAGGGGCATTATACCAGCTATTACTTATTTAATACCCCCACTAAATTTATCATCTTAGTGCAGCAGCAGGTTTTGGTAGGGAGGCGAACAAACAAAATTAGCCCATTTAGCTCACCCTCTTGGGGTACCTTAAATAGCTAAAGTTCAGGTTAAACTCATTGACTACTCAAACCTGAAGCTCCTTCCTAGTAAGCACATACATTGCTTCTTTCACTCCCCACTGAGCTCTGCTGTGCAGTGACTGCATGAGGCTGATACTAAGTCAAATTCAGGTGCTTGCACTTATAAAATACATTTAATGGTGTATCATTTATTACTGAACATATATGGTCTTGACCACATTTGGTTCATGATGTCACCCAGGAACCGTCCTGCTGTGTCAAAATTAGCACAGCACTGGGTATCTGTCATTTAACGATGGAATTGTGGTGGATAAACATTGGCGGTTATCAGGTCAACATGACTGATGATGATTTACACATCTGGACACTGTTATTGATGATAGATTTGCATCTTTACAAATTTATTTAATTACAGTACAATAAAAAAAATGCCACAAATGTCCCTAGAAGTAGTACATGCATGCAAGAGAGAGAGTGTGACCTGACACAATCACTGTAATTAGCTTCCACCCCTAATATGTATACAGAGGCGTAACTAGAACCTTCAGGGCCCCGGTGCAAGAAATTATGAAGGGCCCCCTGACCCCTGGCCAGGGCCCTTCCCTCTTCCCACTGATCCTGGGGCCCTTTACTCCTATCGTGGGTCCCTTTATTGCGGTACTGCAGTGGGGCCCTTTCACAAGTCTGCAGCAGGCCCCAAGGGGGCCAAGGAAGCACACAGGGGCCCTGGGAACAACAGAAGACAAGTAAACTGGATAGAGGAAAATGGAGGAGATTGGGTCCTCTAAATGCCACCCCCGGCATCCCTCCTATTCAGGTGTACAAGGGAGGCACATGGGCCCCCTGGACCATGGGGCCCGGTTGCAATTGCAACCCCTGCAACCCCTATCGTTACGCCCCTGTATGTATATATACAAAAGAAGCAATGGTCATGGGACTTTGTATGAGGCATATCACTTCAAAATTGATAATACATACATAGAAGACATATATTTAGAGAGTTTATTCCAATCAAAATTACAGATAGCATCATTTAAAACTCAGTATAATTTGTTTATAATCAAACCATTGAGAGGCCATTAAAACAAGCTGACATGTAGAAGGTACACACGATTGGTAAGATAAATTAATATAATATTGGTACATGATGGTATATACATAAGCACAAGCACAAACATAATAGATGTAAGTTGTAAGAACCAAGCAGGCTTGACATCCTAAAAAACTCTACGTGTTTCATGGCTCATGGCCACTCATCAGGAGTATGGTATAGGAAATATCTATAGTGTGAGTAAGTAGAAATTGTATATGGTGATATATAGTAAAACATGAGTAAATAAATTGTTCCCTAAGCACAGAGGTAAAGTGTTAAGCTGTGAATATTTACATGAACAAAGGTGAACTGTAAACAGCAAAAACAAAACCAGTGAACCGATTAGGCTTGAGTGGACACTTCCACTCCGCAATTAGTGATGGTGGGATCCTCCACAGCAGCAATAGTGAACTCCTCTTGCACTGGGTGGCCACTTCACCACACTCCAAATCAAAGAAGGTTCTTAGCACTGGTTCTCAGAGGGGTACATGTGAAAAAAGGAACACGTGTAGTAATATAAAACACAGTTTTATTAAAAACAGATGCACAGAGACAGATAAAAAGCCAGCAATAAAATATGGGTAACTGCGATAGGCACACAGTCCTAAAACAAACGCGTTTTGTCTGCATGGACATCGTCTGGGAGATCCACCATCACTAATTGTGGAAGTGTCCACTCAAGCCTAATCGGTTCACTGGTCGTACAACCATGTGTACCCACCTATTCTGGTTAGGACCCACCTTTTTCATATGCGATTAAAGAGATAGTCATCTTATACTTACATTGATCCCCTTTATCCATTGATTGGAGGCTTTGAGTGCTCATTGGGATTGTGATCACATTTGAACTTTTATGGACTTGATTTCATCTTATAAATACTCATTTTTCACGGTTTAATTTCAAATTATCCCATGTCACATATTCATTTTGTTTTTGCTATTTACAGTTCACCTTTGTTCACAGTGCAACACTTTATTTATTTGTATTTTCTTTGCATTATATGGTCTAATGCTGTGTTTGCTGCTTTTGTTTTATTTACCATTTGTGCAATAGTTTTTTACCTTTTTGAAGCACAGAGGTAAGATGTTTCTTGTAGTTGGTTACCAGGTTTGCACACATCTCAGGAGGGATTTCAGTCCACTTTTCTTTACAGATCTTCTCTAAATCCTTAAGGTTTCATGGCTGTCACTTGGCAACTCGAAGTTTCAGCTCCCTTCATACATTTTCTATAGGATTAAGGTCTGGAGACTGGCTAGGCCACTCCATGACCTTTGTCAGGACCTGTGTACTTGCTTGGGTCACCTGCTGGTGGCACTGTTGTATGGAGAACCAAAGGATGTAGTTCTGGTGGCCACCAGTGGGTGTCTCCCAGCAGATGGAGTACACAGGTCATTAAGCTACACCAGATGGGGCTGCTGGGACTATATAAGCCCCCCTTGCACCCAGCCCCAGTGCTTTAGCATTTTCCCTGCAAGCTGTACCCTGCCCGAGCCTGACCTGTTCTGATCCATGTTCCAGACCTGTCCTGATCCGTGTTCCAGACCTGTCCTGATCCGTGTTCCCATCTGGAGTTCTTTCTGTCCCCCTGGAACCTGCTTCCTGCTCCCTCCTTCACCATTCAGCCCTCAGTATTTTCCCCTTCTGTTCTCCTCATTTGATATCTGCCTGTTTTGCCTATGAGTTTTTTTGCATTTGTATTTAGTTAGCTAGATAGTTAGGCATTTGTTTTTGGGTTGCTGTGTTTTCACCTTCTTTCACTTGCTTGTTTATGTTACTGGTGTTGGGTGTTTTGCAAGTGTGCCATTTTCATAATAAAACGTATTTTTTCACTTATACGTATAGTCCTGATTCTTTTGGGTGCAGCCCATTAATCTGCTCCCCCTTGCTGGATGCTTGCATCTCCTGACATAACACTGAAGCCATACAATCAGATCGGCTGCACCTGGGAACCAGGGCTAAGCACTTTCTAATTGCTGCAAGATGCACTTTGAGGAGATCCTGTATTTTTCACTTCTGGTAACAGAAGACAGGGATTACTGCCGCCAAATTTTGAAAGGGCAGACCAGGGAGCAATTGTAATGCATCCGTATGGCTCACGTTTTTTTTGACCAAGGCAGATTTTTGTTTGAGGATATTCAGCCACTCTTGCAAATGTGTGCAGAGTTGGCTTTGTCTGGTGTCCCTAGTGGTAGAGATGATTATACCCCTGTTTCAGTGCGAATCAGGTTGAGTCCTTGGTTTGGTTGTGGGAAGATGACTCAGCCTTTTTCTTGGAGCACTACTCGGCTTGCTCCCAACAGATGCTAGTAGAATTATTAACTCAGTATAATCTCTGGTCAGACAGTCAGCATGTAAGGTGGATTTTGTGCAACCATTATTACAGGCATGGTCAAATATATTGCACTCAGCCTCTGTCAGCCTGCAACCACCCATTCCTGTGGCTAGACCCCTGCCTGCCACAAACTAAATACCAGTACCCTGTTTCCACCTGATGCACCTTGCCTTTTACCCATCTACCTCCTCTCCGCTGCCTGCAACTATCCCACAGAAATCCCACTCAGCAACTGCTCCCTCTTTTTTACCTTCCTCCCATTCTTCTCTGCCGTCAGCTGCGCACCCTACACACAGCCCTGCATCCACATACAGAATTTCAATAACTAAACCAAAAAAGAAACGGAAATTTTTCCCAACCTGCACTATCCTGCCACTATCCAATCCTGCAGCCACATCAGCCGATGTGTCCCAGTCTACTACCACATCAACCAATCCGTTCCACTCTGCCTCTAAGCCAGCCACTGCAGTCCAAACCCCCACGGTTCCAATTGCTCCAACCAGGCCTGCCACCATTCCTGCCACATTGGATTGGCCCATGGAAATTAAACCTTCTGCTGCTGTCCTGCCTGTCGCTATTCCATCTGACTGTACTGGTCCTCTGTCCATCACCCAGTTTGGCCCTATGGACTCTTTGTCGGCTAATCAATTTGACTTCACTGTTCCTGTTCTGTATGCCCTGCCAGGTGGTCCCATTCCTGATGCCCTGTTTGATCCTGTTCCTGAAACTCAGCCTGATACTCCGGTACCCACTGCCCAGCCTGCTGTTTCATTGCCCGCTGCCATGCCTGCTGCCCAGCCTGCTGCTCAAGTGCTCACTGCCCAGCCTGCTGTTTCATTGCCCGCTGCCCAGCCTGCTGCCCAGCCTGCTGCTCAAGTGCTCACTGCCCAGCCTGCTGTTTCAGTGCCTGCTGCCATGCCTGCTGCTCAAGTGCTCACTGCCAAACCTGCTGTTCCAGTGCCTGTTGCCATGCCTGCTGTCCAGCCTGCTGATCCTGTGCCTGCTGTCCAGCCTGCTGATCCTGTGCCCGCTGTCCAGCCTGCTGATCCTGTGCCTGCTGTTCAGCCTGTTGATCCTGTGCCTGCTGTCCAGCCTGCTGATCCTGTGCCTGCTGTCCAGCCTGCTGCTCCAGTATCCGCTGTCTAGCCTGCTGCTTTGGTGCCTGCTGTCCAGCCTGCTGCTCCGGTGCCTGCTGTCCAGCCTGCTGCTCCGGTGCCTGCTGTCCAGCCTGCTGCTCCTGTGCCCGCTGTCCAGCCTGATGATCCAGTGCCCGCTGTCCAGTCTGATCTGGGGTTCACTGTCCAGTCTGATGATCCGGTGCCCGCTGTCCAGTCTGATGATCTGGCACCCGCTGTCCAGTCTGATGATCCAGTGCCCTTGCCCAGTCTGATGATCTGGTGCCCGCTGCTAAGTCTGATGATCCGGTGTCTGCTGTCCAGTCTGATGATCCAGTACCTGCTGTCCAGTCTGATGATCTGGTGCCCACTGTCCAGTCTGATGATCCGCTTCCCACTGTCCAGTCTGATGATCCGGTGCTCACTGTCCAGTCTGATGACCCGTGCCCGCTGTCCAGTCTGATGATCCGGTGTCCGCTGTCCAGTCTGATGATCCGGTGCCCGCTGTCCAGTCTGACGATCCGGTGTCCACTGTCCAGTCTAACGATCCGGTGCCCGCTGTCCAGTCTGATGATCCGGTGCCCACTGTCCAGTCTGACAATCCGGTGCCCACTGTCCAGTCTGATGATCTGGTGCCCACTGTCCAGTCTGATGATCTGGTGCCCACTGTCCAGTCTGATAATCCGGTGCCTGTTGTCCAGGCTGAGGATCCGGAGCCCACTGGTCTAGTGTCTGAAGACCCAGTGCCCACTGATCCAGTGCCTGCTGGCCCTGCACCTGATGACCCAGTGCCTGCTGATCCAGTGCCTGATGACCCGGTGCCCACTGATCCAGTGCCCACTGCCCTACCTAATGATCCAGTGTCTGATGATCCTGTGCCCGCTGATCCAGTGCCTGATGAGCCGGTGCCCATTGATCCAGTGCCTGATGACCCGGTGCCCACTGATCCAGTGCCTGATGACCCGGTGCCCACTAATCCAGTGCCTGATGACCCGGTGCTTGCTGATCCAGTGCCTGATGATCCAGTGTTCACTGCTCCACTGCCTGATGACCCAGTGCCTACTGCCTAGCCTAATGATCCTGTGCCCGCTGTTCCAGTACCTGATGACCCAGTGCCTACTGATCCTGTGCCTGATGACCCAGTGCCTACTGCCCACCCTGATGATTCTTCATCCGCTGATCCCTTGCCTGATGATTCTGCGCCCGCTGATCCAGGGTCTGATGACCCGGTGCCCATTGATCTAGTGCCTACTTATCCAGTGCCTTTTGTTGCTTTCCTGCCTGATTCCAAAATGGCCACTGATTTCCCCCTGCTTGATACCCAGACTGCCTCTGATGCCCCTGTGTTGTCTGTCTCTGCTGGTTTCATGCCCACTGTCCAGCCAGCTTGTGATACCAGATCCAAACTTCCGGACCCTGGCGGCGGGGCGCATGATCTATTACCTAATTCAGGGGGCACACCCCCCAGCAGGTTGGAAGACTCTGACCTGAACAATACAAGGAAGCCTGCAGACATGGAGTGGAGACTTTGTTGGATTTTCCCGCATGGACTGTCAGGTTAATAGCAATAGAATGGAGCATCCAGAGGCCACTCCTTAAAGGGGGGGGGGGGACTGTCAGGACCTGTGTACTTGCTCGGGTCATGCTGGTGGCACTCTTGTATGGAGAATCAAAGGGTGTAGTTCAGGTTGCCACCAGTTGGTGTCTCCCAGCAGATGGAGTACACAGGTCATTAAGCTACACCAGATGGGGCTGCTGGGAGTATATAAGCCCGCCTTGCACCCAGTGCTTCAGCGTTTTCCCTGCAAGCCGTACCCTGCCCAAGCCTGACCTGTCCTGATCCATGTTCCAGACCTGTCCTGATCTGTGTTCCCACCTGGAGTTCTGTCCCCCTGGAACCTGCTTGTTGCTCCCTCCTTCACCATTCAGGCCTCAGTATTTTCCTCCCTGTTCTCCTCATTAGAGTCATTATAGTCCTGATTCTTTTAGGCTCCATGCACACTGGATGCTATCTGGGCTCTTTCAGCGTCGGGCAGGAGACGCTGCTTACAAAAGGTTCTTTTGCAGTGTTTTGTAAGCAGCGTTTACCGGCGTTTTTCGGCATCTGCGTTTTTTGACATTTTTTTTTCTTCATTGGCTTCCATTGACTGCAAAAAACGCCAGACGCCAATAAACCGGCGTTTACCAGCGTCTGCGTTTTTTGTGATCAGGAGAACGACTTTTGAACGCCAACTCAGGGCGTTCAGATAACAGCCCAAAAACGCCACTGCTGATAAAAGACAATAAACGACCATGTATGCATGGACACATAGGATAAAATAAAGTGGCGTTTTTGGGCTGTTAAAAAAAACGCCAACACGACCAAAAACTGTTGTTTTTCAGATACAGTGTGCATGGAGCCTAAGGTACAGCCCATTCATCTGCTTCCCCTTGCTGGATGCTTGCATCTCCTGACAACCTTAATATGCTTCTTCTTGAGCCATTCCTTTTTTGCCTTGGTGGTTTTTTTTGGGTCATTGTCTTGCTAGAAGACCCATCCATGACCCATCTTCAGTGTTCTGGCTGAGGGAAGAAGGTCCTGATCCAAAATTTTGCAATACATGGCCCCTCAATGTGGCAAAGTGTACCTTTAGCAGAGGAACAGCTATAGGGCATAATGTTTCCATCTCCGTACTTGACTGTAGGGATGGTGTTCTTAGGGTCATAGTCATCATTTTTCTTCCTCCAAACACAGCGAGTCGAGTTAATGCCAAAGAGTTCAACTTTGGTCTCATCTGACCACAACACTTTCTCCCAATCCTTCTCTGAATCATTTAGATATTCATTGGCAAACTTCAGATGGGCCTGTGCCTGCCCATTCTTGAGGAGGGGGACCCTGCGGGCGCTGCAGGGTTTCAATCCATGGAGGCTTATTGTGTTACCAATGGTTTGTTTGTTGACTGTGGTCTGAACTGCCTTAAAGCGGAGTTCCACCCAGAATTTTATTTTTACATCATTCAAGTCCTTTGCCTATATAGACTTACCTTTGAAGGAAAAAAATATATATACTCACCCTAAGTCGCTTGTTGTTAGGTGGTCCCTGTATTCTGCCCCTATTTGGTTCTAGGCTCTTTTTCACTTCCTGCTTCCCCTGGCCTCCTGGGAGATGTGACTCATCATTTCCCAGGAGTCAGTAGGCTTCCCTGTACTGGAAAATCGTGTTATTTCCAGACAAGAAATGATACGATTTAAGGCAGACCGAGATCGAGGAGTGCATGATGGTTACCCACCATGCACTTTTTTCAGGAAGAGATGCCAGGAGACCCAGGATGGGCTTCAGGTGCCCTCACCTAAAATGGAAAAGTCCAGCAGTGAGAGAAACAAAATTGTGAGTAAAAAATAAATGTAATTACTAGGCGGTTTGAAAGTAAGGAACCAAAAGGTTACATCTATTTAGGTATTAAAAGAGTGGAGGCCAAAACAAAAAAAAAAACATTTCTGGGTGGAACTCCGCTTTAAGATCATTCACAAGCTAGGGGGAGCTCTGGGGTGAACCCTCACTTTTCTCATGATCATCCTTACCCCATGAGATGAAAATCTTGCATGGAGCTTCAGACAGAGGGAGATTGATGGTTATTTTGTATTTCTTCCATTTGTGAATAATCGTTCCAACAGTTGTCTCCTTCTCACCAAGCTTCTTGCTGATGGTCTTGTAGCCCATTTCAGCCTTGTGTAGGTCTACAACCTTTTCCCTGATGTCCTTTGGCAGCTCTTTGGTCAGGCCCATGATGGTGAGCTTTGAATGGAAGAAAGATTCTGTGGACAGGTGTCTTTTATACAGATAACGAGTTGTCGTTAGGAGCATCTTCTTAAATTGACAGGACTCTGTGTACCACATGGGCACCTACTGTAGCCAGTCTGTGGGAGCCAGAATTATTGTTGGTTGGTAGGGGATCAAATACTTATTTTACTCACTGAAGTGCAACTCAATTTATGACATTCGTATCATGTGTTTTTTCTGGATTTTTGGTTGATATTCTGTCTCTATCATTTAAAATTCACCTATGATAAAAAATATAGACCCTTCATTTCTTTGTAAGTAGGCCAACTTATAAAATCTTTAGGGGATCAAATAATTATTTTCCCCCTCTGTATATATTTGATCAATGGCATCTCTCAGGATCCCTAGTGCTTTACATTATAGAGGTACTGGGAGTTCACAGGGGTGAGCAGCTGAAATAGTTTGGCGGGTCTGCAAACAGCTAGGTTTAACTAGAAATCAAATCTCACCCCTAGTAGGGAGGTGAAGGGTGGGGAAGAGGAGCTGGGCCAGCACAGACAGTAACTAGACACTCCTAGAAGAGGAGAGGGCTATGATGCAAAAAGAGGGAGGGGGCTGTGCTAGGCGATTGATTAGTCAATTTTTCTAGCAAGTTCAGAGGCACATTGCAGGAAATACAAATCATTTATGAAAAGAAAAAAAATCTGCAAATCAATAAAAAGAATTCAAAATATTTGATTGTTCTGTGCTTTTGCCTTCAATGTTTTGTAAGCTGGTTACAGGATCTTTTTAAAGACTGACCAATATTTTAAACATCTTTGGCCAAGGGAAGAGTATTTCTTTATTTTTCATTTTCCAATAAACTCTTAAAAGTTAATTCAAAACACTAAGTAGAAATTCATAAGATCACATGCAATCATTTGGCCAAATGGTCATTGAAACTATGCTATGCTACATTAAGGCAGAATTAGGAAAAGGTCAAAATAGTTTTTTCTATAAAAAGATCAGTGCAGAAAAAATTAAATATACTATAGCTGCAGGGAAGTTTTCCCAGTCGGCTATGGTGTGTTTCCAATGAGTTCATATTCTATGTATCATCATAATGTTTGCTGTAAAGTAAGTTTGGAGGCAAAACTTACATTTTCATAGTTGCTGTACCATATTTCCATTACTGTATTAACTACTAAGTTAAAGACTCTAGCTACACTTTCCCATATGCCCCCAGTCAGAAAGATATTAAAGTGGTTGTAAACCTTTGACATGAAAAACAAACAAAACGTATCCTTCAATGTTGTGTACTTGCCTCAATCCAAATAATCTAGTGTGATTTCTGTCTGTTCTCTCAGTGGTCTGCTATCTGCATGAATAGTTGAGGAAAGTGGAAAGATGACACTGGATCCATAAGTGTAATTTATTGTTATTGCTATCTCAAGGTATTAATGTTGGTGTAAATGATCTGGTTCCAGGGCAGGTGGCTTCTACACCCCAGAGGATCTCCACAGTCACCTTGGGCTTGTAGTGTAATGTAAAAAGGGTTGAAATTTATGCGCCACTCCACTGTTAAGAGGTCCAGATACAACTTTATCCCATTAAAGTTCAGGGGTACAGATCAAGAAATAGCCAACATGTTTCAGGGATCTACCTGCCCCCTCATCAGGACTGGAAAGAACATAAGAAGATTATCAATGCCAATCTCCCCTCCATGGGGCCATAACTAAAACCAAACAGTCAATAGTAATGAGAGTGTCAATACAATTACATAAAAAAGAGAACATGAGTGCTAAACAAAAATAAGAATATGGGTGCTGAAAGATACATTAAAAAAATGATAATAATTATATAAACACCAATAATAATTATTGCTATCATTAAAATGATACATTATGAATGAGATGTTAACCTAATAAAAAATCTCTCAAAACTACCATATACCATACCATATCAGTTTCGATCATTTTTTTCTCTCTTTTTATTAGGTTAACATCTCATCCATAATGTATCATTTTAATAATAGTGATTATTATTGGTGTTGGTATTATTATTATTATCATTTTTTTTAAAAGTATCTTTCAGCGCACATATTCTTACTTTTGTTTAGAACCCATGTCCTCTTTTTTATGTAACTTTTTTGACACTCTCATTACTATTGATTGTTTGGTTTTAACCGGTTCCCGACCAGCTCGCATACATTTACTGCTGCAGAGTGGCGCTGTCCCGCGAGTCGCTGTTCGCCTTAGCGGGCCTGTCGCACTCTACAGGAGTGTGGCCGTGGCTCGGGTGGACTCGATCTCCGCCGGCGAGCCGCGGTTGCCTAGAAGAGAGGTAGAACAGGGAACCGCCGATAAAAACACGGCAGTTCCCCACTCTGTCAGTGGGCATGTGAGAGATCTACTGATGCCTGTCACTGGGATCACTTAGCTCTCTTATGCCGCTGGTAGCCCAACCCCCTCACAGTTAGAACACACCTAGGGAACTCACTTAACCCCTAGATCTCCCCCTGCAGGTTAACCCCTCACTGCCAATGACATTTACACAGTAATCAGTGGATATTTACATTTCTGATTCTGAAAATGTCCGACATGTCCGCTGCAATATCACAGTCCCGATAAAAATCGCAGATTGCCGCAGATAAATAGGTACAACTTATGTAAGAGTTTTTTTTCCATTTCTGTGTATCAGCTGAGGCTAGCCACCTCACTGGGTATATGGAACACACAGCCACTTTAAGACAGAATGGTACACTATGCAAGATGACAGCACTGGCCACCCATCCCTCCGACTGGCGTCGATAAAGCTGATCTCCAGCATAACCGTCTTGCACACTTGTACAGGCTTACCTTGATTTCACTGCATACTGTGATCTTTTCACTATGTGTATTAGAAGCTACAGCAAGTCAGATAGACCCTGCTTCTTTGCTGGCTGAAGGATGTCAAGCATCATTTAGCACTTTCCTCCCAGTCTGAATGCCCTTGGTCCACCCCTTTCATTGATTGGATTTCAGTTTTTTTAATCACTGAGGCTCAACATCACATGTGGGCGTTACCAGGGGACGTCTTGCATGTAAATGTGGTCTGCCTCAGGACCCCCACCCATTCCAGACAGACACTTGCCCGTGAAGAGGTTTTGACATTTGAATAATTCCTCCCAAGTGCAAGCCCACCGTATGCATCAGGGCTGAGGGGTCTTGAAAGGATTACTGAGACAGGGAGCTGTGATGTTTTAGAAAGCTATGTACAGCACCCTGCCATCCCCTCCCACCAGCCGTTATCTGCTTTCATTGCATTAAAGAAGCATAGAGGCCCAGTGATAACATCATTGGGTCTAAAATAAAGTATGTCATGAAATGGAAAGGCTTTATTTAAAAATATTATCGACAGGAGATTAGGGGTGAGGAAGGAAAAATAAGGAAAGACAAAATGTAAGCAAACTAAACGTCAACTTAAAGTGATTGTAAAGTCTCTTTTTTTTTTCAATAAAAATAAGAAACACATTATACTTACTTCCTCTGTGCAGTGGATTTGCACAGAGCAGCCTGGATCCTCCTCTTCAGTGCTTCTGGCCCCTCCCTCTTATCGAGTGCCCCCACAGCACGCAGCTTGCTATGGGGGCACCCGAGGAAAGTCACAGCTCTGTGTGTCCATTCAGACATGGAGCTGCGGCCTCTCTCCTGATTGACTTTGATTGACAGCAGCAGGAGCCAATCACGCTGCTGCTGTGTCTCAGCCTATCAGGAGGGAGAGTCTCAGATGGCCGAGACATTTGTGGACATCGCTGGATAGAGATGGGGCTCAGGTAAGTAATTAGGGGGTGCTGGGGCGGGGCTGCTACACACAAAAGGTTTTTTATCTTAATGCATTATGCATTAAGATAAAAAACCTTCTGCCTTTACAACTCTTTTTACGTTTGTAATAGGCACAGAGAAGTCGTCCTATTTGTTTTGTCTGTACTGGCATGGCTGCTCATCATCAGATATCAGCTGCCTACAAATATATCCGCCCTTGTAAAGGGACATGGAGGTGCAAAGTTTTCACTAGTTTCTCTATTCTCCTGGTTTATTGCAGGAGCAGGAAGGCTGTGGTCATCCACTGGTTTCAAGGCTTGTGTCTAGGTTGCCTTATGGATGATCCAGCTCTGCAATCAAAGCTTTTATTTAACCACTTGCTTACTGGGCACTTATACCCCCTTTCCTGCCCAGGTCAATTTTCAGCTTTCAGCGCTGTCACAATTTGAATGACAATTGTGCGGTCATACAACACTGTGCCCATATGACATTTTTATCATTTTTTAAAAAAGATAGAGCTTTCTTTTGGTCGCATTTAATTACCACTGAGTATTTTATTTTTTGCTAACTAATTGAAAAAAGCCAGAAAATGGAAAAAAACAAACTTTTTTTTAGTTTCTGTTATAAAATTTTGCAAATAATTAATTTTTCTACTTCAATGATGTCCACTGATGAGGCTGCACTGATAGGCGGCACTGATGAGGAGGTATTGATGGGCACTGATGGGGCTGCACTGATAATCAAAGCACTGATGATCAAAGAAAAATGAGCTGTAAGACTCTGTAAACCTTTTGTTTTGAGGTAGCTGGAATGCTGATTTAAAGTGGCAGATTTTTTTTTATCTTAATGCATTGTATGCATTAAGATAAAAAGCCTTCTGTGTGCAGCAGCCCCCCTGAGCCCTCCTAATACTTACCTGAGGTCCATCTTGATTCAGCGATGTTGCAGGAGTATCTCAGCTGCCAGGGATTCCCCTCCTCATTGGCTGAGACAACAGTGTGACGCCATTGTCTCCCGCTGCTGTCACTCAAAGTCAGTCAGCCAATGAGGAGAGAAAAGGTGCGGGGCCATGCTGAGGCTTCATGTCTGAATGGACACAGGGAGCTGTGGCTTGGCCCCCATAGCAATCTGCTTGTTTTGGGGGCACTCAACAGGATGGAGGGGCCAGAAGCACCGAAGAGGGACCCGAGAAGAGAAGGATCTGGGCTTTTCTGTGCAAAACCACTGTGCAAAGCAGGTGAGTATAAAATATTTCCTTTTTTTAACTAAAAAAAAAAACAGACTTTAGTATCACTTTACACTAAAGGTTAAGTTGAGTTTAAGTGTTTGTATACTTCTGAAATGAAAAATGAACAGAGCATATATCTCTATAGTGTGTAGTGTGTACTTGCCTCAATCCAAAGCACTAAGGTCCCTTTCACACGGCCGTTCCGTTCAGGACTGCCTGTCTGTTTTTCATGCACTTCTATGGAGTGACGGATGTCAGCGGTGACATGCCCACTGACACCTGCCGCTCTCCGATCCGCTCCTCTACCATAAAGCCCGATGGATGGAAACCCTATTTTTCCATTCGTTTGGGGTTCGGATCAGATGAAAACAGACAGACGGTCAGTTGTCATCTGATTTCCCATAGAGGAGAGCGGGGCTCTGACAGTTCCGTCTCTGCACAGTGAGCGGAGACGGATCTGTCACCTGCCGGCTCAGCAGGGATCAACGTATTGATCCCTGCTGCGCAAAGCGGAACCCGCACACGGACACGGCCGTGTGAAACCGCCCTAAGTGCGATTTCTGCCTGTCTTCCCTCTGCTAACTGTGTGAACCCCTTCTGACATGTTATGCCTCACCCCTCCAACACACAGAAGGTGACTGACAGCTTCAGCTGTGCATGTTTCCCTATGAGACTGGGGGGGGGGGGGTTGGTGTTCATTCCCTCCACTCAGGTTTCAGATTACACTCAGCTCTCAGTTCTATATTGTTCTATTTGTAACATCAGATCCATCCTTTTGCCCACTGAAGCTCAGAAATTATGTGTAAATTCTGTACTTCGAACGGATGTATAGAAGAGATGGCTGTATTATTAAACATTAATAAATATATAAATAATAATAACAATAAACAGGTACAAGTTATGGGAGGATTTGTTTCATCTCTGTGTATCACTTGAGGCTATTCACTTCAGTGGTTATATGCAAGGGTTTATAACCACTTTAACGCTTTTAAGATAACCCAAGGGATTGCAAGGAACAGAAAATCTAAAAGAAAACCATAACAATTTTATTATATAAAATGGAAAAACTGTGCTGTAATCTTTGTGCAATCAAAATGTGGAATCTGAGGTCCAATTATAGACAATGTTACTCAGGATGTCAATTTCTTCACTATGGGTTTAGGTTTTCTAAATCGAAGGTTCCTGTTTCATTTTTGCTTTTAATAATTGGAAGGTTCAGACCCACACTCACCATTTGGCTACCTTACCCCCAAGAGATATGGATATCCCGGTTAAGAAAACTTGCCTTAGGATATCTAAGCTCTCGCGTCCCTAGGTAATGGCACTTCCACGCTGTCACTGCAATGGCGTCATCTCTGCAAGGTTACGCTCCTGGCCCATATGTATTCTTTAAGAATTTTATGACACCTGGAGGCCTCCTTAATTGTTGTACTGTAGAAAGTTTTTTTATAAGTTTGGTTGTTTGCTTGTGCGTGTAGCTCTGGTCATTAATTTTGTCTGATCTCATACATGTCCTGCACCGCTATGTGGGCATTCACAGGGCTATTAGGAAGAGAACTCATTCCAAGATGGCATCTGGCTTGCTGGCAGTGTCCTTGCACAGTTGTGTTGGCATATGTGGATCGACCGTAGAAATGCCACACGTCTGCTGTGCAAATATTTTATCTTCAAGTCGTTCGTCCTTCTCGGCATAACTTTCTCCCCCCATAGAAATGAACACAGGTGTTATAGTGCGACAGAGAGCTCATGCGATATGTTTTTTCACTGCACTTTTGCAGGATCAGCTTAGCCCGAAAGAAAACCACACACACATATATATATATACTATATTACCAAAAGTATTGGGACACCTGCCTTTACACACACACATATAAACTTTAATGGCCTTCCAGTCTTAGTCCGTAGAGTTCAATATTGAGTTGGCCCTCCCTTTGCAGCTATAACAGCTTCAACTCTTCTGGGAAGGCTGTCCACAAGGTTTAGGAGTGTCTATGGGAATGTTTGACCATTCTTCCAAAAGTGCATTTGTGAGGTCAGGCACTGATGTTGGACGAGAAGGCCTGGCTCGCAGTTTGTGCTCTAATTCATGCCAAAGATGTTCTGTCGGGTTAAGGTCAGGACTCTGTGCAGGCCAGTCAAATTCCTCCACCCCAAACTCGCCTATCCAGGGGTGAAAGTGCTGCTGGACAGGGTATGAGAGTGCATGTGATCAGCACAGGGCCAATCAGGACTGTCCAGGTAGGGGGTCAGGGGTCCTGCATCCTGATAGGACAGCCAGTGCAGTATGAAAACTCCTCCTACAAGCTTTAACCAGGAACTGATAGAAGTCACATGACTGCTATATACTGCTGATGAGAAAATATATTTAGCAGTTTATATTTACTAAAATGTTTGCATTTCCATGTTCTGTGTACTGTGGGAGACCAGATATAGTGAATGCAGGCTCCTGGGTTTAGGAACACTTTAATGCTTTCTATGCATTAAGGTAAAAAAAAACATCTGTGTCACAGAATCCCCCCCAGCTGCCCTTATACTTACCTGAGCCCATTCCCAATCCAGCACGGTGCATGAGAGCAGCAGCTCTCTCCCTTCTCACTGGGCAGCTTTTCAGCAGCAGGAGCTATTGGCTCCCGCTGCTGTCAATCAAATCCTGTGACGAGAGAGTGGGGGGGGGGTGTGCCCGAGCCACCCTGTCTATGTCAAGTGGCTTTCTATGGGGCACTTGCCAAAGAGGAGCAGCCAGGAGTGGGGACCTGAGAAAAGGAGGATCGGGGCTGCTCTGTGCAAAACCATTGCACAGAGCAAGGAAGTATAAAATGTTTGTTATTTTATTTTTTAAAAACCGAAGCTTTAATATCACTTTAAAATAAATGTATTAATTTTAATGAACACTGGCATAAGTATGCCCAATTTCTAAACAGGCTAAATATGGAAGGATATATCACTGCAATGGCGGAAACCAGAAACATATGCATTGGTACAGTTGTGGTGAGCACTAAGGCATGTGTAGAGGCAGGTGCTGGTGCAGTGGTGAGTGGAATGGGGGCATGTGAGAGAGGTAGGTGAGAGCAAGGAGAGACAATGGTAGTCATGTGCAGTAGTGAAGGGTGGGGGAGGGGGTTTGGTGTGCAGGGAAAAGCTCCCCAAGATTGTTAATGGAAAAAAACACGGGTGCTCGGTCCTCACGCTGGTGGTTCATCCAGCATGCACTGATCTCAGCCCACCCCCTCTCTAACTTTCCAACACCCCTTCCTAATCTAACACTGTCCACTCCCACTGTAAAGGCCAGGAGAATGAAAGACTGAACTCTGCTTACATAGTGACATCACCTAGACTGAGTTTGGGAGGCTTGCTGCTTCATTAGAATGATGAGCAGCAGGAGCATAGACCTGCTTACCAATGCATGGCAAGTGGTGGGCAGAGTCTTGTTTTCTGATTACAGAGGAAGGCCTTTCGCAAACCTGTTGACAACATCCCTCAACATAGCCACACATTTATAATACACATATTTACAGCTTACAAACCAACCATTGCCCATGCGTGGAAATCTCAGTCTCTCAATTTTCTGAAGGTCAAGAGCCGTATACAAGGCAAATTTTTTAATGAAAATTTGACTGCTCTACTGGAAGACTCTCATGATAACTTTCTCCCAGTCTGGCCGCCATGGGATTAATTACTCTCCTACCTTATCTCAATGTCTGAGACCTTGATCAGCCTTTCCACCTTGAATGAATCCCTGCAACCTCTGAGGACCCCTTATTATGCGGGTGTGGTAAAACTTAAGGAAAGCTGCATAATGTATGGCCAGCCTTAGCTGTCATTGTGCCATTGCTGACTTACCTATAACTGGGGGTGGGGGTATAACATTTTCATTATTACTTCGCTACTTAGTCAATGATCAGAAAACCTCTATCTTTCACCCCTCTTCTATGCCCTACTTCAGTGCTAATCCACTGTCTCTTTTGGCTATCCCTTCTCTTTTTAGACTGCATAACCCTTCTCACGTGCTTGCTTTGTACAACGCTTACTTTATATCTGAAGGTTCTTGTTGTTAAAAAAACTGGGACTTTTTTCACTAATATAACAAGCACAGGCTTCTCCATCCACCATCCCACCACTGACTCCATCGCCTGGCTTAGAGCAGCAAGGCATTTCAAAGGCTACAAAAGACGCTGTAATTTGTCATCCTGTATTTTGCCCAGTCCCTGACAATTATACCGCAGCGTTCACGATCTGCTTTCTCTTTATGACTAATTACTGGGCCTACGAGAGATGACATACACTACAAAATAAGTCTCATGTCTACAGAGGGGAAATAACTTTGGAGCACCAAGGATGACCATATTAAATATGAATAATACAATAGTGATATATATTATCATAACCCTCTGGTCAGCAGGGAAGAAAATAATGAATAGTGTCTGCTCTTCCTATTCCATTCTTATGCTGTTTATCTGTGTTGAGTTTAATGTTGACATTAATTAGATAAGAAGCAGATATCCACATAAAGGCCATTCAAATGTAAGCTTCTTAGTACAGGAATGCCAGCAGAGGCTTGTTGAGCTGGAAGGCCAATGTCATGAGATTACATTGCTATTCCCATGACATATGACCATGGATGGCCAGACACAACCTGATTATGAAAAGGTATGAACCAAACTCAAGGATCACTTGCCACAATCAGGTGAACATTGGGCCATGTAAGGCTCTTGTAAGGGGTGGTAATGAACACACTTTATCACATCAAAAATTCACAGATTTTTTTTTTTTTTTACATTGTTTTTTTTGCAGCTTTTTCAAACTTTGGTGATTGGTGGAAACCTTGGGTTCCCATTGAGACATGCTTTTTTCTATGGCCATGCAATGGATAACTACTGTATATGTAAGGGACCAGGCCGGCCCTACCATGGGTTCCAGTAGGTCCATTGGACCCAGGCAGCACTTTGAAAGGGGAAGAAAATTAACCCAAGGCTGCCACTCCTTATCTTCTATTTACCCAGCAAAGTGACAACCAAGATTTTTTTCCTAGCAGTTTTGTGTGTCATGATGACAACTGCCCCCCCCCCCCCTCGGGGTGCTCCGCCTGCCACGATCCTTTTTTTAGAACCAACAGTGAAACGACCCATTTATCTTCTATTCCT
>BLSH010404920.1:1243363-1256001 GCA_018402905.1 Glandirana rugosa | reverse complement strand
AATCTCTCCACCATGGCTTAGACCAAAAAGCTGTCCAAGGACGTCAGGGACAAAATTGTAGACCTATACAAGGCTGGAATGGGCTATAAGACCATTGCTAATCAGCTTGACAAGAGGGTGACAACAGTTGGTGCAATTATTCGCAAATGGAAGAAACACAAAATAACTGTCAATCTCCCTCGGTCTGGGGCTCCTTGCAAGATCTCGCATCATGGAGTTTCAATGATCAATGAACAGTGAGGAATCAGCCCAGAACTACACGGGGGAATCTTGTCAATGATCTCAAGGCAGTTGGGACCATAGTCAGCAAGAAAACAATTGGGAACACACTACGTCATGAAGGACTGAAATTCTGCAGTGCCCACAAGGTCCCCCTGCTCAAGAAATCACATGTCTGAAGTCTGCTAATGAACATCTGAATCATTCAGAGGAGAACTGGGTGAAAGTGATTTGGTTAGATCAGACCAAAACCAAGCTCTTTGGCTTCAACTCGACGAGCAGTGTTTGCACGAAAGGAAAAAGCAATTTGCCCATGGGACTTTTACTGAGTGGTGCTCAGTAATAAATACAAAAAAATTATATAAAAAGTACAACATTTGAGAGCTCCATGATGGCCGCCTAAGCCAGGAGCTCTGCACCAGGCCCGTGCATCGACAGCCCTACAGCAGGACACAGCGGGCAGACATCTCGGGACCCGGGTTCCCCGTCCATCGGAACCCCCCCTGCACACTATCTGATGCCCGGAGCCGCGGCAAGGAGAAGCCTGGAGCCGCAATTTTAGACCCAGGCCGCTGCCGGGTGTACCAAGATGGCCGCCGCGGCCTCTCCTCATGCTTCCAGCGAGTCAGGAAAATCAGACCACAGGCAGGTACTGTCTCCTCCATCACTCATATTCTCCCCTGAGACCTATGGGCAGCCCCAGCTAGCGATGTCCCCTTCTCCAGCCTCCACAGAATCCCTCCCGAGGCATGTGCTTGAAGACAAGGTCGCTACACCTAGTAGGCCAGGGCAAGCCTCTCAGATGGTTATTCCGGATCCCAGTCAGAACTTCACAGATTCTCCTCTAAACTGAGCAGACATTTTCCTCAGGATTTCTGACCTCCTAGAAAGGGGACTCTCCAACACAGCCGCTAAGATCACAAATGATATTAAAGCGGATTTCCTGCACTTGGGGGCCAGAATGGAGTCCATTGAGCAAAAAATAGATGTAACAGTAGCGAGAACTAATCAGAACTCAGACCACATTAGGGTACTGCAGGAACAACTGGACTCTGCTCTTGCCAAAATGGAGGACATGGAAAATAGATCCAGGAGACAGAACTTCAGAGTCAGGGACCTCCCAGAGTCCATCACTGACGTTCACGAAGCTATTCACGATCTTATAAGGAACCTCATTCCGGAAACCCCACAACATCGCTTGGAACTTGACAGGGCTCATAGAGCTCTGGGGCCTCCAAGGAAAGATGGCTCCCCCAGGGATATCATCGTGAAACCCCACTTTTACGCCATGAAGGAGGAAATTATGAAACGGCCCACAGCAACTCTCAGGTATCCTGTCAGGGGCACCAGATACAGATTTTTGTAGACCTGGCCCCGTCTACCATACAAAAGAGAAGAGCTCTCAAACCCCCTCTATCCATTCTTGCAGCAAAAAATATCAAATACTGGCGGGCCTTTAACTTTGCAGTAAAATTCAATTGGAAAAGCAAAACTCTCTCCTTCTCCTCATTTTCGGAGGGCTAAAAGACTTTGCTAGACCTTAAGCTGATCTCCCAAGAGGCACCCATGGACTGTTCTGGCTCCGCATCAGGATCTACCAAACGACCACCCCCTGCCAGCCCAATCACCCCACCTTGGAGTAAGGGGAAATCCAAAAGAACCAAGGATAATTTAACCCCCTGACCTGGATGGTCCTACCTTCAGGCTCTCATTTACTCCATGTTCCATGGACCGCCAATTGTGGATTCCTTTTTGTCGGAGGGGGCTCAATGCCCTCATTACTCACTGGCTACCTCTGAATTTTTCCATACGTGGCCCGATTAGCCGTTGCTAACAGTTGCTACTTTGTTCCACTTAGAACTCGGGCCTTAGATTTACCTATCTCTTATCCGGCTTACTATTCTTGAACCATTACTGCTCAAGACTTCTGAAGGGAGTTTGCCAGTTTTCCCCACAGAAGCCACTTTTCACTGCAGACTGTTTCCCTAACATCTGGCCCGTACTCAAGAAGATGAACACCTAATATCTTTACCTTTGTTTGACATATGCCTAACATTGAGTCTCTTACAGGCTCTTATAGCTGTTTAATAGCGCTGCTGGTGCAGGACTTGGTCCCCCATGTGCACCCTCTTACTCCGTGGTTGCGGTTAGTCCGTCAGCACGGGATAAGACGTCCGCACCACTTGCTGGGGCGGATGACCATTGTTTGAGGTCTCGGAAGGAAACTCTCCTCCCAGATCTAATAGGGTCTAGTAGACGACCCTCTTGTTTAATGTTCCTGTACTCTCTCTTTTCTCTGTCTCTAACCTCTTTCTTTTTTCAGTCAATCAGGGGTGGGCAACCTCATATACTTCCTCGTTCCCGGATTTCCGCATTCCAGGGGATCAAAGACGAATCCGTATCAATATTTCGGTATGGGTAAGTGACTGTTTTGAGTCCGATAGTCCTCCCCTCTCGAGCCATGGCTAACCCCACCTCACCACCAGTCCTCAGGACAGCCACACACAATGTGCAGGGCTTCAATTCCCCCACTAAAAGAAGGAAGGTCCTTGAGGAGTATAAAAGACTCAAACTGGATATCGTAATGATCCAGGAGACCCACTTCCCGATCCGGTACAGTCCTAAATACCTCCACCCTCACTTCCCGGTTTTCCATACTACTAATGCAAATGACAAGACTAAGGGGGTAGCAATACTTTTTTCTAAACACTGTAACTTTTCATGTACATCAATTTATAAAGACCCAGAGGGGAGATTCATCCTTCTCAAGGGTACACTGAATGATAAGTTATACTCCCTGGTTTCCTATTATGCCCCTAATAGAGGCCAGACCCAATTTTTCCAATCTCTTTTTAAAACTCTCAATCCCCGATTTGAGGGCTTAGTTATCTGCGGGGGTGACTCAAATACAGCTTTCGGCCAGCAGCTAGACAAATCCAGACCCCCTGGAGATCAACTAACCCGTCCCACAAATTCAGCCTTAAAATCGCAAAACCCATCCACTCACATGACCTAATCGATATCTGGAGGGAACTAAACCCATCTAAGCGAGACTACACCCACTATTCTTGCCCACACCAATCTTATGCCAGGATAGACCACATCCTAACCTCCCCTTCCTTGATCCACACCACCAGCTCAGTATCTATTAAAGACACAGCATGCTCAGATCACTCTCTGGTTATCCTCTCCCTAGCGATCCTACCTCACAGTCAATCTTCCCGACAATGGCGTCTAAACGAAACAATCCTACTGGACTCCATTAGAGTTAAAGAAATTGAGGATGCTATCAAAGAATATTTTAATTTTAATGGAGGCCAAGAGGTCTCCCCAGAAACCCTCTGGGCAGCCCATAAGGCCACCATTAGGGGCAAGCTCATTCAGATAGCAGCTCAGAATAAGAAAGCCCACCTGGTTGATATCCTGCGACTCGAACAGTCGTTTACTCCCTCAAAAAGCTACACAAGCAGCACCCACCCCCCCCGATTCCCTGGCTAGGCTAGATTTGGCTAGGCTAGCCCTCAATCTTGCCCTTACAGCCTCCACGAGAAGCGCATTCGTTGGAATTATGCTAAATTCTACTCCCAGGAAGACAAAATTGGCTCCATGCTTGTGCACAAGCTCACCCCAAGGAACAAATACCATACCATCCCTAGAATCAGAGTACAAGGTCAGCCCCCAACTGCCGATCCACACAAAATCCTAAAAGCCTTCCACAGCTTTTACTCTGACCTATATGGCTCAGGTAACACAGATAGGCGCCTTCCTGGAGGACTTACCTCTCCGCTCCCTCTCAGCGGCCCACAGGGATCTGATGGAGGATCCCATCACAGAAGAGGAGATTCTCAAGGTGATCAAGAAACTTAGGACGGGCTCTGCTCCAGGCCCAGATGGCCTATCAGCCCCATATTATAGAACTTTCGCCTCCACGTTAGCACCCTTCATAGCAAAATTTTTTAACCATAAAGCAAATGGCACCCCGCTGGACTCTCATCTCAATACAGCTTTCATTACGGCCATTCCCAAACCGGACAAAAACCCTGAAGAAGTCAGCTCGTATAGACCCATCTCCCTCATTAATAATTACCTCAAGATCCTCACCAAAGTGCTGGCTAACCATCTAGCCTCCTTCATCAACCTGTATATCCATAAAGACCACGTGGGATTTATATCAGGTAGACAGGGGCCTGATCAAATTAGGAGGGCGATAGAAATAGTCTCCATCCTCAATTCCAACTGGGATAAAGGCCCCAAACAAAGTGGTATGCTCCTTTCCCTAGACCTCCAAAAAGCCTTCGACGCTGTTGCTTGGCCGTACTTATTCAGGGTTCTAGAACAATGGGGATTCAGGATTCGCTTCAGGAATACCCTTCTAGCACTTTACTCTACTCCTAAGGCAATCATTTGCCTTAGAGGTCAACTTTCGAGCCCAGTCTCCATTGCCAAGGGTACGAGACAGGGATGCCCCCTTTCGCCTTTACTTTTTGTTATAGCAATAGAATCTTTAGCGATTGCAATCAGCCACAATCCAGACATTAAAGGAGTATCCTGTGGACCCCAGTCCCATAAATGCGGACTTTTTGCTGATGATATTCTCCTCTTTATCACCTCCCCACTAATTACCCTTCCAAACCTCTTTAAACTTCTCAATAACTTTGCAGACTGCTCAGGCCTAATAATAAATTATGCCAAATCCCAGGCCCTCAACATATCGCTTCAATCAGACCTGGTCACTAGACCGAAGGAGACCTTCAAATTAGAATGGAAAGACACCCATATCAAATACCTTGGAGTTAATCTTACCTCCAGATTAGACCTTCTTTATCCCCTGAACTTCCCCCCCACATACAAGAAACTTGAAGCTGGCCTCAAGGGGTGGTCAGGTCATAATCTTTCCTAGCTAGGCAGAATCAACTCTATCAAAATGACCCTTCTCCCACTGCTCTTATACCTTTTTAGATCACTACCCAGTCCGGTTAGACAAGACCACCTACGCAAGTTTCAACAACAGGTCCTCAAATTTATTTGGCAAGGAGCTGGCCACAGACTCCCCCAAAGAACTCTGTTTCAACACAGATCCAAGGGAGGGCTAGGGTTACCCCACTTCCAATGGTATTACCAAGCAGCCAGAATTGCCCAACTCTCCATAGTCTATTTGAAATATGAGAAACCTGACTGGTTGCAGCTCCCTCATTCACTTTAGACTACCTCCTTTGGATGCCTCCCAAAAACAGACCCCCGATTCTGTCCCCAATCCTCTCGCAATCCTTAGCCCTATGGGACAATATTAGATCTTCAACCACCTTAGTGTCCGAGCTCACTCCCCTCGTACACATTTTCCACAACCCAGCCTTCCCTCCCGGACAACACATTATGGCCTTCAAGTGGTGGGTGGATAAGGGTCTGTACACTTTTTTAACTCTTTGGGTTCCATTACAATGAGACATTGTACCACAAAATTGGAGATGCCCAACTCCGAGCACTACAGATTTAGACAAATCCATCACTTCCTTCTTTCCCTTTGGAAAAATAAGCCAACCCCCCCCCCCCCTATCACTCTGTATGAACTTTGGTGTGGGCAGGCCAGGGATCAGAGGGGCAGAATCTCGATCATCTATCAGTCACTTTCCCTACCCAACTCCAAATCCAGCTACATGGGGGCCTGGGAAGAGGACCTGCAGCTCGTTTGGGAATTGGGGAGATGGCAGACCAACTGTTTCAGAGCCTATAAAGGTATCCTTAACATTGCTCTAATTGAAGCTAACCTTAAGGTCCTCACCTGATGGTACCTCACACCCACCAAATTGACGACTTTCTTCCCGTCAGCGAACCCTCTTTGTTTCAGAAATTGCCAATTGAATGGTGACCACCTCCATATTTGGTGGAGCTGTCCCAGGATTAGGACCTTTTGGGAGAAGATCTTCAACCTGATCCCCTTAACCACAAATTGCCATCTCCCCAGATCGCCTACCATAGCCCTGTTGAATGGGGACCTCCCTAGTGTACCCAAATATTCCCGTAAGTTAATATTCTTCATTTTCCTCTGAGCCAAAATCACGTTAGCAAGAGCGTGGAAACAACCTAACGTTTCCTTCGAGGCAGCCCGTCATAAGATTTCTTGGATAATGGAGCAAGAAAAACTAGCCAGTTTCATCACAGACTCCACAACGAAATTTGAAGCCATTTGGGAACCATGGGCAAAACACATGAGGATATCTCTGATCCCAGGTTACCAAAACACTGATTCCCCTCTCCCTAGACCCCCCTGATTGACCTATTTTATTCTATTTGATCCTTCAATCTTCCTGCTTCTACTCTCCTTTTATTCCTCTCATTCTATTTTTATTATTGGAATGTGTTTTCTCAACCTTCGGGGCGAGAGGACCACAGGATCTCCAATTCTGGTTTATCGCTTAGTTCAGGGGATCTTAGCCCACCCCCTTCTTATGGAGATGTAGTTCCTATATCCGTTTTCTGTTAATGGTATTACTCCCATTCTAGGTCCAGGATCTTGCCTTCTAAATAGGGCTAGGACATAAAACATTAGCTCCTGTGCCCGGAGTGGGACTTTTTCAATGTGTATATTTTGTTTATCCATTGTTGATCCTCATTGGTCTCCTTGAGCGTGCTCAGGAATTTTCATTTTAAATCCTGGGCCCCTATGTTGTGTCAGTTGATGGGTAGGATGGGCCGTCCCACTCCCCTTGCCACAGATTGCTCCCATTCGGGGTGGTGAGGGGTCGGGGTGGACTCGCTTATCGAGTGGTTGGCCCGCCAGGGGAGTCTGGGGATTACCTTGTTTCTTCTTATTTCCTGATTGTTCACTACTCTATTATTGGTTGCATCATGCTCCTCTAATGTACTAACTATGCACTGAACCAGCCTACTTTGTTACTTGTACTTTGTCAGAATTTTTCATTTTTTATCTCAATAAAAACATTGAAAACAACAAAGAAAAGTACATTTATTGGAATTTACAAAAAAAAGACACATACATCTTCATTTCCACATTGATTTGGAACAAAATAAAACACAGTTTTTCACCAATGTACATTCTAAGTGCCAATGTATTTAGTAGATCGTTATCAAGTTACTGAAGCAGTAATCTCTATGCCTTTTGCGAGACAAAGCCCACTTCGTCAGGAGACAGCCAAAGTTGGTTTAAGTGTACATCTGTGGAAAAAACATGTCACACAAGATAACATAAACAAATGGTAATGGCCATGTAAAATAGTGATATCTATTGGGGCACAAATGGAGGATCCCCGCCGTCTGGTTATCCACCTACCCTCAGCTCCCTGGGGGAACCTCTGCTGTGGAGGTTCACAGCACTGGGATCCAGATATCACCATTAATATCTGGCCTTGATTTTTTATTTGATTTCACTGCTATGTGAGTATAGTCGGCTTGGGGCAGGGGATGCTATTTACGACTTAAAAATCAATGCACCTTGTTTATCTTATCTTGTATGACATGGTTTTTCCACAGATGTACACTTAAACCAACTTTGGCTTTCTCCTAATGAAGTGGGTGTTGTCCCGTGAAATGCATAGAGATTACAACTTCAGTAGCTTAATAATGATATACGAACTACTTTGGCACTTAGTATGTACATTGGTGAAAAATGTTATTGTATTTCATTCCAAATCAATGTGGAAATATAAATGTACAGTATGTGTCTTTTTTTTGTAAATTTGAATAAATGTTGTACTTTTTATATATTTTTTTTGTATTTATCACTGAGCACCACTCTGTAAAAGTCCCATGGGCAAATAGCTTTTTCCTTTCGTATAGATATATTGGGGACTGAGTGCTGCTCAGGCTTGAGCATATGGTGGCTCTCTTCCTTTATATGATAGCACTCTTCTTTATTCTAACTCGCCTTGTTTGGAGGAGGAGGAATGCTGCCTATGACCCCAAGAACACCATCCCCACCGTCAAACATGGAGGTTGAAACATTATGCTTTGGGGTGTTTTTCTGCTAAGGGAATAGGACAACTTCCCCGCTTAAAAGGGACAATGAATGGGGCCATGTACTGTTAAATCTTGGGTGAGAACCTCCTTCCCTCAGCCAGGGCATTAAAAATGGGACGTGGATGGGTATTCCAGCATGACAATGACCGAAAACACATGGCCAAGGCAACAAAGGAGTGGCTCAAGAAGAAGCACATTAAGGTCCTGGAATGGCCTAGCCAATCTACAGACCTTAATCCCATAGAAAATATGTATAGGGAGCTGAAGGTTCGAGTTACCAAACATCAGCCTCGAAACCTTAATGACTTGGAGAGGATCTGCAAAGAGGAGTGGGACAAAACCCCTCCTGAGATGTGTGCAAACCTGGTGGCCAACTACAAGAAATGTCGGACCTCTGTGATTGACAACAAGGGTTTTGCCACCAAGTACCAAGTCATGTTTTACGAAGGGGTCAAATCCTTTTTTCAATCATTATTTTATTTATAGCGCCGTCAATTTACACAGCTCTTTACATATACATTGTACATTCACATCAGTCCCTGCCCTCAAGGAGCTTACAATCTAAGGTCCCTAACTCACATTCATACATACATATACTAGAGCCAATTTAGCTAGGATCCACTAACCTACCAGCATGTCTTTGGAGTGTGGGAGGAAACCCACGCAGGCACAGGGAGACCATGCAAACTCCAGGCAGGTAGTGTAGTGGTTGGGATTTGAACCAACAACCCTTTTGCTGCTAGGGGAAAGTACTATCCACTACACCACTGTGCTGCCATAAAAATGCAAATCAATTTATAACTTTTTTGAAATGCGTTTTTCTGGATATTTTTGTTGTTATTCTCTCACTGTTAAAATAAGCCTATGATTTAAAATTATAGACTAATCATTTCTTTGTCAGTGGGCAAACGTACAAAATCAGCAGGGGATCAAATACTTGTTTCCCTCACTGTACAAGGCAGGATGGATCCATGCTTTCATGTTGTTTACACCGAATTCTGACCCTACCATCTGAATGTCACAGCTGAAATCGAGACTCATCATACCAGGCAACGTTTTTCCAATCTGAGCTGTAGTGTGTACGAGGCTTTAGCCTTGGTATTAAGAGGGTGTGGTACTGCCTCAAGGGCCTTTATCACCAGGAACATAAGAACCCAAACATCAGATGCTTCTTTAGGGGTAAGTGCTACAAAAACATAACAAATGACATCATGAGTTTGTTACGTGCAGAGGTCAGTATGGAGGGTTTCAAGGATGAGTTGCATTTATGAGTTCATTAAAGGTTAACCGTAGTTGAGGGCAGAAAACAATAGATGTTGAATCTTTTTGTCCCACTAGATGATATATGAATCAATTAATAGTAAAACCCGGAGCTATCTGTATAATTAGTAATATATGCACACCCAGCGCTTTGCATATGTGACGCCGATACCAATCTGAGCTCTATCAGTTATCATTGCTCAGATGACCTACTGCTCTGACACTCCTGTCTTTTAATTAGGTGCCCAAAATTCAAAAGGATGACATTGTTCTCGAGTCCTTTCAAAAATCCTCTTCATTGTCATATTCACAACAATTAGGCTTAATTAATTCGGAGGGTGATTAGTTTAAAGGGATACAATCATGAAAGATTTTTGGGTGGGATGTATGGTATCGCTGTATCATTTGATGGCACAGCTTAAAAGTGCCGGCTTGCTTTTTTATTAGTTTTAATGAAAAAGGAGAAAAAAGAATGTATTCATATTAGACTTTAAATAGTTTGTCTTTTGCTCACTGCTGGAGGTGCTTAAAATTTGCTGTGGAGCACAAAACATTTCAGCCTGAATTTGTGGTCAAAACAGAAGTTTAGCCATTCGTACAGATACAGTTGTGTATTGACACCATTGCTGAATGACAGAATGGTGAACTTGTGACAATCTCACTAGTACAGTTGTACTCATAAGTTTACATACCCTGGCAGAATTTTGATTTCTTGGCCATTTTTTCAGAGAATATGAATGATAACACAAAAACTTTTCTTTCACTCATGGTTAGTGTTTGGCTGAAGCCATTTATTATCAATCAATTGTGTTTACTCTTTTTAAATCATAATGACAACAGAAACTACCCAAATGTCCCTGATCAAAAGTTTACTTCTCCCAGTTCTTAATACCCTGTATTGCCCCCTTTAACATCAATGACAGCTTGAAGTCTTTTGTGGTATTTGTGGATGAAGCTCTTTATCTTCTCAGATGGTAAAGCTGCCCATTCCTCTTGGCAAAAAAGCCTCCAGTTCCTGGAAATTCTTGCGCTGTCTTGCATGAACTGCATGTTTGAGATCTCCCCAAAGTGGCTCAATGATATTGAGGTCAGGAGACTGAGAAGGCCACTCCAGAACCTTCACTTTATTCTGCTGTAGCCAATGACAGGTCGACTTGGCCTTGTGTTTTGGACCGGAGTCACGGGGGGACTGGAGTTGCTCCTGGGCGCACTTGAAAGTAATCCGGCCCGTCTTGTGTGATGTCGTTTGCCGGATCTTTTGAGATACCGGCGGAACCGCCCACACCTGCAGGGAGGGGTTATTTATACCCTCAGGTTAGTACTTAGTCTTCATTCCTATACAGGCTATCTACACACATGGATTCTATTGTCCCTCGTGGCAGCCTCTATATACTACTATACACAGGTTAGTACTTGAGGGTTACAGGCTCTGCTATGGCGTTCCATATACCTTTTCTTTCTGGAGCTGTTGAACATTATACGCTTATGGTAATTATGGCCATGTATTCGTACTTTTCAGCTATTGGAGGAGTCTTGTGTCCTGGGTTGTTTCCCAGTGGCATGCATTTCCGAGCAGACGTTTGGTAAAGACACCCCAATTCCCATATTTGGCTGCCTTTATTTCCATCTCCCCTTCTACCCGAGGGTACGGAATCTGGACGTAAGATACCATTTACTTATTTGCCTTTTACACATGTAATACGTTACGTTACTATGCTTGCCCTTTGGATCCTCCCATTGTGCTTTCAGGTGCTTCCCTGTATCCCCTAATTATTTTCCGGTCCTTGAGGAGATTTACCTTTAGCTGCAATCTGCGGCTTAAACAGTTGACCTACAACTCATTGAATCAATCGATACTCCCCTATCATCTTGGGAGCATTTTCAGTACAATTCCTTCTATGTGGAATGCCTTCCATTTGGGTGAGTTTTTTCATTGGTTACATACTTATACTTATTTTTGTTTATTGTTCCACCTGGCATGCACCTGTATGCTTATCCAATTTTATTATGACACATGCAGCATTGTATCTTCATATATTTGTACTCCACACTGTTTATTATGTATAATATTTATATGTGTGCATTTTATCTCTTAGAATTGAATTGTTTGGCAATACACTCTCCCCTGAAGAAGATATAATACCCTTGTCTCATCAAAACATGTTGGGAACATTGCTGTAAATCACTGGTTGGGCCTCACTTGATGTGTCCGCCAGATGATATTCACGTGTGTATTGCGATTTATTTTATGCATTGCTTATATGCAATTATGTGTGATTTTACTATGTTCTAATAAACTTTGCTACTTTTACATACGCCATATACTCTTTTCTATACTTTTCTACTGTCTTAGCATCCACCCCTAAAAATCCCCCCTTTGGGGCCACCTCTTGTGTGCTGTGTTTTGGATCATTGTCATGTTGGAATGTCCAAGTACATCCCACGCGCAGATTCCTGGCTGATGAATGCAAATGTTCCTCCAGTATTTTTGATAACATACTGCATTCATTCATCTTGCCATCAATTTTGACCAAATGTCCTGTGCCTTTGTAGCTCACACATTTCCAAAACAACAGTGATGTTGACTCCTCTCCAAATGTGGGGTTTATGGTTGTGGCCAAAAAGCACATTTTTGGTCTCATCACTCCAAATGACTTTGTGCCAGAAGGTTTGAGGCTTGTCTCTGTGCTGTTTGGCGCATTGTAAGTGGGATACTTTGTGGCATTTGCGTAGTAATTAGAGTTGAGCGAACCCGAACTGTAAAGTCTGGGTTCGTACCGAACTTTGGGGTGTCCGTGACCCGGACCCGAACCCGGACATTTGAAAAAAAGTTTGGGTTCGAGTTCTGGGTTCGGGTATTTGATCACGCATGTTGAATTCAAGCCATGCTTGGGTCTGAAATGTCAAGCCCAAGCGAGTTGAGATTAATGATGCGTTTACGGTGTTTCATAGGGTGAATGTTACGCGGTTTGTCGTGTCTCTGTTCGGAGTTTGGAAGACCGTGTTTCAGTAAACCTCACTACTCTGGTTTTTACACGAAAAACCGGTGTTGGTATTTGGGGTGTAAACCTCTCCTCAGTTGTAGTGACAACAAAACCTTTACACACTCGATGTTTCCGTGTCCTGTAAACCAGTTTTAGCTACCGTTCTACTTACTTACGTCATACAATAGTTTTTATGACCTC
>BLSH010404920.1:1157833-1170369 GCA_018402905.1 Glandirana rugosa | reverse complement strand
AAGGAGATGTTCTGTGGTTAGTGTAAGGAGGAGCTCTGTGGTTAGTGTAAGGGGGGGGCTCTGTGGTTAGTGTAAGGGGGGCTATGTGGTTAGTGTAAGGAGGGGGCTCTATGGACTCTTGTGTAAGGAGGGGGCTGTGGTGACCAGAGACTCCCTTACATCAGAGTTTCCCTTTTACACCAGAGTCCATAAAGACCAGGAAAGAATATAATGCAATTTGATGTACACTGCATTACAATAATGACTGAATGCATGGCAACATTGATGATGTAACATCAGCAGTCAAATAAAGTGTATGCCATATGGGGGTTTACATTGTGGAGGGGAGGGGTGTGGCAGGAGGCCGTTTGTTGGGGGCACCAAAATGCACCTTCGCCTAAGTAGCCAAAAATCCTTGCACCGGCCCTGCCTTTGGACATGGCCACCAAATATGTGTCATAGTGCCCTCCTGGGAACATCCTCGGAAGCAAAGAGGAGAGTAGGCTGGAATAAAATGGGCCAACCTAGTCGGTGTGTAATACCACCTGTAAATGACCTTGTAAGCATTTTCTAGAATAAGAACATTTTTGGAACACTTAGATAATGCTATGGTCAGAATCTGCCAGTCCTCCGGGTCGAGCTGCCTCCCTAACTCTGCCTACCACTGTAGGTTAGACATGTGCAGTTTGGTCATTCTGAATCGAAATTAGGACAAATTTTTCATTATTCGGAAATTCGTATGCATCCGACTTTCCGAATTACAATAGTAATGATATTAAAAGAATCTAAAATAACAATTGAAATAAAAAAAAAATTAGACTAAATTCAATTCAAATTGAATTTGAAAACAATTCGAATCAAATTTGAAAAACATTCGAATCGAATTTGGAAACAAATTTGAAACAAATTAGAAAAAAAACATTGATTTACTAAAAAAGAATTTAAAATGATAAAGTAATATAATAAAAAAAAATAGTAAAGAATAGTAAAGTATAATAAAAATAAAAGAATAGTAAAGAATAGAATAGAATTTAATAGAATATAATTAAATAAAAAAGAATATATATAAAACTCTCTTCCAAAATTAAAATTTGGAATAGTATAAATTCAAAAGATTGGAATAGAATTCAAAACAATGGAAACCAAAATAATAGAAAAAATAGAATAGAAAATAATAAGAGAATAGAATAGAAAAGCAATAAAATAGAAAAAAAAATAGAAAGAATAACACTGTTTTCCGAAATTTGAATTTCAAATAGAATCAATTTGATTAGAAAAGATTAGAATAGAATAGAAAAGAATAGAATAGAAAATAAGAGAGTATAATAGAAGAGAAAAACAAAACAACAGAATAGATTTAAATAGAAGATATAACCATCTTCTGAAATTCGAATTTAGAATAGAATACATTTTAATTTGAATACAATAGATTAGAATAGAATAGAAAATAGAAAATCATAGAATAGAAAAGAATAGAAAATAATTGAATATAGAATACGAGAAAAGAATAGTAAAGAATAGACCAGAAAAAACTATAAAACAGAATAGAATAAAATAGAATATATATATATATATATAATCATTTTCTGAAATTTGAATTTAGAATAGAATGAATTAAAATTCAAATTTCAGTAGAAAAGATTAGAAAAGAATAGAATAGAAAAACAATAGAAAAGAATACAATAAATACCAATTCCCCGAAATTCAAATTTCATATAGAATAAATTCCAATTTAGAATAGACTGAATTTGAATTTGAATAGAGACGATTATAATAGAATAGACAATAATAGAAAAGAATAGCATAGAAAATAAGAGAATAAAATACAAAATAATAGAATAGAAAAACAATAGAACAGAAGATTAAAATAGAATATATAACCATCTTCCAAAATTTGAATTTCGAGTAGAATAAATTTGAATTCGAATAGAAAAGATTTGAATAGAAAAGAATAGAATAGAGCATAAGAGAATACAATAGAATAGAAAAATGGAATAGAAAAGCAATAGAAAAGAATATAATAAAATAGAATATAATATATAGCAATCTTCCAAAATTCGAATTTTGAATTTTTTCGAATCCGGTAGAAATTTTTCGAATCCGGTAGACATTTTTCGAATCCGATAGAATTTTTTTGATTCCGATAGAAAATTTTCAAATGCAGTTTAAGTTTTTGAATTCGGTAGAACTTTTTTCGAATGCGGTAGAATTTTTTTGAATGAGGGCCATTTTTTTTCAACTTTGATTGAATTTTTTCGAATTTGAATACGAAACTAGACGTATCACAAAAGTGAATGTAACGAATGCAACGTATTTAACTAAACAAATTTAGTTAAATAAGGAATCAAAACTAAATGAATGTTTTCATCCTGCACATGTCTACAGGTGATAAGGCCTCAATGGTGGCTTTTTAGAAGACATGATTGATGAATAAATTAATGATATTAAGCCTGATGATTGGGGCCGGACCCTACAGAGACTTTCAAAGGGGGTCAAGGTGTATGGGGGTAGGCCTAGGTTTTGAAAACTGCTGGAGGAAATGCCGAAGCTGTAGATAACTATAGTGTTCTCGCAGGGGAATATCATGAAAGGAACGTACAGCATCAAATGTCACTATCCTAGTTGGGGTAAACAGAGAGTGGATGCCAACAAAGCCATTATCTGTCCATCAAGCGAACTGCTGGGAATTGTCACCCCGGTGGAAATAGTGGGCAATGTAGGAGACGGAGCAGGGGGAGGTGAGGAGAAATCAGATCCGCAGAGAATTTACTTGAGTTCCACAAGCAAAGGGAATGGGCCAAGCAGGACGATATTTAGGGGGGAGCCAGGGCAAAGAGGAGACCGGTAGGCATCCACCAAGTCGATAGTAGCCCATAACGGCATTTGATGCGTCTCATGAAGGTGTGACAATGGGGCTATATTGGCTGCCGTATAATACGCTTGTAAGTTGGGGACCAAGAGGCCCCCATTGATCCTACGGGCGTATAAGACCTGTTTATTAATTCTGGGATTAGTGGAGCCCCAGATAAACTTCAGGAGTTTACGTTGATGTATTCGTAGGACATGTAAAGGGACCGGGACTGGTAAGACGTGAAAAAAGTAAAACAATTTTGGAGGATATGACATACGAACCTCCACAATCCTACCGAACCAAGATAACGGGAGATGAGTCCAAGAGGACAACAAATCTGACAGCTTTCTGAATAAAGGGGGGAAGTTGGCGTGATAAAGCTCTGCATACGTCGGAGTAAGCCGGATTCCCAGATAGGGCAGAGAAGGCAACCGCTGAAACTGGAAAGCGGTTTTTAAAGTCGCCAGCTCTGAAATTGAAAGATTAAGGAACATTTTACCTTTTTTTCGTGCATTCCCCCTAGCAGTGCATTTATGCCCATGCACTCACTTTTGCCTTTAAACTTATAGCTGCAGGGTGATATCATCTAAGGCACTGCTGCCTCACCAAATTTAGAGTTAGATTTGGTGAAGTCATTATTGTGCTACTCACTCCTTGCTGGAGAGAAAGATAAAGAGTCAGGATGCCCCTGTTTGTGCTTCACTCATTCTGTTTATTTGTGCTTTCTGAACCTTTACTGCTGCTGCTTAATGCCCAACTCTGCGGATTAAAAAAGAAAAAAAAAGAAAAAAAAACATACCTTTGCCCCCGCTGCACTGCAGGGGTTGCATGCTTGCTAACTCTAAAGCTAGAGGAATAAGAAATGTATCCATTGTGTGCACAGTTGTTTCCATCTTGTACGTGCAATATATGGAAACTTTGGCTTCTTTGGGCTTGGGGAGCAATGAGACAGTTCCAATGATTAAAAATGGTGAGGTGGGCTAAGATCTTCACTTCACTTTACTTCACAGTGGCAGCACAAGGATGCAGTATGGGAAGAAGGCAAGGCAGCAGAGACATTATGATGCTTTGGGCAATGCGTGATCCTGACATTCATGCGGATGTTACTTTGACACATACCACCTACCTAAACATTGTTGCTGACAAACCTTCATGAAAACAGTATTCCTTAATGGCAGTGGCCTCTTTCAGCAAGATAATGCACCCTGCCACACTACAAAAAAGGTTCAAGCATGGTTTGAGGAACACAAGGAGTTTGAGGTTTTGACTTGGACTCCAAATTCTCCAGATCTCAATCCAATTGAGAATCTGTGGGATGTGCTGAAAAACCAAAACAAGTCTGATCCATGGAGGCACCACCTCTCAAGGTACAGGAATTAAAGGATCTCCTACTGACAGCTCGGTGCCAGATACCACAGCATACCTTCAGAGGTTTAATGGAGTCCATGTCTCAATGGGTCGAGGTTGTTTTATTGGCAAAAGGGGACCTACTCAATATTAATTGGGTGGGCATAAAGTGGTGGCTGATCAGGGTATACTATACTCTAAATATGATATATTGTGATACACATTATATAGACTAAGCAGAGTATAGGGTGGTTGTTAACATGTCCCAGAGGAAAATAAGACTTGCTATTCCCTTGTCTTATGCTCTTTCATTGCAGCACCTGATATTAAAAATCCTCACAGGGTTATGCATACCCTCACAGTTCTCCAAGCTATAGCCCTTGCACACCTGTGAACTAGAGCCAACCAGAGCTTTTACTTCAAACAGACATGGACACTGGCGTGAAAAAAATCAAGCAGAAGTGTGGTAGATGCAGCAGAAACTCTTAGGTAACCCACTCCAGGAAAGAAGTAGGCAACTGGTGGCTGGTGATCTGATGGTTGGTGGGGTGATATTCAAGAATCAGAAGGAAAGGTGAAGAAAGCAAAGATCCACAGAATGGATAAGGCAGAACCCAGGAGATCCTTGCACTGCAGGTCCTCAGGTAGACAAAAATTAAAAGACAAGCGCAACCTCCTTAGTGTAGTAAACAAAGTGTACACTATTTAATAATGATTAAAAACACACTCACAAAAAAGGAGCTTGTGCAAAGTGGAAAAAGTCAAAGCTGCTGCCTCTGGAGCCCAAAGTCGCAGTGGAATTCCTCTGCTGTGAGCACAGGCAGGAGGCCGCTGCAGGGAAACAACCTGACCAGGGATGGAAGCTGTAGTCTGGATAGAGAAGATGCCTGACACTGCTGGGAGTGTGCTGGGAGATAGGAATGCGTTTAAAATCTGGGAGTGCGCTGTTTAAAAGCATGTAACTTAGCCTACAAGAGCATTCTGCAGTGAATCACTTTTCAGAGGGCATTTGACAGGGATTGAGGAGGTGTTATAGACCTGTAAGTTAGATGAGCAACACGAGAAAGGGATTAGGATGCCTGCATTCTGATACTATATATCACCTGTTTATTATGATGGCCTTGTGAGTATGTTTTAATCTTTACATTTAATTGATTTTATCCAAATACTACACCGTGAGAGCCTTCTTGCTTTTCTTTTCACCTGGATGGATTCTTTTTGGAATTTGTCTATTGAGAGCTGTTGTCTGGAGGCCTGATGATTTCCTACCACTTGGAATACATACAAAGCTTGTTTGGCCTCCGGTATATGTGGTTAAACATTCCAGTACCATGCATTAATTAGTCTTGGGTGGTGAAGGGTTATCTCACTTTGGAAAATTTACTTTTAAAAAGCGATGGAATTTTTTGAATAGAACATTTTTCTGTTTGTATTTATCATTTATTTGGCCTTTACTTATTTAATTGTTATGTATAGGATTTTTCACATGGTTTTTCTCCTCTTAGATGGACTTATTTTCTTCACAGTGTTTTTTCACTTGATCTAATTAGCAATTATTTTCATTTTAATTGCTCATATATTTATGTTAGAGCACTGCACTTCTTTATGTATTGTTCATATGGGTTTTGGTATAAAAAACTTTAAGTGTTGGCAGCTTTTTTTTTGTTTTTTACCTCTGAGCGCAGAGTTCTTTTTCTCCTTTCTAAAGAGGTGTTTATTTATTTTATACAGACTTTTCGGTGGGCTTCATAGCAATCCTCCGGGAGTTATGTGCTGCTGGGCAGTTTTCCCTGCCCCTTGCTTTTGGTCCTCGCGTAGAGCTTTCTATCCAGCAGAAGGAAAAACTAAACAGCAGAGTAATGATATAACCAAACCTCACTCCAAGTCTCCCAAGACTAGCAATCAGAAGTTGCAGAGCCTTAGATGATCTCACACTGCAGATATACAGCTCTGAGGATAAAGAACAGGAGTGCCTAGGCACAGGAGTGCGCTGCTTTTTCGGGATTATTAAAAAAAAAAATGGTAGATTTTTCAGGTACTGCTTAGGCACAATAAACATTTTAGATATTCCTTACAAGATAGCAAATCTGCATTTTTGAGTTCAAGTGGCTGTATTCAGCATTTTTAGTAGCTCTTGATATTGAAACAATACCCTGCTTTTCGAACAGGCTAAATTCTCCTTTAAAACTGTTCTCTGATTCTCTGTTCATCTAACATTGCCATGCAGTGCTGCATATGCCTCTGCTACTAACAGAATCAGACACCGCCATAAGGGCTTTTGACAATGCCGTCCTTTTCATCGCCCGCATTAAACTCGCTATTACTGTTTTATATCGCCACTTTGGCAACTTATTAGTGTCACTTACCACACAAACATTAGAATAAACAGGAAAATAGGTTCTCATTTATCTGATTTATACGGTGGGGTGCCGGAGGTCAACTGTTTCTCTCCGTCACATTCTAATGTATCACCTCTAGCTATAAAGATCCGTGTTTAATCACAATATACTCAACGCCGCTTATGACAAGAGGGAATAACACTCGCCTGGTGCTCTCAGCGAGTACAGAATAGTAGATTTAGTGGAGGAATAAAATGATAGAAGATTTCGAGCTAAGGCTATCATAAACTGAACACAAGTACCCTCAACTTAAAGACTCCCCCGTTGACTCTTAACTACGAGTTAAATAATCTTTCTAAGGCCCAGAAATGGTGACTCCATTAATTCCTATTGCCTAAATATGCTTAACCTTTCCTGTGTAATGTGTCTTTTCCTAAGTATGTTTCCCATCTTAAAGGAAGCGTTAGAAGAGGCTTTATTAATGGCGCCTATTAATGGGTGGTGATAACCGTATTTATGATTTTTTTTCCCTTTTGTAGGGTTTAGAATCCATTGCAGAAGCCTCTAGCACAAAGATATTGCTCGGTGAAATATCGCAGGTTTAACAAGGGACTCTGGAGTAATGTCTCCTTGCATCAGTCGAGGGGCCGTTTTAAATCAGGAATGTCCTGACTCGAACGGGCTAATCAAATTAAGAGCAAATAGTAAAGTAGGAATTGGCTGTTGTCGATATATCACACGGCAGCCTTGTTCCAGACACCACCTGCCATTCTGTTCTGCTTTATTTACTGTCCCACTGAAACCATTAAGGGACAGTTAGGGAAGCGTAGAACACTGGAAGGATCCTGTAAACCATAGGAAATGAGCTCTAATCATTCATTCGACAAAAAAAATAACATCTTTCACCGGATTCCTGCCAAGTCGGAACAAAGAGATCACTACAGCTTATCTGTGTGTGTGTATATATAATATATATATATATATATATATATATATATTTCATTTTTTGTAAGGGGAAGAGATTGTATAGTCTTTTAATAGTCTTTCTTCAGATATGTAAAAGAGATAAGCTTGGAGTTACCTGGACTATACACTACGATTCATTTGTATTTTTAAGAGGTACCCCCGTCATTTAAAATATTAAATAAACAGCTTTTGCTGCAACGTTCACCTTATCTCAGGAGGCTGGCCTTGCAGGTGAACCTGTCCCATGATCCAGCACTGGTCCTCTCCTATGTTTAATGGCACCCAGCCACGATTAATCTATTTCCTCCTATTCTAGAGTCACATACACCTGCACCTGAGGTAGTCATTTTTATGGCCCCCGGCATTCACAGTATAATGATGCAGGCAGTGGCACTGACATCAAGTGGTGCTCTTTGTTTCATGAAGATGAAGATTAAGTGGATCCAATAGGGCAGCACAGTGTCTAATTGGTTACCACCAGTGCCCCCCAGCCAACCAATCACCGCCACCCCCCCGGTGCTCAATCGATCACCGCTCCCCCCACCGTTGCTTGATCACCCCATCTTTCGCCTGTCACCTGCCAGGCCTTCTGTCAGTCCCACACTTACCCCATTTAGGTTGTGGCTTCAGTGGCTTCTCCTACTGCGTCTTCTCCTGAGTCCCAGTGGTTGCTTCTCCTCCCGGCCAATCAGGACTTAGGACTCACGGCCAATCGGGTCTTAGGACTCCCGTCCAATCAAAAAGCGGGCCCTGAGACCCGATTGGCCCGGGAGTCCTAAGGGAGGAGAAACAGGAAGACATTAGCGAATATTAATTCGCTAATGTCACACAACTGGGTGGGCTTCGGGCGCAGTGCTCTGTGCCCTGAGCACACCTTTTTGGAAGCTAATTAGAGCCTCAGGCTCTAATCGTGTTCTTGGAAAAAAAAGAAAAACATTGGAATCCATGCATCCAGCACCCTATATGTAGATTAGGCGCCAGACGTATGGATTAGGGGGGTGGCGCCCCTGCGCCCTGCATGAGTGGCCGCCACTGGTTAGCACTTCCATCTAGCACTAGGGTCATCAGTTCAAATCCCAACCACGACACTACCTGCCTGGAGTTTGCATGTTCTCCCTGTGCCTTTGTGGGTTTCCTCCGGGTACTCCAGTTTCCTCCTACACTCCAAAGACATGCTGGCAGGTTAACTGGATCCTGTCCAAATTGGCCCTAGTATGTGTATGTATGAATGTGAGTTAGGGACCTTAGATTGGGTAGGGGCGTTGTCTGATGCTGATGTGAGCATGTGTGTGTAACTCACCTGGTGCTCCTTCATCCTGAGACCAGCCCGACCAGCTCTGTGAGAGTGTCCGATTTTGGAGGGGGAGACAGAAGGCAAGTGTGCGCACGGAGGAGCCAGGACAAGCCAGAGACGAATCAGAGCAGGGACAGAGCCTGGGAAGACGTGGAAGTTGTGTGGAGAGGAGGCAGGACCCGCCTGTAGGTTCCCTGGCATTCGCATTCAGCAAACCATCGGAGGGCTTCATATCTCCCTGAGCCGGCTCGGAGGGTGAGGCAGGATCGTAGCACACCTGCTGAAGCTAGGAGGGACAAAGTGTCTGCTTGTGCGAGATGGGAGCACAACGTCTCTACCCGCGTCTGGCGGAGCTCCATCCGGGTAGGTTCTGTCGGCAGAGGGCATAGAACCCTGGGATCCTACTGGCTCTCCCTGGCCTTAGTGGGTCCCAAATGATCAACAGTGATTTGGAGGAAGTCCCTTGGTGCCCCTCTTGATACATACTCCTCCCTGTGGAGGCTAGGAGCCTGTGTCTTCCCCCTGGACAGTGAGCCTGATATTCTCCAGCCTCTAGGGGCTAAATACATAGACTGCCATAGACCTGTCATTCACCACTGACCTATTTAGAGACCTACCTGTAGTCTGTTCTGCCCCAGCTGGTGATAAATATTCCAGTATAGCCTCCTGCTCTGAAGCACTGACCATCATTTTTGGATCGTCATCCTTCCTCATGGACCAGATAAGTGATAAAAACCTCTTCCTTCTCCCTTTTTATTGTCTATCGCACCTATGTGTTCTGCTATAACTGAAAAACACTGGGAAAAGTGGTTTGGGAAACACAACTGGAGACAAGGTTGAGAACCATGACAAAAAAAAAAGAGAGCTACAATTATGATACAAGAGGGCCCGGGGGTGCAACCACAAAAGACGGTAAAAGATAAGACCAAGGAAATAGCTAACAAACTAGAGAATTTTGCATGTAACCCATCTCAAAGTAACGGGAAAACTCAACAGCCTAAAGCCTCCTTTTCACCATCAATAGCCTCCAAGGCGACAAGTTCACATAATAAAGGGGTCGGGTTAGGGAGGAGGTGGAGTCCCAGTCTTAGGGGAGTTAGGATAACGCAAATAGCACTATTCACTGAGCATGTAAGGAACACAGTTTATGAGAAGTATGACTTGGAGTTTAGATATAATAAAAGGTTTGTAAACTTGGTTATAAATTCACAAGTACTAGGTAAGGAACATAAGGTGGATCACACTAGGGCAACTCACAAGGTGGGCATGCATGTATATATATATGAGATGGGAGTAGGGATTTGTACGTACATTTTTTATTTTTGGGTAAAATGGATAGAAAGGTGACAATTGGCTCATGGCATGTGATGGGATTGGGAGCCTTGCTTAAAAAAATGGTCTTATTTAAGACTGCTTCAACTCTCAATGGTGCTGTATCTGCAGGAGACGCATCTGACAAGGGACACTATGTCCAGTTTAAAAAGCAGGGTTTTTTCCCGCCAATACAACTCCGTGTATACCTCTTATTCAAGAGGTACAAGTATACTAATTCATACCTCAGTGTCATTTGACTGCAGGCAGCTAAAAATAGATGGAGAGGGTATATATACATTTACAGTATACATTGTAAGCTGGCAGAAACACCTCTTGTCCTCGTGAGTGTGTACGCCCCCCCTTTTAAGCTAGAAGTCATCAAACGAATAGTGGAATTTATAGTGGATAAACCAGGGGTTCCCGGTCCTGATAGCGGGAAACTTTAATATGGTGATGAACACACAAGTTGATAGTTTCCCATCGGGGAAAAGAGGCTACCCACATACACCACTATATTGGATATTCAGAGAAATAGGTTTGAGAGACAGTTGGCGAGAACGCCATCCAGAGACACAGACTTTTTCATGTTACTCAGGTGTACACTCCTCACTTTCCAGGATTGATATGGCAGTAGGCAACGACACACTCAGCCCAATGGTTGTAGATATTAGATACGAGGCAAGAGGGTTGTCAGACCACTCCCCTATAGTTTTAACACTTAATGTAGGAAAACGGTGGGTAGAGAGAGAGTGGAGCCTTAACCCCTTCGGTCTGTGGTTAATCAGCCCTATAGATCATATGTTGGGCAAACTTCAGGATTTTCTAGATTGTAATAGAGACTCAGCAAAACAAGGGGTAATATGGGACACTCTCAAGGCTTTCTTGAGAGGTATCTTAATCAAACAGATTTCCAGGAGGAAAAAGTCTAAACTAAGGACTGGGAGGTAGAAGTAATGGGGAAGGTAACAGAAATGGAGAAATCTTATGTAGAGGTCCCTTCACTAGACAATTTAGCAAAATGGACTGGGGCACAACAGATATATCACACACTGTCCCTAGAAAAAGTGGAGAATAAAAGATTCCTTTTAAAGCAAGTACAGTATAAGGAGGGAGAACATGCTGAACACATGCTGGTCCTTTTGGCGAGATCTCAGGACTCTATACGTCTATAGAGACTCCAGCTGGAGGGGCGACCAGGTGTCCAGCAGAAATAATAAAGGTTTTTAGAAATTATTATTGTGATTCATTTAGTTCTAAAGTGGGGAAGTTAGATGAAAAAATAAAGGGACCTTAGATTATAAGCTTCTTGAGGGCAGGGGCTGATGTGAATGTAAAATATCTATGTAATATCTATGTCACTGTAAATTGACAGCGCTATAAAAGTACCTTAAATAAATGATAAAATCCTGCATGTCACATGACAGGTATAAAAAAATGTGCAACAGAAGTAAATATCTAAAATAGCGTGGGGATTCTTTAATTTCTTCCTGAAATCCTGACTGTGGGGCCTTTTAGTTCAGTGGGCAACATTCCGGTACTGATAGTGACAAAGCTTGACCTTCCTCTTCTGCGCTCGGATTCGTCAACCAAGAGATAAGCGAAGAATGGAGAGTACTGTGAAAAGTCCTTTAAAAGTGTACCATTCACTCAGCACTTGGTGGTCTTGCTGCCATTCCTCAGGACCATGGGCATCCAAAAGATACTAAAGAGAGAACACATGAGAGGGGCGCACTGACCTAGTGCAATACCATAAGACCGTTTATTAAAACCAATAGAATAAAATATACTCACAAACGGAGCAATATAAAAGGCATCGTAACAAGAAGTGGAAATGTTTCCTACAAGGAACTGATCGATCTCCACCTCATCAAGGGGACCGGACAGCGTCCGTATGACCAGACTGACGCGCTACACTGAGGCAGCCACCGCTGAATCCCTGGGTGGTAGGGTGACCAGTCGGACATCCTTCATCTGACTGCAGATTCTACAAGAGCCGGTTCTGTACGTCCCTACCCAAGAGCTTTGATATTTCCAGGAGTGGTGAGTGGGCAGAAGCCCACCATTAGCATTATATTCAGAGACACTGCATGCAGACACCTTTACCCTTTCCTTTCTACACCCAAGGACGGGTGAGTGGTGAGGACCTTTATAGTTTCGAGAACCCATCCCTGCATGTCTTGGCCGAGAACATCTTAGACGTCAGTCTACTTCCTACAGGCTGACCAGTGGGATGGTGGGTCCCTAAGTCGCCACCGACGGAGTCACATCGCGCAGTCAGACCAGTATGCCTGCGACAGGCCAGGGGAACTACTCCACCTCTAGCTAGTCAAGGAACATCCTTTGTAAAGGTGAAGAACAATGCTACGGAAAATATAACGAGGCAAACACTCATATAAAATAAGATAACCAAAATTATTTGCCAGAATACCATAACGTGATCCAGTCA
>BLSH010404920.1:1133568-1156554 GCA_018402905.1 Glandirana rugosa | reverse complement strand
CACATGACAGGTATAAAAAAATGTGCAACAGAAGTAAATATCTAAAATAGCGTGGGGATTCTTTAATTTCTTCCTGAAATCCTGACTGTGGGGCCTTTTAGTTCAGTGGGCAACATTCCGGTACTGATAGTGACAAAGCTTGACCTTCCTCTTCTGCTTGAAGAAAAACCAAAACAACTCCTGCGCTCGGATTCGTCAACCAAGAGATAAGCGAAGAATGGAGAGTACTGTGAAAAGTCATTTAAAAGTGTACCATTCACTCAGCACTTGGTGGTCTTGCTGCCATTCCTCAGGACCATGGGCATCCAAAAGATACTAAAGAGAGAACACATGAGAGGGGCGCACTGACCTAGTGCAATACCATAAGACCGTTTATTAAAACCAATAGAATAAAATATACTCACAAACGGAGCAATATAAAAGGCATCATAACAAGAAGTGGAAATGTTTCCTACAAGGAACTGATCGATCTCCACCTCAGCAAGGGGACCAGACAGCGTCCGTATGACCAGACTGACGCGCTACACTGAGGCAGCCACCGCTGAATCCCTGGGTGGTTGGGTGACCAGTCGGACATCCTTCATCTGACTGCAGATTCTACAAGAGCCGGTTCTGTACGTCCCTACTCAAGAGCTTTGATATTTCCAGGAGTGGTGAGTGGGCAGAAGCCCACCATTAGCATTATATTCAGAGACACTGCATGCAGACACCTTTACCCTTTCCTTTCTACACCCAAGGCTTTCCATTAGAAACACCTTGCTTGTTACATCCACCATTGCTGGTCACCATTGCACAGCAACATATTGGGCCCCTTGATCTTGGACACCTTACATCAAGGACTTCTCCCACAAAAGGGCTCAGCTTATAACACTTGCGCATCTTAGAAGGGAACTGTTATTCAGGTTTTGCTTATTGCATTTTTCACATATTGCGTTGTCATATATTGTGCCCTTTATCCTGTTTGTCCCGTGGCGTCAGAGTTTAGAGGGAGCTGTTTGACACAAGGTCTTTCTACTCCCTCTTTTACATGGGGTCGCAGGTTCTCTTAAGGGCTGATGGTCACTACTGCCTGATTTATTGTTATTGTCATTTCATTGTAGATTTTCCGAAATTCTGTTTAATGCTAAAGTTTGCAATTTGAGGAATGTTTACATTCACATTCTTCTTTCTTTGGTTGACTCAAGAACATGTAGTCAAATGTGTATTTATCTATTGTTTCTCTAGTGTCTTTTGCAAGGGTATTTTTTCTGTGAATTATGTCAGAACCCAGGCTGTCAGAGGTGTTGAGAGGCTTCCAAGGTCAGGGCAACCTTTGGGGACAGTCATCTTTTAGATTCCTTTATGAGGGAGGCACTACATAAGTATATCTGTCTTTCTTCAATAGAGTAGTTAATATAGGTGTTAGAAAGGGATGGGCTCGGTTTTAAGGTTAGTTAGCTTGATCCCAGAATTCTACTTTAATGCAAACACCCAAAGCTTCACTGATCTTAATGCTAACACCCAAGACTCTGCCAAACCTACTGCAAGCACCGACTAGCCCCATCCTAACTCTGCTACCATGTCACCTAACCCTACCCTTACCCATAATGTCTTTCATTGAAGACTAACCTTTCAAGATGTTCATGCAAGCTGGTGCTAATATTTGTTTCGGCGAATGTCAGAGGTAATCTGGTATCACAGGGAGGATTTTGAAGTTGTTACAAACAAAAAAAAAATGGCAGACAACTTAAAGCACAAACCTATAAGTATAGCATTAACATTTTATAAAACAGGCTGGTCCCCATGTAAGAAAAATCTTTTTCCAACAAGCCCCAACTGGACTGTATTGGAAAAATTAGGCCAGCGGGAATGTTCCCAGCTGTTGTTTCGGCTTATTTTGATGATGATACTGATTATTATTATTATTAGTAGTATTATATATTTTCATTTTTCTGCTCAATAAAACCAGCAAAAGCTTACCTTAAAGAAATGATAACTTTTTTTTTCCAGGATAGGAGTTTTCAGTGGACCTATTATTAAAATTCATACTGTGCACACATTCATGGAGCAAATATCATTTTATCATTACATTAAGGAAGTAGGGAAGAAAGAAAGGAAGGAAGAATCTGATTTGACTTACAAACTATTTGAAACTAAATTCTGGTTATGTCACACCAAAATAGGTACATCATACAAAAACCATCTGAAGGTCAGAGGAGAAGAGTTAAGATTTTGCTCTGGGCCACCGAGACCTTTAACACTGCCCTTGAGACTAACTTAACCCCATGACCTGCTCCCAAAATCTCCCAGGCTTTGTGGCACGCTGCTATCTTCCATATCTCTTGATTGGTTCCTACAAACTCACTGCTGGCTGTGAGATCTCCAGAAGGCTGCTACGATTATTAGAAGTCATTCTTTGTGGGTAATTGTAGGTGTGCTTAAGATAATTTCCAGCCCTGCGCCAAGCCTCGGCCAGTTGTTTGCTAAGGGCCGTTTCCTGCTTAACATTACCAATGACTCTGAGTCCGAACGTTGAAAACAGCTGAAGTGGAATTACAATATTAAAGTTGTACATTAAACGCTGCAGGCATGCAATCACAATGATTACTAAGATGGCATCTAATCTTTTCATAATTATTGCAGAGCATGACTGCAAAATCAATGACAGCGAACTCGGAACTGGTCATTATCCAGACGAGGCACAAGACTGGGATTCAGATTGCAGTGCATCATCTTTATTGCTCCAAAACAAATGTGTCGCTTGTGTTCGAAGGCTCCGTGCTTGGAAACAAACAGCAAAATGATAGTGTGGCCAGACAATTACATGTTTCTTGTTTGTAGAATTTTCCTAGAGGGTTCTTGAGCTGCCCACATAATGTACTTCAGCAACCGCAGGCAATGTTTTAAAGGAAATTCCACTTCAATTAAAAAAAAAAACCATATATATATACACAGTATCTTACAAAAGTGAGTACAGCCCTCACATTTTTTGTAAATATTTTATTATATCTTTTCATGTGATAACACTGAAGAAATGACACTTTGCTACAATGTAAATTAGTGAGTGTACAGCTTGTATAACAGTGTAAATTTGCTGTCCCCTCAATATAACTCAACACACAGCCATGTCTAAACCTCTGACACCCCTAAGTGAAAATGTCCAAATTGGGCCCAAAATGTCAATATTTTGTGTGGCCACCATTATTTTCCAGCACTGCCATAACCCTCTTGGGCATGAAGTTCACCAGAGCTTTACAGGTTGCCACTGGAGTCCTCTTCTACTCCTCTATGACAACATCACAGAGCTGGTGGATGTTAGAGACCTTGCGCTCCTCCACCTTCTGTTTGAGGATGCCCCACAGATGCTCAATAGGCTTTAGGTCTGGAGACATGCTTGGCCAGTACATCACCTTTACCCTCAGCTTCTTAAGCAAGGCAGTGGTCGTATTGGAGGTGTTTTGGGGGTCATTATCATGTTGGAATACTGTCCAGTGGCCCAGTCTCTGAGGCGAGGGGATCATGCTCTGCTTCAGTATGTCACAGTACATGTTGGCATTCATGGTTGCCTCAATAAACTGTAGCTCCCCAGTGCCAGCAGCACTCATGCAGCCCCAGACCACGACACTACCACCACCATGCTTGACTGTAGGCAAGACACACTTGTCTTTGTTCTCCTCACCTGGTTGCTGCCACACACGCTTGCCACCATCTGAACCAAATCATTTTATCTTGGTCTCATCAGACCACAGGACATGGTTCCAGTAATCCATGTCCTTAGTTTGCTTCTCTTCAGCAAACTCTTTGCGGGTTTTCTTGTGCATCATCTTTAGAAGAGGCTTCCTTCTGGGATGACAGCCATGCACACAAATTTGATGCAGTTTGCGACATATGGTCTGAGCACTGACAGGCTGACCCCCCCCCCCACCCCTTCAGCCTCTGCAGCAATGCTGGCAGCACTCATACGTCTATTTCCCAAAGACAATCTCTGGATATGATGCTGAGCATGATGATGCTGAGCATGTGCACTCAACTTCTCGACCATGGTGAGGCCTGTTCTGAGTGGAACCTGTCCTTTTAAACCACTGTATGGTCTTGGCCACTGTGCTGCAGCTCAGTTTCAGGGTCTTGGCAATCTTCTTATAGCCTAGGCCATCTTTATGTAGATCAACAATTCTCTTTTTCAGATCCTCAGAGAGTTCTTTGCTATGAGGTGCCATGCAAAACATCCAGTGACCAGTATGAGAGAGTGAGAGCGATAACACCAAAATTTAACACACCTACTCCCCATTCACACCTGAGACCTCATAACATTAATGAGTCACATGGCACCGGGGAGGGAAAATGGCTAATTGGGCTCAATTTGGACATTTTCACTTAGGGGTGTACTCACTTTTGCTGCCATCGGTTTAGACATGAATGACTGTGTGTTGAGTTATTTTGAGGGGACAGCAAATTTACACTGTTATACAAGCTGTACACTCACTAATTTACATTGTAGCAAAGTGTAATTTCTTCAGTGTTGTCACATGAAAAGATATAATAAAACATATACAAAAATGTGAGGGGTGTACTCACTTTTGTGAGATACTGTATATATATGTGCATAGCTTGCATACCTTAGGTTAATTCAATCTGAATGGCACCCCAATGAACTAAGGCAGCGCACTTGTGTCACCACATTTAGCAATGAATGGTAGCGTGTTGCAGTGCGCTGTATTACAAAAACAAGGTCACTTCTGCTTTTTGCAAGTTATGGTGTGCTAACGCATTGCAAAGGAGTAAATAATCCCTCATGCTTTGTTGTACTGGAGGAGGTCCAGAGAAACAAACAACAGGGTGATTTTAGGTCCTAGGATACGTGCACATGGTACTGATGTTTGAACATCAGTGATCCTGTCTTGCATGACCAGTGTAGAACAGATATACCCAACCTTAACCAATGGCTGAAAGGGCATACTCAAACTCACCCTAACCACTTCATGTTACCTATCCCAATAAAGGAGACCACGCAACGAATGGAGAGAAAATTGCCATAGCAGCCTTTTAGTAACAATTATACTTAAATTAACATAAAGGAGAAAATATTCCTTAACCGCTTATGGACTACCCACCATATATTTACTGCGGCAGACAGCCGCTCTGTGCGAGATCACATACCGAGTACATGATCTGACACTTTCGGGTCTGGGGCACTATGGGTCTGGGGTGCCACACCGAGTACACAGGACACAGGCAGAGCGGCAATCTGCCTATTTAAACAAGGCAGACTGTTGTTCTGTCAGAAGGGAAGGCATTGATCCTGTGTTTCTACAAAGCAGGAACACGGATCTTTGGCCCGCCTTTTAGTTACACTTAAGGCCTGTACACACGGTCCGGTTATCGGCCTAAGAAAAATGTACTACTGAGTACATGCTCTGACACTTTCGGCGGGTCTGGGGAGCTGTGGGTCTGGGGTGCCACACCGATTACACAGGACACAAGCAGAACGGTGATCTGCCTATGTAAACAAGGCAGACTGTTGTTCTGTCAGAAGGGAAGGCATTGATCCTGTGTTTCTGCAAAGCAGGAACACGGATATATGATTTTCCCTAGTCAAAGCAACCCCCCCACAGTGAGTAAGCACAACCTAGGCATACATTTAACCCTTTGATCACCCCTAATGTTAACCTCTTTCCTCCCAGTATCATTAGTACAGTGACAGTGCATATTTTTTTTAGCACTGATCACAGTATTTGTGTCACTGGTGCCCAAAAAAGTGTCAAAAGAGTCAGGTGTCTGATTTGTCCACCACAATGTCGCAGTCTCACTAAAAATCGCTGATCGCCGCCATTACTAGTAAAAAAAAAAAAAAAAAAAAAAAATTCCATAAAAATATCCCATTATTTGTAGACGCTATAACTTTTCGCTCAAACCAATCAATATAGGCTTATTGGGATTTTGTTGAATGTTTTTTGTAGCAGAACGTAAAACATATTATTTTTTTTTTCAAAATTGTCGCTCTTGTTTTGTTTATACTGCAAAAAATAAAAACCACAGAGGTGATCAAATGCCACCAAAAGAAAGCTCTATTTCTGGGAAGAAATGGCATCAACTGTATTTGGGTACAATGTTGCATGCCCGTGAAATTGTCAGTTGAAATAACACAGTGCTGTATCGCAAAAAATACCCTAGTTACGAAGGGGGTAATACCTTCCAGGGCTGATGTGGTTAATTCTACTTTCAGCAGATCGGCCTCTACAAAATCAGCAGTGCCTAAATATGCCTAAAAATTGAGAGCAACTGAGCATGTGCAGAGCAGGGTGAGACTGTGTATTACTGCATTCTAAACGGTATAGGGGCTTATTTTTAAGGTTTTACATACTGTACCTGATCAGGCAGGACTTCATTTTCTGACTAAAGTTCCTTTTTAAATAAAAAATATAGTGGGTTCACAACCGAATATATATCTACTGTACATCTACTGATGATTTTAATTTTCACCGTTGTCTCCTACAGGAGACCTAAGGTGCCCTCTCTTCATATCCAGCTACCTCTGCTCTCCATCCTATTGATCTTCATCATTTTCATTTTGACTGTTTTTCCAAGACATAAAAAATTATGGTCACAGAGTTTGGCAGCCAGTATGCCTGTCACATATAAATGAGATTTCTTACTTATAAGATTCTACCTTTTCACTGTTTATTGTGGCATTTTCCATTTACTTACTTGACCTGACCGGTGTACAGCATTGAGCGTTTGTTTATATAACGGCGGTGTACCGGTAAGAGCACAACAATCACTGCTCCAACCATGCCAAGAGACAGACAACCTCATAAAATATCAGGAATATTAGGAATATCCCCACTCACTGCGGGACTTCATTGAGCACTTGGGGCCATGTGATGGGTTTTTCCCTCCCGGCATGCCTTTTTGTCCCATTAATTAGTAAATGAGCTATCAGAAAAGTCCAAGTCAAAAAAATGCTTGTTTTTGTGTGGAATTGCACGCATTTATTCGGGTTTACATGTGATGGTGTTTAGAACCATATATGCATAAACGTTTTCTGTTGTCTAGAACAGCCTTTTTCAACCAGGGTGCCCAGGCACCCAGGTGTGCCTTGAGGTTCCTTCAAGGGTGCCTTAGCAAATGCCTAAAAATTGTATACAAGCCTGCGTGTGGATGTAGAACAGATATACCCAACCTTAACCAATGGCTGAAAGGGCATACTCAAACTCACCCTAACCACTTCATGTTACCTATCCCAATAAAGGAGACCACACAACGAATGGAGTGAAAATGGCCATAGCAGCCTTTTATTAACAATTAAACTTAAATTAACATAAAGGAGAAAACATTCCTTAATCGCTTATGAACTGCCCACTGTATATTTACTGTGGCAAGCGGCCACTCTGTGGGAGATCACATACCGAGTACACGATCTGACACTTTCGGGTCTGGGGCACTGTGGGTCTGGGGTGCCACACCGAGTACACAGGACACAGGCAGAACGGCGATCTGCCTATGTAAACAAGGCAGACTGTCATTCTGTCAGAGGGGAAGGCATTGATCCTGTGTTTCTACAAAGCAGGAACACGGATCTTTGGCCCGCCTTTTAGTTACACTTAAGGCCCGTACACACGGTCCGATTATCGGCCTAAAATTTTCGTACGACAGCCTGTCATCCGATAATCTGACTGTTAGCATGCTCCAATCGACAGCCGAATTTCACCTATCGTCCAACAAAAGCTGGATGAGCCAACTAGAATTTTTTTGTCTGCGGACAAGGCCTTGTCCGATTTTTGACAGAGGATTTTCTGTACAGAAGTTGGACAAACAAAAATTGAAAGTACAAACAAGCATGCTCGGAACCCAGGAATGACCCGGAAGTGTTTGGTCGTGTAAATCTACGTTCGTAATTCACAATTCACATTTGTGAAGTGGCAATGGAAATAGAGAAATGTAGGGGAAGGGGAACAAAGGGTGAAGCACGAAAACTGAACTTCCTCTTTATACGCTCGTAGCACGTCACTACGTTCGCCTTTGTCGAATGATAATTTTACTAACGTCAGTACGCTAGACAAAATCACAGATAGCCGATTTTGGAAAGAAACGACAATCGCAGCGTGTGTATGAGGCTATAGTCACAGGTTTCCATTGTGCATCATTACAACCTTCTAGATAGATGCTGGCGTCCTAACGACCAATGGCGTCATCAGTTGATAAGGAGGATGCCAGTCTCCTGCACAGCATCCTTATTTGACCCTCCCCTGCCCCTCTCCTGCTCCTCTCCATCAGGATTGGGGTCACATTAGCTGAGTGATGGAGAAAAACTGAGGGAGAAGAGACATATTGGAATGCTAGTCAGTGCCAGATGGCAAAAGTGTATTTTCTTTGGAAGAATAAATCACCTCTTAGGTTGGGTGTCCTACTTGGACTTGTTGCTGCATTATGTAAAACTATTAGAATAGTTTTTACATTTTATAATGGGGTGCCTCAAGACTGTCCATAATTTTTAAAAGGTGCCTTGAGTGAAAAAAGGTTGAGAAATATTGGTCTACAATATTTAACTATTTTATCTGCTAAGAATGTTAGAAGGGACTTTTTTTTACGTTAACCATTTGACCTCCGGAAAATTTACCCCTCTTCCTGTACAAGCCATTTTTTGCAATATGGCACTGCATTACATTAACTTTAACGTTACTTTAACTGACTATATTGCGCAGACGTGCGACACTGTACCCAAATGGAATGAATGTCCCTTTTTCCCACTAATAGAGCTTTCTTTTGGTGGTATTGGTTCACTTGTGCATTTTTTTTTCGCACTATAAACAAAAAAATGCAGACAATTTTGAAAAAAAATATATATTTTTTTTCTTTCTGCTATAAAACATATCCAATAAAAAAATTGAAAAAAATGTCTTCATAAATTTAGCCCGATATGTATTCTGCTACGTTTTTGGTAAATAAAAATCCCAATAAGCGTATATTGATTGGTTTGCACAAATGTTATAGCGTCTATTTCTATATTACTTTTTTTTACTAGTAATGGCAGCAATCAGAGCCTTATAGCGGGACTGCGATATTGCGGTGGACATTCTGACAACTGACACTTTTGACATTTTTTTGGGGACCAGTGACTAATACAGTGATATGCACTGTCACTGTACTAATGACACTGGCTGGGAAGGAGTTAACATCAGGGGTGATCAACGGCTTAACTGTGTGCCTAACCAGTGTTTACGTGAACTGTGTGTGCTGCTTTTACTAGGGGAAGAGATGGAATTTCCATCCCTTCTCTCCTGTCAGAACAGCAATCTGCCTTGATTACAGAGGTAGATCAGCGTTCTGCTTCTCTAGCTAAAGAACTGTGGGGGCCAGAGGACATCGGGTACTGTGCACCCGCCGTGTAATCACAGTGGAAACAAGCAGACGGCTGCACGCATGCGCGCCCCCTACCCAGACGTGTCAGATCACATATATAAAAAACTGCTATATAACCTGTAATAAATAAAATTATATGCAGCGCCTATGGTATTTGAAAATGTCTTTCAATAAATGAGGGTGATTCACTCAAAGAGAAAATTAGACATAAAAAATTCTTCAGCCGTGATTAAGACAATGGATGTAGGCTTACCAGAACCTGGTAGGTCAAGCGAGGGTGTTTTAAATCCAAACTTGGCTCCTGGTCATCCAATCCACTGGAAACGAGGGAAAGTCGCCTGGGGGACCTCCTGATGGTTCCTGGGGAGATGATCCTCCGTACCACTGGTCCGCTCCTCCTAAAGGGGACGTGATCCGAACGGCAATAAATTTGTTAAACGGTATCACACGATTGTGGGCTTTTCTCTTTTCACCTGAATACACCCCGTTGGAATATCGGATTTTTCCTGGATGAGAGAACGTGAGGAGTTGGAGTCACTTTCCTTTCCATCAGCGCTTGCCTAGGACAAGGGATACCCCCTTCAGGAGGAGTGGAACTTCGTGATTGAGGACCATCCCTCTGGAGCTACCAGGAGGTCCCCCGAGTCCAGTGATACCCCCCCCCCCCTTAGGAGGAGCGGACCAGTGGTACGGAGGATCATCTCCCCAGGAACCATCAGGAGGTCCCCCAGGCGACTTTCCCTCGTTTCCAGTGGATTGGATGACCAGGAGCCAAGTTTGGATTTAAAACACCCGCGCTTGACCTACCAGGTTCTGGTAAGCCTACATCCATTGTCTTAATCACGGCTGAAGAATTTTTTATGTCTAATTTTCTCTTTGAGTGAATCACCCTCATTTATTGAAAGACATTTTCAAATACCATAGGCGCTGCATATAATTTTATTTATTACACTTTTGGGACAATATAGATCTATTGTTTTGTGCGTGCTGCCACTTTAAATATTTATTTCCTTTAATTTTATCATTATCTTCACAAAAATCTTTTTAGTGAGCGCGGATTTTTACTCATTTATATGCTATATAACCTGAACTGGTTAAAGTAGTTCTAAAGTCTCAAGTTTTTTTTAGCTTAATGCATTCTGTGAAAGATGGTAAAAAAACTCCCCAATATCTATTTTACCCCCCCTTTGTATCAAAATACTTACCTGACTCCTGTCACCGCTCCAGCACTGTCTCCAGCTCCTGCACTGCTTGCACGGGAGATACTGAGGGCAGTGAAACCATAGATCCCTTCTGCTGTCAGTCTAACTTCTTTGAAGAGGGAGCAGGCTTTCTGGTTCTGTGCTCATCTATGGATACACACAGCCAGTCTCAGGAGCATGCATGCAACACCCAGCTTGCTAAGGGGGGAGGGAGAAGCTGATAGCACTGTTGGGGGACTGCTAGAACAGCAGAAGAGGGTACTTTTGTGCAATACTGTTGCACAAAGTAGGTCAGTATAGCCTCTTATTTTGTTTTGTATTTAATACACTTTAGTGAAGCACTACCCCTGTTGGGATTGATGTGTGTAGACTTCCCTGGGCCTCCCCTTATTATCTTGCAGCCAGTTGCTAGGGTTTTTTACACAACCATCCATACACTTATCCGATCGTTTCCAATAATCAATCCAGGGCTTTGGTTTTTTTGGTATTTATTGTTGGGAACTTGAATGGGAGAAGGAATAGTGGGATACTCCAACTAGAACTAATTACAGATGAGGACAACTCTCACTCGGCCTCACCTTGTTAAATGTGGTAGCAGACCCTCTGCTATACCATACGACACGTGTATTGGAGGAATAAGTCCTTTGCTTGCTCTGGCAGCAGACTTGGTGAAACTGTTTATCTTCAGGGCACTCACTATCATACCCTTTCACTGACACCCGTTCACTGACTCTAATAGCTGAAGGGATGGCCCTTACAGGACAGGCCCCATGACACAGATCTGTACTCACTCTAGGCCGATACTACAGATCCTTCCTGATGTGTCTCCCTTCTAGTCAGCTCTGCAGGACATCTGGGTTGCAGCCTTACTTGGATTCAGGTCCTCAGGTCAACCACCTGGGGCCACATGGCAGCTTGTGCAGAGGAGGGGCTCTCCACCCGAAGACCGCAAGCACATGTGCCCTTGGCATATATACAGTCACCCAGCATGTACTGAGGGACTCTCCTTGGCCAATCACCAGGGCTGTAACTATGCCTATGCTTTCATGTGTCAGGTTTCCTCCCACTGTCCAACATGCCCCCCTATTGGACCAGCATGAAACATTCAGACAACATGAGCAGCATCTGAGCACCATGAGCAGACCCTATCAATGGATCCCTGCTCCCTGGTAGGCAGAGAACATCTAAATTTACCTGCAGCCTTCCTGGTAAGCAGAAAGACCCAAAAACTATACTCTATTCTAGCACCTACCTAGGAGGGTGCTACATCAGTATCACTTTAGGATTACATTCTTGAATGTATGTATTATTTATTCAAAGCAGAATTTAGTGTCACTTTAACTGTAGCAGTAAAAATGTAGGTCTCCTGTTTGGCTAGACAGGGTTGTGCTTTGTGGTCCATCTAGTTCAACCAAAAAAATGAAAAAAAAGAAAAGAACACAGAAAAATTATATATAACCATACAATCCCTTATACAATCCTTCACCCACAGTTGATCCAGAAGAAGGCAAAAAAATCCCAGCAAAGCATGGATCCAATTTTTTATAGCGGGGGAAAAAATTCCTTCCTGATCGCCCGAAAGGCAATTAGATTCACCCTGGATCAACTTTACCTAAAAATGTTAGTACCCAGTTATATTATTTACATTAAGGAAAGAATCCAGTCTTTTTTAAAGCAATCTACCGTGCTGGCCAAAACCACCTCTGGAGGGAGTCTATTCCACATTTTCACAGCTCTAACTGTGAAGAAACCTTTCCGTATTTGGAGGTGAAATCTTTTTTCCTCTAGACATAAAGAGTGCCCCCTTGTCCTTTGTGATGACCTTAAAGTAAATAACTCAACACCAAGTTCACTATATGGACCACTTATGTATTTGTACATGTTGATCATATCCCACCTTAATCTCCTCTTCTCAAGAGAGAATACATTCAGTTCCTCTAATCTTTCCTCATAGCTGAGCTCCTCCATGCCTCTTATTAGTTTGGTTGCCCTTCTCTGCACTTTCTCAAGTTTCCAGATGAGGTCTTACTAATGATTTGTACAGGGGCAAAATGACTTCTCTATCTCTGGAGTCCATGCCTCTGTTAATACAAGAAAGGATTTTGCTTGCTTTGGAAACTGCAGCTTCGCATTGCATGCCATTATTAAGCTTATGATCTACCAAAACCCCCAGATCCTTCTCCACTATGGATTCCCCCAGTTGTACTCCCCCTAGTATGTACGATGCTTGCATATTCTTAGCCCCCAAATGCATAACTTTACATTTATCAACATTAAACCTCATTGGCCACATAGTCGCCCAATTAGACAGTGCATTGAGGTCTGCTTGTAAGTTGGAGACATTCTGTAAGGACGTTATGTATTAGATCTGTGTTTTTAGCTGTTCAGTTTTAAGGCCTCATGCACACAGGATGTTTAAAAAAGGTGCAACCAGGAAAAAGCAGCTGTAAAAACGCACTGTTAGCCGCATTATTGAATAGCCTTTATGTGTGTTTTTCTGTGTTTTTCCACGTTAGTGTTTTTTGGCATTTGTTCAATAAAAACACTCCTATAATGTAAAAACACCTAAAAATGGAAAATGTGGCTAAAAGCTTGTTACAGTGTTTAGCCGCATTTAGCAGTGTTTTTTGTCATATTTTTAGTTTTTACAGCTCAACAGCCTCTGCTTCTGGAAGCACAGGCTGTTGTTTTTTTCTATTGCCCTTAAATGCTTATGCCTCCAAACGCCTCTGAAAGTTTATGTGTGCATGGACTCATAGGCTAAAAAAGTCAGACGCACCTAACAGCAGCTGTAAAAACGTCCTGTGTGCACGAGCCCTAATTCCCCTTTACAGTCTTATTGCTGCCTGTCCACAAGTGATGTTTGCTTTAAAGTGGTATTAAACCTAAAATCAAACATTTATTATATTGCAGTTTACCAATTCTTAGATGTGATGGCTGCAGCATTCTTCTTTTTTTTTTTTTTTAGGTTTTCTTTCTTTCTTTTATTTCCACCTGGTGATCAAGTCTGTTGTTTTTTAAGAGAACAAGCTGTCCTGAAGATGCATCAGTTTACATGGATGAGACAAACCATTTACCAATGACAGGGGTGCTTCCAATGATCAGCTTTTATTTATTCATGTGAAACTTTTATCCTAAACGGAAAAACAAAAATGTTTGCTGTAACTGCTTAAAGTGGTTGTCAACTCGTGACGACCACTTTAACCTACAGGTAAGCCTATAATAAGGCTTACCTGGAGGTGCCCTGCATATCTCCCAGACCTGCACGGTTCAAGAGATATGCAGTGTACTAGATGTGCCGACATCATTTCAGCACATGCACAGTGAAGAAACGGCCTCCGTGCTGTTTCTTGACTGTGATCGTGCCGTGACTGGCGGCTCCCAAGCGCATTGCGCGGGAGCGACGTCACGAGACTCCGGCCAGTCACAAAGCCGGAGTCGCGGCCCCGGAAGGAAGAGGGGCATTAGATGGATGCTCCCTGCTGTGGGGACAGCGCTGGATGTTGCAGGCTTCGTTTGCAGGTAAGTGACACATAATGGGCTACTATGCGATGCATAGTAGCCCATTATGTTTCTACTTTGCAGGGGAATATAGAGGAAGTAAACCCCATCATGGTTTACTTCCTCTTTAAAACATGTTAGCTGGAGTTTGGCTTCAATTTGTTAGTGTATATAAATCTACTAATACATCTAACAGTCCCCTCCCCCCAGACTGATAATGCTGTTATTATTATTATTATACAGGCTTTATATAGCGCCAACAGTTTGTGTGGCACTTTACAACGTTAGGGCAGACAGTACAGTTACAATATGATTCAATACATGAGGAATCAGAGGGCCCTTCTCGTTAGAGCTCGCTGTTGTCCAAATATGCCCCCTGTGCTCCTTCATCCAGGGTGGGGCCCTCTAATACAGGAGGTGTGATAGTGGCCAGATCACCAGGTGAAAACAGAGGGGAAAAGCCTAAAAAAGAAAATTAATGCAGCCACCACATCTAATGATTGTTAAACTGCAATATGTTACATTTTTGGTTTTGAGTTTTAAGACATACATACTGTCGCATGACAATAGCACAGCGCAGTGAGATTTCCCTTATTACTGGCTCCAGCAGAACAGCCATATTACAGGCACTTCACCAAGTAAGCCCACTCAGCTGAAAACAAGAAAGAGCCGCATTAGTAAAGTGGGTTCTTGCTTTAGGAATGAAAATTAGCCACTGGTTATAAGGATGAAACAAATGAAGCTGATTTAATGCAGCGCACAGTGCCTTTATACTAAGTTTGAGCAATTTTTCAAATCAGTGCCACGGGCCATGTAGAGACTTTCAGTTCCTGATGAAATTGCAAATGCAGGCGCACAATAAAACAGTTGAGCATTGTATCTGAAATGCTAAACACCAGCTCCGCACATGACAATGTTTTGCTGAATTTACTCATTGACCTTTAGAAGTGTTTTGTGTTAACCAATTTGACATTTTTGTTAAAAGAAACACAGCTGCTGCGTTATTGGAAAACATACCTTAAACAGACAGGCTATGGTATTTATCAAATATAATGCTCGGGTGAGCTGGATGATCCGCGTGAAAAGCAATATAATTACTTCTACCGAGAGAATCCACCAACCCCAACCAAACAAAGGAGGACAATACTGACACCAGGTTTGACACACCTGGATTGAGGTTAGACAGACACTTTGATGGTGCCAGATGATGCTGAGGTTCTAGACCAGTGATCTCCAAACTGTGATGAGGCCCTTCGCTTGCCTCTATTCAGCTCTTGGAGCACCATTCCTCCCACTGATACAAGGCACCATTCCTCCCACTGATACAAGGCACCATTCCTCCCACTGATACAAGGCACTATTCCTCCTACTGACACCAACTATGAGGCACCATGGCTTCAACGGACACCATCAGTGGGGCGTAATTCCTCCCACTCCTACTGTTCAATAGTGGGGCACTATTCCTTTCACTGACACTAAGAATAGGGAATCATTTCTTCCAGTGACACCAATGAAGGTGCACTATTCCTTCCACTAATACCAACAATAGGGTACTATTCCTCCCATTGACACCAATCATGGGGCACTATTCCTCCCACTGACACCAATGATGGGGCACTATTCCTCCCATTGACACCAATGATGGGGCACTATTCCTCCCATAGATACCAACAATGAGGCACTATTCCTTCCACTGATACCAACGATGTAGCACAATTCCTCACATTGACACCAATGAGGGGGAGCTATTTTACCTTTTTTTACTCCCACTGATCCAGGGAAATTCACTCCTTTATCTTGCACAGGTGCTTTAAATCAGAGTCAATGGCTTGGTATTTTGGACAGCTATTTTATCTAAGAGAAATTCCCAAAACATGGCCTGTTGGGGGTTCTTGAGGACCGAGGTTGAGAACCACTGGTCTAAAGGACAATGAACTGGCCCTTTATTTAAAAAGTTTGGAGACCCCTGTTCTAATCAAATGGGGAAATTAGCTAACTATCAGCATTAACACCAAGGCTGTCCACAAGAGATATCTCAGCAGATTGCCAACAAAAAGGAGCCAAGGTCCCACTTTCTTAATAAGGTATTGCAGATGTAGCGCTTACTCCCATAGGACCCCCTGGAAATCTCCCCAGGTTCTTCCCCAGTGGATTTCCCCACAGTCAGGCACACAATCAGAGCCACACTGTTCTTCAATAACCAGTCTAGGGGTGTTGTTTTTGTTGTTTTTTTATTTTTGGATAGGGTTGAAGGAATTGAGTGGGATACTCCAAAAACTGAAACTATGTACTGTACATGTTGAGGACAGTGAACTCCTTTCTGAAAAGCTGAAGCAGAAGTAATTGCATTTAGCAAACTGTGGAGTGTGGAGTAGAAGCCATTAATAGCACACAAGCTTCTTACTTTGGAGCAATAAGAGCAGAGTTCCTTCACAAGGAGTTAGATAAATGAAGCTCTTTGGGGATACCAACCAATGTCCCCTTTAGCAAACACACAGCTGACTGTCTAGCACAAGAGGGGTGGCAGCAGCCCAAAAGTCTCTAACATCTCTCAGCAGTTTATATTCACAAAATGTACAGAGACAATTGGTTGCCTTTTTCCAACTTACAAGTGACAACTTTCTGCTGTGATACCACACTAGATATTCAGCAGATAGTCCCACAGTCAGCTCTCAGCAGCTTCAGCATCTTCAGCATCCAGGCCCTCGGGTCACCCACCTGAGGCCTCACGAACAGCAAGCACATGGCAACGTTGCCCTGGAGGGCAGCAATCCCTCAAGGCTGGACTGATCCTCTCCAGGAAAAGACCCCAAACTTGTGTGCTCAGAGAATGTACTGTATATTGTTACCCAGCATGCCATCAGGGTCCAGCTCCCTGGGATTGTCCAGGGCAATATACATATTCATATTCTGCATAACTCCACACCTATGATCCAGAATGTTCTTACAGCTTTTCTGGGCAGCAACAGGAGTAAACAGACTAGCAACAACTGAGAACACTGAGCAGATCGAACTAGTCAAGGGAACAAGGGACACCTATTAGCAAAAGTATGTAGGAATAGGACACACACCCAGCCACAACCCTTAAAGGAGAATTATACAAAAAAAAACAATGACTTATTAAACCTACAAGTGTTTTTTTTTGTTTTTTTTACCACTACTATTCCTTTATACTGGCTTTTGAAATGTATAAATGCAGAAATTGGATGAAAGGTTTAGCACTGGGAAACACTTTCTGAAAGATAAAAAGTGCATTTTATATACAACTATATAGATCAGACCAAAATGAGGGACAAATAAGGAGGATAGAGGGACAGAGTGACTCTGTTCCAAATCTGGGACAGTCCCTCGGAATTAGGGACAGCTGGGAGCTATGCTATTGTCAAGAAGGAAAGTTTTTATTTTATTACCTGTTGACCCTGCCAGTAGATGCATTATTATTCCACATCCTGTAAAAGGGAGACAACGCTGTTCATTCTGCAGTGAAAGTGCATGGCAGTGTTGTCACCCTGTAGATAAGGTAGTGTCTTAGACTGGCATGTAGTTTTGGACTATATGTACAAGACAGAGAAATAAGACTTCAGCAAACATATTTTAAGTGCTACTATTATATTTGTAAATGAATGCAACTAAAACCTATGTTTTTAACATACTTTTCTAGACAGTGCCAATTTGTTTTATTTGCAGGGTAGCTGGTAAGTATGCTGGGGAATTTTCTGTTTGTTTGTAGAACACATTTTAAGTCCACTTTTTTTATTATTTTTAAATAAGCCCCCAGGTGGTTTATGTCATAATGTTCTATTATGCACCAAATATAAGCACATTATAACAGACCTGTCAAACAATATAGTCCAGCACAGCACTGTCAATGCTACCGCTGGTCCCAGGCACTTCCATCTTCTTCCAGTCTTTCTTCTCTGGGTTCTGTCTGTTCAGCTGCTTGAATGCCAGGATGCAATGACATCACTCCCGTGCATGCGCACGTGAGTCACACCGTCACAGCACAGAGCAGTAAGTGCCATAAATGTACACTAAGCATGGCTCAGCATACATTACAGCTGACAGGCAGGGAGAAGCATTTATAACAGGCCCTGTTGGTTGGGGGTGGATGGTTCACAATCTTGCACATTCAAATGTATGCATTGATTTTGTGATTATTTTTCTTTACTGTTCATGTTCCCTGCATGGGAATACTCCTGTTCATTTTCATATGTGCTCCTATTATTTCAATAAAATCTATTGTATCAGAAATAGGTCCAAAACCAAGGGATTCTCAGGTTGCATTTAGTTTTACACTTTGCATGTCTGTGCTTACTTGTATGGCTACAGAGTTATTGAATAATGACGGAGCTTGTTTGCTCCTAGGGGCTGATTATGTGATTATAGAAAGCAGTTTCTCCCATTGAGCACTATAACAAATGCATTGAACTGGCCTATTTTAATATCTATATAATAAAATCAGGTAATAACCTTCAGTGACATTTGCTTAAATCCTTGAAATGTTATAGCTGACCTGGCTAGACCTTTTCTCCTTAAAGTGGTATACTCTCCTATCGTTTTCAGCTAAGGAAGCTGACATCTTGGCCTCTGTTTAATCTGCAGCTGCCATGATGCTGCACATGTGATCCATTATGACATCACTCATTGGATGGTTTTCTAGTTTGGTTGAGAGCACAATCAAGAACACAGCTAGCATTTCCGGCATGCCGGGAATATTAACTCTTCTTTGACACTATCAAATCGATGGGTATACAACCGCTTTAAACTGAATCTGTGCATTGCCTACTGGAATGCTGACCTGAAGGATCGAGAGTGAGTCACATGCTCCCCCATACTCAGAATTATTAGGTATGTTTTCTTGTCATTTGAGTGGTGGGCAATAGGGATGGGCAAACGGTTCGGCCTGAGCATAAGTTCAGGTCGAACTTTCGTTGTACGGTCGTTCGGCATTTGTTGCCCCCCCGCAATGCATTGTGGTGCTGAACAGTGCATTGCAGTGAAAGCTTCAGCCAATCAGGGCACAGAGCACTGTCAGAGTCATGATTGGACACTGTCATCATGACTTTATCAAATCATGGCTCATTCCCGCCCCACAGTATAAAAGTATTCTTTCAATGGCAGCCATTTTCAGTGTGATTTCGGAGTGGAGAGAGATAGAACAGGGCTCTGTCCAATGCTATTAGTTCGTTAGGGTGCTATACTGTGCTATTGTGTTTCAATTGTCAGTGTAGAATATTAGTCTAGTGTCAGTGTAGTGAGGAAGACTATCATTCAGCTTTGCACAGTGTGCAGCTAGAGTAGGGACAGCTCAGATAGTTTCACTGTAGTGTAGTGAGACCGTGTCATTCATACATACATTAGTGTATATGTAGAGTAGGGACAGCTCAGATAGCATCAGTGTAGTGTAGTGAGACCGTGCCACTAATCTTTACATTAGTGTATAGCTAGAGTAGGGACAGTTCGGATAGCGCCAGTGTAGTGATGGTTAAACACTGTCTATTTGATTGTGTTACTGCAAGTTTAATGCCATTTACTTCTGTGTGCATTACTGCCAGTTTAATGCCATTTACTTCTGTGTGCGTTACTGCCAGTTTAACGCCATATAGTTCTGTGTGAGTTATGCCTGTATGAAGCCATATAGTTTTGTGTGAGTTATTGCCAGTTTAATGCTATATAGTTTTGTGCGTAACTGCAATTTAACGCCATTTACTTCTGTGTGCATTACTGCCAGTTTAAAGCTATGTAGTTCAGTGTACGTTACTGCCAGTTTAACGCCATGTAGTTTTGTGTGAGTTACTGCCAGTTTAACGCCATATAGTTTTGTGTGTTACTGCAAGTTTAACACCATTTACTTCTGTGTGCATTACTGCAAGTTTAACGCCATTTACTTCTGTGTGCATTACTGCCAGTTTAACGCCATATAGTTTTGTGAGTTACTGCAAGTTTAACGCCATATCGTTTTGTATGTGTTACCGCCAGTTTAACGCCATATAATTTTATGTGTTACTGCAAGTTTAACGCCATTTACTTTTGTGTGCGTTACTGCCAGTTTAATGCCATATCGTTTTGTGTGTTACTGCAAGTTTAATGCCATTTACTTCTGTGTGCGTTACTGCAAGTATAACGCCATTTACTTCTGTGTGCGTTACTGCAAGTTTACCGCCATTTACTTCTGTGTGCGTTACTGCAAGTTTACCGCCATATAGTTTTGTGTGTGGATGTATGTTTGACGCAGTATATTGCACTATATTATAGTGTATCCCTGGAGTGTGTCTGTGTAGTGTAGTACTCAAATTAATTTGCACCAAACACCACTTTACATTGATAAAAAGATAAAAATATATATATTTATTTCATCCGTATGAAAAGAAATGTCTCTCACAAGAGGGACCAATATTCATACAAACATGTCAGGTAGTGTAAACAATGAAAGTCAGCGTATAAAAATTGATACAGATACAGTTCACCAAAGATGCATTCACATGTACTTCCAAGATAGATTTAGAAAACCAATATTTTAGTTCTCCGAAGATGGAGTTCGGTACCCTAAGGGTACCGAACTCCATCTTTGGACAATGTGAATACATCTTTGGTGAACTGTATCAATTTTTATACGCTGACTGTCATTGTTTACACTACCTGTCATGTTTGTATGAATATTGGTCCCTTAGACATTTCTTTTTATATGGATGAAGTAAATATATATTTTTATACATGTGGTTTGGTTTACCTATTTAAAGTCCCACCCAGGGGGTAGCTTCTTTGCTTGCACTTCCCAAAGCTCAGCTGTCACGAACCTGGTGGTGGAGTCTGTCTTGTGCAGAGAACAACCGCTCTTGCGCACCCGATTCAAGGACCCCTGGTAGAGTGGACAGAGATCCAAGAGTGCGGGATGGCACGAGGGCTGGATGGTCACTGATGATGTTTGTGATGCTCCAGAAGGTCGTGCAGGTAGACGGGTGGTCGTACAGGCTGGGTTGGCAACAGGCAGGCAGAGCGGTACAAAAGGATCAGGCAAACGGGTAGTCAAGTTCAATCAAGGTTCGTTAACGGGCGGGCAGCAGAAGTACAAGGGAGCAGACAATCGGATAGTCGTGGAAAGCCGGGGTCGGTGCAGGCAGTGGAACAGCAGGTCAGGACAAGCCGGGTCAACAGGAAGCGGAACAAACTCAGGAACAGGTAGCAGGAGCTGGGGCTCACAGGTCATGACGCTGTAGAATGAGCAGCACTTGTTGCTGGGATCCCCGGGTTAAAATAGCACCATTTAGCGCCGTTTCCGGCGCGTGCGCGCGCACAGGCGCGCATATCACCGCGGAAACAGCCAGAATACACTGGCAGAGATGTTCCTTCTCTAACATTGCCCCCTCCCCAAGGGGCAGCCTCCGGATGCCTTACCGGGTGTCGCCACCCTGGCGATTTCTTTTGAAGGCCTGGATCAGTCCGGGGGCGTGGATGTTCTTCTCAGGTTCCCAGGAGTTCTCCTCCAGACCAAACCCCTTCCACTTGATTAAGTACTGGGTCCCCCCAGCTAAGCAAATTCGGCCACCTGCAGCAGTGCAACCCAATCATTCTGAGAGAACGATGAAAAGTACCTCAAATATTGCTCAAGAGTCTGATTTGTTCTCTCAGTCTGGCCGTTTGTCTGCGGGTGGTAGGCGGAAGAAAAAGCAAGCTCTATCTCCAATCCTGCACACAGAGCTCTCCAAAACCTGGACGTGAATTGGACCCCCCAGTCAGACACGATATTACTGGGCACTCCATGAAGCCGGATGACCTCTTTTATTAACGTTTTGGCCGTTTCGGCCGCTGAGGGGGTCCCTTTCATGGGAATGAAGTGCGTCATCTTTGTCATTCGATCCACTACTATGAAGATGGTAGTAAAACCTTCGGATGGGGTAAGTTCCATGATAAAATCCATTGCCAGTTGCGACCACGGGTGTTCAGGTACGGGAAGGGGGTTTAGGAGACCCCAGGCCTTGGCCTTGTCAGTCTTATTCCTGGCACAGACAGGATAGGCACCAACATATTTCCTGCAGTCCTCCGTAATATTTGGCCACCAGAATGACCGTTAGAGGAGCTCAGCGGTCTTTCGAGCACAGAAATGTCCGGCCAATTTATGGTCATGGCACCGACCCAAGATCCTGAGGCGCAGGCTTGCTGGGATAAACATTTTCCGCCCAAACCACCATAGACCATCTCTGACGGTTAGTCGGGTGTCCCTGTCGACAGCGGAGCTGGCCAGAACCCGACGGATCTCAGAGAGGATGTCCTCATCAGACAGGAGGAAATTCCGTGCCGGGAGTATGGTGTCAGGTGGGGCAGTATTTCCTGGCTCCACGAACATCCGAGAGAGGGCATCAGGCTTGCTATTTTTTGATCCTGGGCGAAAGGTTAAATGGAAATGGAACCTGGAGAAGAACAGTGCCCAGCGGGCATGCTGAGGTCTCAGCCTCTTCGCTGTTCGGAGGTACTCCAGGTTCTTGTGATCCGTGAAGAAGAGGATCGGATGAGAAGCCCCTTCCGGCAAGTACCGCCACTCCTCTAGAGCCGACTTGATCGCCAGTAATTCCCTATCTCCCACATCATAATTCCGCTCTGGTGCGGTTAACTTCCTGGAGAAGAAGGCTACTGGGTAGGCTAGGAGAAGAAGTGCCTAGTGTTCTTGGACCTCATGGAGGCTTGTCGCTTCTCCGACTCTGGAGTCGTACGGGCGACCCGTGACAAGAAGAGGTCCAAGGTAAAGGTAAATTGGAAAGCGGGTCCTAGTTTTTTATCGTTCGGACTACGGGAGAGAGCCTACAAGCACCTCGGTCCTTTATGACGGGGTGGACTGTGGTATGAGGGCCGTGCCTTAAAGGAGGACAGACTACTCCTGTAGGAGAGACTCTAGGCAGCCCAAGACCGGTCGAGGCGACAGCTGTCCCTGTGGGCTGATTGGCAGTCT
>BLSH010404920.1:1098460-1131909 GCA_018402905.1 Glandirana rugosa | reverse complement strand
TATCCGCCCCCTTCTTACTGAAAATGTCCAGGAACGAGTGATAAGCCTGAGGAAGAAAAGTCCGAATGTCGGGTTCAGTTTCAGAATCCAGGCTGAGGAGTGAGGGAACAGTTCCACCTCTGGGGTTCAGGCAATGCTGGCGACAATAGGGCGACTGGAAGCGGACTGTTCCGGTGGTCCAGTCTATGCTAGGGTTATGTGCCTGGAACCAAGGTAGTCCCAAGATGATGGGACAGAGAGGAGATGCAATGGCATCCAGCTGCAGATGTTCCTTGTGACCATCCAGAGTGGTGGAAGAGAGAGGGGCCGTCTCATAGGTAACAGTCCCGGATTTTATGTGTGACCCATCGGCCAAACGGATCACCAACTTATGTGTCTTGGGTTGCAGGGGAATATGGTGCTGTGCAGCAAAGTCTAGGTCAACAAAGCAGCTGCACGCCCCAGAATTAAGAATTTCCGGAACCGTGATAATCCCTCCGAGAAGCTACAAAGAGAGGAGAATGGTGAGATGAGCAGGAGAACTGGGAAACTTAGACAGGTCATTAGGGACAGTGGTCAAGCACTTACCGCGCTTAGCGGGGCACGTCCTGACCATGTGACCGGGCTCACCACAGTAGAGGCAGAGGTTCAGCTGGAACTGACGTTGTCTTTCCTTGGTGCTGAGAGAAGGCCGAAGCAATCCAATCTGCATGGGCTCGGAGGTGTCCTGCGGAGAGGAGGAGGAGGATGTCGGGTGGAAGGGAGGCGGTGTTGGGTAGCTGGGAACCCGAGGAAGCATCCAGGTAGGGCGTAACTGCCCAGAAGACCTTTCGGCGCGGCGCTCTCTGATGCGCCGATCGATGGAGATGGCCAGGGTGATCAGCTCCTCCAAGGTCTTAGGGATCCCCACTCGCGCCAGCTCATCCTTCAGAGGTTCCGAAAGTCCCATGAGGAACTGGAACGGGAGAGCCGCTCTGCCCCAGGCTGTGTCCGAGCTCCAGTGCCGAAATTCAGCGGCATAGTCCTCCACTGGGCGGCGGCCCTGCTGGAGGTTGTGCAGAGTAGCCTCTGCAGTGGCAGCCAAGTGGGGGTCTTCATACAGTTGGGCCATGGCAACTTCAGGGGCATTTTGCTCCCACAGTCTGAGAGCCCATGCCTGGGGTTCACCCTGCAGCAGGGAAATAATGAATCCAAACTTGGTGCTCTCCAGAGAAAACGTGCGTTGCTGCAGTCCCAGATATAAATCGCACGCACTCCGGAAGACCCGGAACTTGCGCCGTTCCCCAGAGAACTTATCCGGCAGCGGGACCTTAGGTTCCGAGGGCAGGGCCACAATGGTATGGGATGCTGTAGCACCGGAGGCTGGAGTGGTGGACAGTTCCTTTACCCGCTCTTCTAATCGGGTGTATCCCTCTTGTAATTTTTTGACGGCTTGGGTGAGGCCCGCAAGATGTGCGCACAAGTCGTCCATGGCGGAGCGGATTCCCTGTGCAGACTCAGTCATGGCTGCTCGTTTCTGTCACGAACCTGGTGGTGGAGTCTGTCTTGTGCAGAGAACAACCGCTCTTGCGCACCCGATTCAAGGACCCCTGGTAGAGTGGACAGAGATCCAAGAGTGCGGGATGGCACGAAGGCTGGATGGTCACTGATGATGTTTGTGATGCTCCAGAAGGTCATGCAGGTAGACGGGTGGTCGTACAGGCTGGGTTGGCAACAGGCAGGCAGAGCGGTACAAAAGGATCAGGCAAATGGGTAGTCAAGTTCAAGCAAGGTTTGTTAATGGGTGGGCAGCAGAATTACAAGGGAGCAGACAATCGGATGGTCGTGGAAAGCCGGGGTCGGTGCAGGCAGTGGAACAGCAGGTCAGGACAAGCCGGGTCAACAGAAAGCGGAACAAACTCAGGAACAGGTAGCAGGAGCTGGGGCTCACAGGTCACGGACGCTGTAAAATGAGCAGCACTTGTTGCTGGGATCCCCGGGTTTAAATAGCACCATTTGGCGCTGTTTCCGGCGCATGCGAGCGCACAGGTGCGCGTGCGCGAACGTGCACAGGCGTGCGCACCACCGCGGAAACAGCTAAAATACACTGGCAGACATGTTCCTTCTCTAACATCTGCTGTCTGGGCCTTTTTCAGCACATCTGCAGCAGATCACACTGTTGCTATCTGCAAACTGTCTCAGGCACATCAAATGTGGCAAAAACACCAGCCATTTGGGTACCACATGCTTAACAAGGCATTTAATGTCCAACCACTCAGCCCATTGGCAAGAGCCTCTAAAAAATCTGATAGGTGTCCTGCTGCGCTTAAAAATGTGCAAATGGCAGATAATAAAATGAAGCAGCTGACACAATATTGCAAATTCCAACAATAACTGAAAACAGGTAAATAGAGGTGCAGCGCTAATGAACAATGATAATAATATTCAGTCCATAGTTTTCACTTAGTGGAAGAAAGTCAGTAAGCAAAAATGCAGCACTTCAATTGTAACACTGTTCAGTCCACAATTTTCATCTGATGAATAAAATGGGGAAATCAACTGTGCCCGTCACCAACACCAAACACACTGTCCCTTACCAGAAACTCAGGACCCCCACTACAGGGGTCAAAAACTCTCTCTAGCAAGGGAAGATTCACCACAGCATGTGTTGATAGATGTTTGGAATTCCCTGGGTTGTAGTCTCAATTCCCAACGTCATCTCAGCTCCTCTGCTGCCACTTCCAGCAACATCTCCTCTCTAGAGTGAAAACTATGCACTGAATATTATTATCATTGTTCATTAGCGCTGCACCTCTATTTACCTGTTAAGAGCCTCTAAAAGTCACACAAAAGGGGCACAAATCTGTCCCTCCTCCTCCTCCTTACCCACTTCAGTCTGCCACTGCTATACCGAGTCATTATCTCTCAGCAGCCTCCACTGACAGGGATGATGGTATAGCACAGGGTGTCCCAGGCCCTTGCAGCACATCTGCCAGCAGCACACCACCAGCTGTAGACTGTAGCCAACAAATTTCTCTGCCCCATCTGCTGCAGCGGAAAAAAAAATACAGTCCCTGACACCCACATGCCCACCGTCTAAATGCAAGCTTGTCAAAGCTGTTGGCTCTCCAACTTCTGCCTTTCAACCTGGTGGATTCTGCCCCTTCTGTGAATTCGCCCAATGTGCTGTACAACAATGGCAGGTTCCCAGTCGCTACTATTTTTCACGTAATGCCGTTCCATCTCTCTACCATCCCATGGAAGGGAATGTTCTGGCATTGTTGGGCAAGGCAGTCAGCCATAAAATCCACCTTACTGCTGACACGTGGTCAAGCAAGCATGGGCAGGGATGATATATTTCGTTCACAGCACCCTGGGTAACGCTGCTTGCAACTTGAAAGGATACAGGGCAGGGCTCGGTCCTGCAGCTTGTTGTGCCCCCACGTTTCCATACAGCTGGTGGTGATGATGCCAGACCTGTGAGCTCCACCCCCTCCTCCGGCCACCTCCATGCCCTCCTCTGCAGAATTGTTCTTTGAACATCAGGTACCCCCTAAGCGTTCACAGGGCTATTCCATGAGTCAGGCTAAAAGGTGCCATGCAGTGCTTCAGTTGGTGTATCTAGGGGATAGGAACCACACTGGACCAGAGATTCTTGCAGCTCAGGACCAGAGGTGGTTCACACCATGGCTGGAGCCAGGAACGGTGGTGCGCGATAATGGCTCAAACCTCCTGTCCGCACTTAGACGGGGAAAGTTCACACATGTGCCATGACTGGCACATGTCCTCAATTTGGTGGTGCAGCGTTTCCTAAATACGTACCCAGGGTTCGAAGATGTGCTAAATCTGGCCAGAAGAGTCTGTAGCCATTTCAGGAGGTCATACACAGCCAGTGCTCAGTTGGCTGAAATTCAGCGGGAATTCCACCTGCTTGTAAACCGCCTGATTTGTGACATGCCCACCAGGTGGTACTAGACTTTAGCAATGCTGCAGTGGCTATACATGCAGCAGAGGGTCGTCAACAAATACCTGTGCGAGTACGGCATGACGAAAGGCTCAGGCCGCCTCTGCTTTTTTTCCCCACGCCTATGGCTGATCATTAAGGATGCATGCACTGTACTGTCACCATTTAAGGAGGCCACAAGGATGGTGAGCCGTGACAGTGCATGCATCAGTGACACAATCCCTGTTGTGTTCCTGCTGGAGCAGACTCTGCGTGGCATTATGAACAGGGCACAGGAGCTGCAGGAGGAAGAGGAGGACTTCCTTTTCTCTCAAGGCCCACTTTATCCAGACACCATCATTCCTATGTCACAGAACACACAGGAGGAGAGAGGGGAGGAGGATGAGGAGGAGGATTTTGGCACTTCGAAGAAGAGGAAGATATGCATCAATCTGTAAGCGATGGCTTTCCAACCCCAGGACCCTTGGGAGTAGTATGTGGCTAGGAGGAGGAAGTTCCAGATGCTGTCATTCTGAGTGACCCCGAGGAGTCTGATTCTCAAGCCTCGGCAAATTTGAGGCGCATGGGCAACCTCATGCTTCAAAGCCTGCAAAAGGACCCAAGAATACGTGGCATAAAGGATAATGATCATTACTGGTTGGCAACCCTCCATGACCACCGTTATAAGAACTCATCCTGTCCCCACAGAGAGTGTAGAAGATAAAATCTCTTGAGGACACGTTAAAGAGGATTTTATTGAACGTTTTTCCCGACTCCAGTAGGTTACAGTGTCATGAAAAACGTAGTTTTGAGTCTTCTGTTGGTCAAGAGAGGAGCGTTGGAGAAGGCGTCTGCCTAAGTGATGCATTTCATAATTTTTTTAGTCCTTGTCGCCCAGGGCTGTCAGCTTCCACATAACATTGGCAGAGTCTGCATCACATGGTGGACGATTACCTTGGGGCCAAAACAGAGATGTAGAGATTTCCAGTTGACGATCCACTCGCTTACTGGGTAAAGAGAATAGACCACTGGCCAGAACTTGCCCAGTATGCTATTAAGTTGTTAGGCTGCCCTGCATCCAGCATGCTTTCAAAACGGGAATTCAGTGCTGCAGGAGTTTTCGTTACTGATCATAGAACGCATTTGTCCACAGACTCTGTGGACCATTTGACTTTTATAAAAATGAATCAGTCCTGGATTACCAGCTATGAAGCCCCTGATGCCGATGTCACTGATTAAGTGTTTTTGGGATCAATCATTTCATCTGAAAGAATGTTTTTGGTGTAGGTTTCATGGGCACAATTAACACCCAAAGACCAATGTTTCAGCACCTGTTTGACAGGTGCATATCATTGCAATTTTTTACAGCAAGGCCAATTCTTGCTTTCATTAAGAGTACCTCTATAGGGTTATGGTGGGAAGGCACCACCGACACCCAAAGACCAATTTTTCTGAACCTGCTTGACAGGTGCATATCATTGTGATTTTTTACAGCAAGGCCAATTCTTGCTTTCATCAAGAGTACCTCTATAGGGTTACGGTGGGAAGGCGCCACCGACACCCAAAGACCAATTTTTCTGCACCTCTTTGACAGGTGCATATTATTGCAATTTTTTTACAGAATGGCCAATTTTTGCCTTCATGGAGGGCACCTCTATAGGGTTATGGTGGGAAGGCACCACCGACACCCAAAGCCCATTTTTTCCACACCCGTTACTTCTATCCAAAGTTAAAGTGACACCAGAATTTATCCAAAAAATCTCTAATCTTGTTCCCAGTGCACTACATTGTGGCCTCATCATACACACTGGCTCCCCAGCTGTTGCTGAGCAAAATAAAGGCAGCTTGCAGGGAAAATGTCATTTTTTTGGCTTTATAAATGCAATTATTGCTGCAGCAGATTCTAGACATAGTACAGATCTGCCACTTTACAGGTAGACTAACGGGACCCTCCAGGCACTATATTGGAAGGAATTTTTCATTTTTATGCTTTCACTTTAAAAATCAAAAAATCGCTGCTCATTTAAAAATTACACAAAAAATTTCACAAACTTTTTTTTCATTGATACATGTCCGCCAGGGCAGGACCCTGACCCCTATAACATTGTATGCCCAATTACTTGCATATAAGTCTTCAAAATGGCCGCTTTTCGTCCATTGACTTTAATGGGGTTCGTTATTCGGGTCCGAACATTCGCCTTGTTAGAAAATTCTGGTGCGAACCAAACAGGGGTCCGTTCGGCCCATCTCTAGTGGGCAAGAGAAGAGAAGGTAAATATATTCAAGTGATGGGAGTGCTATTAAAGTGAACTTTTTATCCTGCATAGGCAAAAGACAGATGTCCTTTACCAAAACTGAATGCTAACTTTCACTTAGACATCTGACCATCACACCTACAGTGCATGAGCTTGTTGGACATCCAATGCCAAAACCATGGACAATAATATAGAACTCAACATCCCCCTTTCCCTTTATATATATTCCAACCTCCACTCATCTGAGAAGATTTTACACAAGATTTTCAGCTGTGACCATTTAGCCTTTGTGAGGTCAGATTGCAGGCAGGTGCAGTTTACTTTCTCCACTGCAGGTGGCACTTAACCTCAGTAGCTTCAGGGGAAATCAGGAGGAACCTGGTTCCTCTATGGTTTCTTGTGTCACTGGGGAAGCGATCCGGATAGATGCTGTGCTCCATTTGACTCTGGGTTGAGCCCTGCCACCAGGTTTGGCATCCTTCATGCAAGTGGGTAGTATAGGGAAAGGAACCTCGTCTGCTAGGGACAGTACTGGTGGTAGGGATGGGAAAGGTTCATGACGAGGAGGGAAACAGTAGGGTCATACCTCTCCTGGGCTTCTTCCCAATTCAACATGAGACGGCCAGGCCGCATTCTGCCTCTCTCTACAGACTGTCATTCTGGCTGAATTCTGCTCTGTTCACGTTCAATACAAGTTTACTATTGCACTTGACTGTGAATTATTGCTGCTGCACCATTCTGCACACCATCTACAAGGTACTGATTTTAAATGAGAAGACCTGGCTGCGAATCAACATTACAATTCATTTTAGAGATAGTTGAGGTCTTTGGGGGCCACTCAAGTTCCTCCACACCAAACTCCTCAAACCATGTGTTTATGGATCTGGCTTTGTACAAAGAGTCAGAATCATTCTGCAACAGCAAGGGGTCTTCCCCAAACTGTTGCCTCAAGGTTGGAGTTATACAATTTTTAAAAATGCCTTTGTATGGTGTAGCATTAATAATGCTCTTCAATGGAAACACCTGAACTCAATATTTGGGAGGGGTATTAACAAAGTCTTGGACACACCCGGTGGCCCTTTGGAGGACACTCACAAATAGGTATATATAGAACCTCACCCTCACCTGGGGTTGTAGCTGCTGCTCTGAGGGGTGAGATACACTTTTTCTGTCTTTGATACAAGGTAATTAATTGTTATTATGTTGCTATCTTATCTGATGGGCTGTTTATTACTGAAAAGTTGGTCTGTGCTTTTATTAGAGCTTTGTTATTAGTTTGTTATTGAACCTTCCTAGGTTCCTTTTTTCTGGCCCATTGTTCATTGGATGTCATTATCTCCATTGGACGATGACTGGCTTCCACTTGGTTGAACCTAAGTAATAGCAGTCTGAATAAGAAACTGGAACTATAGTTAAGCCACATAATACAGATTTGTCTCTCGCTAAGGGGTAAGTCTAGGGTTCTGGAACCCTTTGCTTGGCTATCTGAACTCTGAGTATATACTTTTCAATAGGGGTTAACTGATATTTTTATATCAATCCTCTCTCTGTTTATCCAGTTTGTTCAGCCCCTCAACTTTAGACTAGGCATTCTAATTAATGTGGGACATATCTCTGATCTAAATCAACACCACACTTGTATCAACCCAGGTCAAGGGTAAGCGTTTGCCTTAAATAATAGTTTTTCAACTATTCGAAAGTCAGACCCCATCCGATCTTTTTCTATAAGCAAGTAATTGTGATCTATTACATTTGTGACTTTCCTTATTTTGGCTTTTATAGCTCACTTGGCTGACATCTATATACCTGAGGGTGTTTCTCCCATGGGTAGGCAGGCTATTTCCAAACCCACTGATCTTTCTCCTCGCAGCATATAATATGCTATATTGCATCCATTTGGGTAAGTAAGGCCCCACCCCCCTTTTTTTCTGGATTTTTTTTTTTATTATACACGAGGAACATAATGAGCTGTACTTGGATGTGTTTTGTAAAAAATTACAACATGACCTGTATCTTGTATGAACTTATTTCTTGTTTGCAATTACATATTCCTTTTTCTTTTTTGCATATTTGTTTTTAACCTTTGTTATTTTGACTCTTTCATTGTATTAAACTCTGTTGGTCCTGATGAAGCGGATGATCCGCAAAACGTGTTGACCTTTTCAGAATATTTAACTTGTTCATTGTTTGTAATGTATTATGCAAATAGCAAGGGATACAATGAATGAGCCAGCACACTGAAGATACGATGTCCAAAATGCTTTATTCCATACTCATAAAAAACAGAACACGCAGATGCGTTTTGGCTTGTGGCCTTGTAATGCTGTGAACAAGGCCAAAAGCCGAAACGCGTCTGCGTGTTCTGTTTTTTATGGGTATGGAATAAAGCATTATGGATATCGTATCTTCAGTGTGCCGGCTCATTCGTTGTATCCCTTACTGTCTGTTGGATGAGGAGGAACATCTGGAGCCAGAGCACCCAATTCAGGTGTGCATCAGCCTACACTGATTTATTAGTGTTCCTGGCGTTCTGAGCGATGCACCTTTTGCTGCTTCTATTATGCAAATAGCAATTTATACTTTTCAGCTTGTATGAAATAAAACCTAAACTTTTTTTTTAGATAAATCTCATCTTCGTTATAATAATAATGAAGTGAACGGAAAGGTATATTTAAAGTCCCAAACCCAATTGTTCTTTTTCTAATATACCGGGATACCTCCACGAATACAAATCTGTCTGTTACCTTGGCCATATAGGGGTTAATTCACTAAAACTGGAGCATGATTAATCTGGTGCACCTCTGAATAGAATCCAATCAGCTTCCAGGCTTTATTGTCAAAGCTTAATTGAACAACCTGAAGTTAGAAGCTGATTGGCTACCATGCACAGTTACACCAGATTCTGAGTGCTGAGTTTTGGTAAATACTCCTCCTAGTGCTTTTTAAGTTCAACAAACAGGAATATTTGGTAGTCTGTGTAAAAAAAAGCTACTGAAAAATCATGCAGAAGTATTCATTTATAGTCTATCAGATGTGTAGAAATTATATACAGGAAATCTGATCTGTCTGTTATAAGGAGTACACAGCCTTCCTATAGAATGACAGCGCTAAGCAGCCATCACAGGTTCCGCTCCAGTTAAGTCCCGCGCTGAGCAGCTCTCTTTCCACTTTACATACAGTATCTCAGGTAGTGCTGCAAAACCTCTTAAATCATTCTAAATTACACACCACATGCTGCTGGCTCGGTCATGGGAAATTATGAAGCTACGTGACGTCTCATTTGTTGTGCTGAAAACAAATGTAAATAAATTACTGGCTGAATCTCATTTACATTTAGAAAATTCTGCTGGCTGCCTGACACGACTGCAGATTCAACTGACTTTTTAATGACAATTTAAAGAGGAGTGTCATTCAATAGAGAGGGGTGTGACGGCAGCAGGGGCAAGGGTCCCTATGTATGAAGAAAACAATGTGATAATATATACAAAGGAAAAAGCAGACCCTTAAATATTCCCTAGGATAGTGCTCAGAAAGTACCGGTATTTCTATTTTTTATCTATACAAATTGAAAAAAAAAATCAGAGTAACTGACATGCAAAATATGGGGGCTGCCATTCTTAATCTTCTTCTGAAAATGCTTGTTGCTTTTCTGAGTCTGGCTTCAATACTTCTAAACCGTATACCCAAAACAAGCATGCTCAAAAAGAGAAAAGTCAGAGTCCCTTATTTTTATACTGATTACAGGTTAAACTTAGCATAGCATTAAAACCAAAGAATCAGCATGAGAGCCAAGCAACTCAATTTTTTTATTAGAAGCAGAGGTCATCAATGGAAGCCTCCACATTTTTTGTTATGACATGTAGCACCCTGGTCTTAGGCAGGGTTGCTAACAAATTTAGTTTGCTAGGTGGTAACTAGCCTGGCTAATTGTTAGGAGGATCCATTGACTTTTCCCTAAATCTGGATTTGATGTCACTAGGTGGCATTGTTGCCTTTGGCATTGGAATGACAAGGGCATAGAGAATTCAGGCTAGGAATGGATAGGTTGTCTCAGCGAATTGGCATGGGGTTTTCTTTGGCCCCTTGGCCTGCTGGGAGAGCCTATTTATTTGGGAGGAGTCAGGTGATCGGGGTTCTGTGCCATCTGGACAGCTGTCTGGATGGACGTGTGTTACAAGGGTCCGGGTTGCTAGGCCAGAAGCCTGAGGCCTATCCCGGGAGCACCTGGCTGCTAGGCTGTCAGAGGCCTATCCAGGTTTGAGAGAGGCCGCGTTGGGTAGGGGCTTCAGGCCAGAAGCCCAACCAAGTTGCAGAGGTTCCGCCAGACGGGGAGCTGAATCATTGCCAGCAGTGAGGGAGAAACAGTTGCCATAAGGGACGACCACTCCTGTTACCAGAGGCCGGTGTCTAATCAAGTACCAGAGCAGCCTTTTCACCAGCTGGGGACGGTGAAGAAGTGGGAAAGCTTCAGCAGAGTGCCAATCCAGGGACCCAGCGGGTTAGTAGGGGTGAAGTTTGAGGAATTATACAGCGGGTTAGCTGTGGAAGAGCTCAGGGGATCCAGTGACGACTGAAGAAGTGAAAATCTACAGTAAGATACCATGAGATGTGAGAGAAGACCTATAACGGGTTACTGTGAGTTACCTGTACAGATCTCTATTGACTGTTGAAAGTTCAGTTGCTATGCGAGACAGCAGTTCTACAAATACAGTTGCTGCAACCAGCTCAAAGGCCCTCTACCTGTATAGCTGTCTGCCTATTATATTGTCTGGGAGTCTTCCAATTACTATTGCATCCGCCTAAGGGTGTCCTGGCCCTAACTTTCCACCAGTTCTGTTTAAGAGACAATAAATCTCTTTTCTTGCATTTAAAAAGTGACTGGCGCCCATGTTTCCAACTTGTATTACACACACATGCCTCATAACCCATACTGTGAAGAAAGATGTCAGCTCTCCCTAACTCTGGAGGTCACCATTAGGCCTCTAGATGGCTGGGACACCGCTACAGATAGGTTTCCATCAACGGTGACCTTGTATGAAAATGCAAGGTTCGCTTATGAGCTATTGCCCAAAAAGAAAAAAAAAATGAACGCCAGACGTCCCAATAATGACACTACAAGCCAGGGTGATGAGTATTGTTTTTTACTTTTCTCTTCCCGAAATGTAAGGTTTTCTGCTTTAACAAAAGCTGGCCATAGATGGATCAGTATTCAGTTGGTTCAGCAGGGACCGATCAACTTCTGTTGAGCAGAAATGTTGGAAAACTTTTCTTAATCAGCAGTTGCAGCCGCTGATCAGTGTATTCTGACAGCCAAGACACCCTGCTGTCAGAACACAATGTCACAATAGGGAGGATTCCTCCTTCCACCTCACTTGTGTGGATGGGGGGATCTGTTTGTTTTATTTTGATCAGCCAGCAAAAAAATCTACATCTATGGCCAGCCTTGGTGTTTTCTGTTCAGGGGTTAGGGAAGGGGTAGCAGATTAGCAAACTTTGCATCACCAAGCTCTGACTTTACTCTAGCTTTCCCAATCTCCATACTTGTTTTAAAATCAGAAGCTAGAAGGGTTAGCATAACAGCCAGGCATTTAGTATCTGCAGATGGAAATCTGCAATGACATCTCACATCAGTGGCGGTTGGGGATTTTTTCTTTTGGGGGGCGGTAAACAACCCCCCCCCGGGAGGGCAGCCAGGACATCAAAGCCCCACACTTACCCCATCTAGGAAGTGAGCGAGCGGGCGAGCAGTGGTGTCTGGCGAGCAGCAGCTTTCCTTCTCCTCCTGTGGTGTGGATTACAGCGGCTTCCGCCATGCATCCCCCTCCTCCTCCAAGGCGTCCAATAGAATCGCCTGACCTTTCCAATTGGGAAATGGGTAACTGGTGTAGCCATGTTCTCCCTTGGGAGTGGCTGGTAGTTGTGGTTCACGTGCTTGCTGCCCTCAATCACACTATAGCCACACATCCGGAGTCACGGTACAGGCCGGTACTTTGTTTTGTTATTTTATTTGAGGGGAAAACTTGGATGGGGAGAGGGGTTAACTGTGGGATGCCCAAAGAATTAGATCATGGGACATTCTATATGCATCTGCAGTATATACCCTGCAACTTCCTCTAGCTCAATCACTTGCTGACCAACCGTCCCTCTCCTTATTTCACCCCAGCACACTTCTTAGTTTCCTGGCCCTAAAAGCAATTTATCAGGCTGCCATGAAACTTCTTCCTCCACCCCAACTAGCACATGGTGAGGCCTGCAGGACCTCCGAACCACCCGTTACAGGCAAGGGCCATGGGCTCCCGATTGTGAAGGCACGGACACTCCATTGTGTAGCTCAGTACGTTGGTGCTAGCGGGTTATTGACGGACTACAACGCCCAACCCATCCTCTTCCAGGCCGCTCCAGCCTGCTTTTCTCTCCAGTGACACTCCTTCTCCTGATTGGCTCCCCCGACCTCCACAGACTGTCCACTATCCTCCCCCAGCCTTCTCATCCAGCTCCCAGGGTCTGTCACTCACCGACAACCGCTGGATCTTTTAAAGAGCCTCTGAGAATATAGAACTCTGCTGCTCTTCTGCTTCCTTGTGCTAGTCCAGGAATCGACTCCACTCCAATTGGACACAGCCGTCACATGATCGGGAGGGCCAATCACTGCGCCCATATCCCGATCTCTGCTCGGCTGGATCCTGTGATCATAATGATCACAGGATCGAGCCGCAGCGCGCCGTGTGGCCAAGCTGCGAGCACCCATTCTGCAGGACGTAAATACACGCCCTGTCGGAACGGGGAAGCTCCCACCCGAACGTAAATATACAGTGGCCGGGTGGGAGGTGGTTAAATAGCATGTTCGCGGGATGCCCTAAACCTGGACGTGAAGTGTACTCGGATGTACTAGGGCAAAAGTGACATTTAGAAAAAATAAAAACCTATTCCCACTAAGGCCTCTTTCACACATGCCGATCGTTCAGGTCCACCTGTCCATTTTTCAGGAGGACCTGATTGGATGCTTCATTCACCAGGAGTGACAGATGCGCGACACTGTCCCTATTTTCCATTTGTCTGCAGGATCGGATGGGATCGGATGAAAACAGACAGGCGGTCCGTTTTCATCCGATCTCCCCATAGAGGAGAGCGGGGCTCTGACAGGTCAGTCCCTGCACAGTGAGCAGAGATGGACCTGTCATCCACTGGCTCACCGGGGATCAACGAATCAATCCCTGCTGAGCTAGCAGAGTCCGTCAAAACAGACCGCCCATGTGTGAAAGGACTCTACTTTTCCAGACAGATTTGTTCTGTTTGTAAACGCAATGGCTGGCAAATTTCACTCAACATTCTCCTTAACATAAGAGGCCCCAGATATATTTTTGCTTGTTCACTAGAAAAAAAGTACATAGTAAATAAACAAAGACACTATACATCTTACAGCCCTACTCATACACTCTAAAGTCATGTATTAAAAATATATATATGTAAATTGATTGCAGGAAATCAGTTATCAATCATGTCATCCAGCGATGTGGATACATCCTAAATTACAATGTCCTGACAAGCCGCCGAAAAAAAAAAACACGACAACCCTGCTCCCACTGAACGCTTGCCACAATTGACAGCTCCCAGGTAGGCTACTCAATGTAAACATCATTGGTCAATCATCATTGGTTAACCACTTCAGCCCCGGAAGGATTTCCAGCTTTAGGACCGGAGCCCTTTTTGCGATTCGGCGCTGCGTCACTTTAACTGACAATTGCGCGGTCGTGCGACGTTGTACCCAAACGAAATTTGCGTCCTTTTTTTCCCACAAACAGAGCTTTCTTTTGGTGGTATTTGATCACCGCTGCGTCATTTCTGATCGCCGCTATAAACAAAAGAAGAGCGACAATTTTGCAAAAAAACCCAAATTTCTTACTTTTTCCTAAAATACAAATCCAAAAAAAAAATATAAAAAAACATTTTTTTTCACCGTTTTTGGCCGATTTATATTCTTCCTCATATTTGCGATAAAAAAAATCGCAATCTGCGTTTATTGATTGGTTTGCGCAAAAGTGGTCGCGTTTACGGATGATGAGAATTCATTTTTGGGGTTTTTTATTTTTTTTTATTTTTTACTAAAAATGGCGGCGATCTGCGATTTTTTGCGGTACTGCGATATTGCAGCGGACATGTCGGAACGTTTTGACACTTTTTTGGGACCATTGGCATTTATACAGCGATCAGTGCTATAAAAATGCACTGATTACTGTGTAAATGCCATTGGCAGTGAAGGGGTTAACCTGCAGGGGGCGCGCTAAGGGTTAACTATGTTCCCTGGGCGTGTTCTAACTGTATGGGGGACTGCCTGTCTGGGGAAGGGAAGCGATCACAGCCTTCACGTAAAGGAAGGCTGTGATCACAGCCCTTCCCCCTCACACAGAGCGGAGGTCCGTGTTTACATACACGGACCTCCGCTCATTCGCTCCGGGGGGGCATCGCGGGTGGCCGGCGGCAATCGAAGCCGCCGCACCCGCTCCCTGGCCCCCCCTGGACACAGTGAGCGCGCGGGCGCGCCTCCGGCGGCGCGCGCGCGCTCACTATACACGTTCCCGCAGCCGCCGTCGTATGACGGCGATTTGCGGGAACGAGCCACTTTGCCGCCGTCAGATGCCGATCGGCGGTCGGCAAGTGGTTAATATATGGCCAATGACCTCACCCAGAATACCCACTGGCTTGTTTATTATGTGAAAAAATACAAAATTGAGCCAAAATCACGGCCGCGAAATTGCGGTAAAATCACTGCAAAATCTTCGACTTTCAAGTCGTGTGAAAGGGGCCAAATACATTGTAGCTGCAAAATCTTACTGAGAAGAGCACCAGCCTGTACCTACTAGCATGCTACAGAGAAGGACCCTTGTTCTCTGTGTGGAAGCAGTGATCTCTCTGAGGAGGTCTAACACACCCCCTACGATTCAGAGCTAGAGCTCTCCAATCAACAGAGATCATGAGCTGTGTAACAGACCTCTGCAGATAGACCACTGCTTGCACACAGAGAGCAAGTGTTCCACTCTGCAGTATTCTGACAGGGGACAGGCTTTTCTATTCAGGTTGTGGTTGCTTTGTAAACCTTTTGCTTTGATGCACCTGTAATATATTTATCGATTTATTGATTTAAACTGATAGTTTATATGGGCTTTAAAGTGAAACTAAACCCATCTATTTAACCTTTCAAAAGCAGTTACATTCCTGGCACGTGCTGGGAATGTAACTGCAACATTTGGTTGTGCTCCAAACTGTCAAACCATCCAACGTCTGGTGTCATAACTGATGACATGTGCAGCCCCAAGGCAGCTAAAGATCAAACTGAGGCTAAAATGGCAGCTTCCTTGGTTGAAAATGAAAGGAGGGTTTTGTTTCACTTTAATTATTCTCTTACGGGCGCTTCTTTGTTTAAAGTGATATTAAAGTCTTGTTTTTTTTTTTCATTTAAAAATAACAAACATATCAAACTTACCTGCTCTGTGCAGTGGTTTTGCACAGAGCAGCCCAGATCCTCTTCTTCTCGGATCCCTCGACAGCGCTCCTGGTCTCTCCCTCCTTCCGAGTGCCCCCACAGCAAGCGCTCTGTGTGTCCATTCAGACACGGAGCCACAGCTCGGCCTGAACCCCTCTCTCCTCATTGGCTTACTGACTTTGATTGACCACAGCAGCAGCCAATGGAGCCCCACTGCTGTCTCAGCCCTCAGCCAATGAGGAGCGACAGGGACAGCAGAGACTCTAATGCAACAGAGTTGGATCAAGACGGGGCTCAGGTAAGTATTAGGGTAGGCTGAGGGGGGCTGCTGCACACGGAAGGTTTTTTTTAATCTTAATGCATTAAGATAAAAAAACCTTCTGACTTTAGAACCACTGTTTTTTTGTTTTTTTTGAAAGTTATACAATTGCTTTAGGCTCATCACACACACACTTAATAAATTCCCTTAAACCCCGGTTTCCACTGCCGCGACTTGTCATGCAACTTGAGAGTTCAAAGTCGCATGACAAGTTGCGCATCATTAACTGCAATAGAACCGTTCTAATTGGTGTGACTCAAGTCACTCTGACTTAGAAAAAGGTTCCTGCACTACTTTTGGTGCGACTTCAAAATGACTAGCATTGGCTTTTCTTAACCCCAAATATGCGGCCTCTTGGCGCCTGGTTCTTGGTGCCGAGAGGGCGCATATTTGCTTGAATTGCTGTGCATACAGCTGTGCTGAGAGCGCGAGCGGTGTGTGCTCCCAGTACAGTTACCGGCGCCCAACTGAAAGTTCCCGATCTCAAGGAGTTTTCAGATCACGTGACCTCTGTGACAGCCAATCAAAGTGGTCAGGTGCTCTTAAACCCCGCCCCACCTCCCGGAATCATAAACCTCTTAAAGGGCCAGGAGGCGCCAGCGTTAAAAGGTTAAAGAAGTTTCATGCAAGCAGCGGTGAAGTCAGATTCAACGTTTCAGTGAAGTCGATGCAGTGTGAACCCAGGCTAAATTTGTTTATTTCTTATATTTTCCCTTGGTGGTGGAAAATAAACAGTATATCTTCTAATTTATTATATTTGATTCAAAAAACTTCATTTATCCATAAGGATTATTAACCTTTTTCATTGGCTTTGTTTAATATTTTCTATTCTACTTTTTTTGTTCTTGCTGTAGAAATCATATTTTAAAGCGGTTGTGTCTATGTGCATGAAATTAAAAAAAAAAAAAGAATGTTTTAAAACCCACACAGCAACAAGCAGCGGTTTGGGGATGGGAGGAAAGCTTTAATAAGAATACATAAGGATGGGCGGGGTTGAAGCTATCACTCTTACTGCCTGACCAAAGTGCGGAAAATGTAAATGAGGTGTCTAAGAGAGGACAGATTGCACCATACAAATAAATAAATAAGAAGCAGACTATTTTTAGCCCACTAGATAAAACAGGGTGTCATCTACAGGCCTGCCGGAGTGAGTGCTGAATGCTCCCCCAATTTAAGGTCGTAGATCAAACCGTCCAACTCAGACAGTATTAACATATTTGTGAATTGATTAGGGAGACTGTTGCAAAGCTTTAAACTGAACTCCAAGAAGATATATAAAAGGAAAACACCAATTAATGCTGTTAAATGCTCAGGAAAAAAATACATTTTAATTTATATGCAGCTAGTGTAAGTACTTGAATCTGACTTTTTTTTATCAGTGTCCTGTAATTAAATGGATAACAACATACAGATAACATGGGAAGGGGAATACCCACAATAAAACCAATCAGACAGCAAGGCATACACATGTGATGAGTAGAGCAAGCAGACAGATGACCTCATCAGTGTGCTTCCTCTATTCAAATTGTAACTTTAGCCAAAATGTTTGGCAAAGTAATCTATAAACCATTTTACAGTATCTCACAAAAGTGAGTACACCCCTCACATTCTTGTAAATATTTTATTCTATCTTTTCATGTGACAACACTGAAGAAATGACACTTTGCTACAATGTAAAGTAGTGAGAGTACAGCTTGTATAACAGTGTAAATTTGCTGTCCCCTCAAAATAACTCAACACACAGCAATTAATGTCTAAACCACTGGAAACAAAAGTGAGTACACCCCTAAGTGAAAATTTCCATATTGGGCCCAATTAGCCATGTTCCCTCACCAGTGACATGTGACTCATTAGTGTTACAAGGTCTCAGGTGTGAATGGGGAGCAGGTGTGTTAAATTTGGTGTTATCGCTCTCACTCTCTCATACTGAACACTGGAAGTTCAACATGGCACCTCATGGCAAAGAACTCTCTGAGGATCTGAAAAAAAGAATTGTTGCTCTACATAAAGATGGCCTAGGCTATAAGAAGATTGCTAAGACCCTGAAACTGAGCTGCAGCACCGTGGCCAAGACCATACAGTGGTTTAACAGGACAGGTTCCACTCAGAACAGGCCTCGCCATGGTCGACCAAAGAAGTTGAGTGCACGTGCTCAGCGTCATATCCAGAGGTTGTCTTTGGAAAATAAACGTATGAGTGCTACCAGCATTGCTGCAGAGGTTGAAAGGGTGGGGGGTCAGCCTGTCAGTGCTCAGACCATACTGCATCAAATTGGTCTGCATGACTGTCATCCCAGAAGGAAGCCTCTTCTAAAGATGATGCACAAGAAAACCCGCAAACAGTTTGCTGAATACAAGCAGACTAAGGACATGGATTACTGGAACCATATCTTGTGATCTGATGAGACCAAGATAAACTTATTTGGTTCAAATGGTGTCAAGTGTGTGCGGCAGCAGCCAGGTGAGGAGTACAAAGACAAGGGTGTCTTGCCTACAGTCAAGCATGTTGGGGGGAGTGTCATGGTCTGGGGCTGCATGAGTGCTGCCAGCACTGGAGAGTTGCAGTTAATTGAGGGAACCATGAATGCCAATATGTACTGTGACATACTGAAGCAGAGCATGATCCCCTCCCTTCGGACACTGAGCTGCAGGGCAGTATTTCGACATGATAATGACCCCAAACACACCTCCAAGACAACCACTGCCTTGCTAAAGAAGCTGAGGGTAAAGGTGATGGACTTGTCAAGCATGTCTCCAGACCTAAAGCCTATTGAGCATCTGTGGAGCATCCTCAAACGGAAGGTGGAGGAGCGCAAGGTCTCTAACATCCACCAGCTCCGTGATGTCATCATGGAGGAGTGGAAGAGGACTCCAGTGGCAACCTGTGAAGCTGTGGTGAACTTCATGCCCAAGAGGGTTAAGGCAGTGGTGGAAAATAATGGTGGCCACACAGAATATTAACACTTTGTGCCCAATTTGGACATTTTCACTTAGGGGTGTACTCACTTTTGTTGCCAACGGTTTAGACATTAATGGCTGTGTGTTGAGTTATTTTGAGGGGACAGCAAATTTACACTGTTATACAAGCTGTACACTCACTACTTTACATTGTAGCAAAGTGCCATTTCTTCAGTGTTGTCATATGAAAAGATAGAATAACATTTTTACAAAAATGTGAGGGGTGTACTCACTATTGTGAGATACTGTATATATATTTGTTTGGCATATTTTTTGTGCTTTCAGCTACAGCAGTGGTTTCCAAACTGCGGCCAACAAGCTGAATACAGCCCTTTGCTTGCCTTTATCCAGTTTTTGGGGCACCATTTCTCACACTGACACAACGATGGAACACTATTCCTTCCACTGATTCCAACGCAGAGGCACTATTCCTCCCACTGATAGCAATGATGGGGCACTATTCTTCCAACTGACACCAACGATGGAGCACTATTCTTTTCACTAATACCAACGATGGAGCACTATTCCTATCTCTAATACCAACGATGGAGCACTATTCCTTCCACTGATACCAACGATGAGGCACTATTCCTCCCACTGATACCAATGATGGGGCACTATTCCTCCCACTGATACCAAAGATGGGGCACTATTCCTCCCACTGATACCCACAATGGATAACTCTTTTGTGCATTCATCTACAGCAGTGGTCTCCAAACTGCGGCCAACGGGCTGAATACAGCCCTTTGCTTGCCTTTATCCGGCTCTCGGGCACTATTCCTCATACTACCAACGATGGGGAACTATTCCTCCCACTGACAACAACGAAGGGATACTTATTCCTTCCATCGACACCAATGACAGGGCACTGTTTCTCCCACTGGCACTGGGGATGGGGCTCTATTTCTCCCACTGATACCTACAACTGCCACTATTTCTCCCAACAATAATGGGACACTATTTCATCTCCTACTGACCAAAGTCACTATGTAATTTATTTACTCTCACTGACAATCAAACCTGAGGCATTGTTTACTCCCAATGACTTCAGAGCATTTTCTTTCACTGGCAAAAGTCTGGCCCTCCTAAGGTCTTAAGGACAGTAACCTGGCCCTTTGTCTAGAAAGTTTGGAGACCCCTGATCTACAGTATATTTTTTTCTTTTTTCTATAGATTTCCAGCACTCTGCCCTTCTCTTTCGGGAACATATCACACTGTCAATTAACATATTGGCTGCAGATCTTGAATGTATCATGTCTAAATATTATACCAGAAATATTACACATGAAATGAATGTCCAGTAATGGTTTCTCTATGTAGTGTGCAAACTGGAACTGCATAACCTTTAAAGCTGGGGTGTTCAACCTTTTGACCTTCCTGGGCCACATTGGAAGAAGAGCAATTGTCTTGGGCCGCAAATAAATTTCACTAATAATGATAGTAGATGAGCATTAAAAGTCAGGCAAGTTAACATTCACTGAAATAGATAATGTACCTATCTGAGTAATAAAACATAATTTTTTGTAATATTTTTTATTATGAAAGTAAAGGAGGGCAACATAAAACAAGTGCGATATTTGACACTGTTTTTGATAAACGAATGCATCAATATCTGGTTGGATGAATGGAGTAGCAATTCTCATTTAATTCTCAAGGTGCTCATTAGATTTTTTGGTTCTAATTTTGCCCTTCGTGTGCTTCATCATTGAAAATAGTTGCTCACAAATATAGATGCTGATGACATGAATAAGGCTTGATTGTGAAGAGTGGGATATTTTTCTTTGGGAAGATAAAACTTATAAAAGTCCAGTAAAGAGACACAATCACATTTTTCGTCGCCCGCATGTGTTCATTAAGTATAAACTCATTTTTACAAAACATGTAGTGCATTCATAAAGTATTCAAACCCCCTTCATTTTTTTCAATTTAGCTATGTTGATAAGGCAGTACAGCTGACCCTTGTGTACTGGACCCGGGTCCCATCATTTTAAAAGGAGGGCCCAGGCACCTGCCAAGCAGGAGGGCAGGCTGTACTGCCTTATTGAAGAAACCGATCCTCAGTTCTAATATTTGTGCCCCTGCCCCCCTGCTGTCTGGGCCCCCCTGTGTGCCCCCCTCCCCTGCAGCGCTGCCAGGTGGCTTTGTCAGGTAGGTTGTATGGGGCCCCATGATTTCTAACAGCAGCCCTGTATGTTGCAGCCTGACACTACAGTTGTTTAAATTCCAATTTCAGAAATGTTTGCAAATATTTGAAAAAAAGGAAAACTAAAATATTACTGTCGGAAGAATTTGGAGAAGAACTGGCAGATTTGCCAATATCCTATATGGCTGTGCTGATTCGCGCAGGCACCTTAGCAAATGGCATTCAGTGACGAACGAACGTTCACGACAGTGAATGTGCCTTTGCGTAATGTGGCGAACGTGCCTTCGCAAAGCCTGCTAATTGCCAGTACTTACTGGCCTATATAAGGACACCAGTGGCTTTCACAAATTGATGGATTATAATCAGCCCTGTAGCCTGTGTTCCTGTGCCTAGTGCTTCTGTGTGATTACCTGTTACCGACCTGGCTTCTCCTGACCTGCTCTGGCTTCTCTCCTGGCTCTGAACCCGGCTTGCTTCATGGACCTTCTCCTGCCTGCTCCTGATTGCCACTCTGTGTTTGACCCCGGCTTGATCTTGAATACTCTTCCTGCCTTGTTCCCACCTGACCTCCTGTCTTTGACCCTCGGCCTGGCTCCTGACACTGCACCCTGCTCTAACCTTCTGCCAAGATCCGCCAGCACCTTCAGAATATCACTTACTGTGACCACCTTCTATGATCCTGGCTGTCTCTTCATCTGGAATCATCAGACAGCTTCATCTGCAGGCAACCTGTGCACCTCTGGGCATAGTACCCTCTGTCACCAACCTCAGGTTTACTTTGCACTCAGCCACAAGGGAAGCCCTCTCAACACCTCACCCTCCAGCCTGGTACATTACAATTACATTGGCATTAGTATTCAGACCCTTTGCATCATCACATGAAATTTAGCTCTGATCATTGCTGAGATGTTTCTACAACTTGATTGGAGTCCATGTGTGGTAAATGAAATTGGTTGGACATGATTTAGAATGGCACAGACCTCTCCATAAAAGACCTCACAGCTGACAATGCATACTGTATCAGAGTAAAAGCCATGAGTCAAATGAACTGCCTACAGAGCTCAGAGACATGGTTATTATTGCAAGCTACAGATCTGTGGAAGGCTACACAAAAAAATTCTGCTGCACTGAAGGTTCCCAAGAGCACATTGGCCTCCATAATTCTCAAATGGAAGAAATTTGGCACAACCAGGACTCTTGCAATAGCTGGTTGTCTGGCCAAACTGAGAAATCAGGGACAAAAGTCTTAGTAAGAGAGGTGACTAAGAACCTGATGGTTACTCTGACTGAGCACCTGAGATCCTGTGTGGAGATGGGACAAAGTTCCAGAAGGAAAACCATCACGGCAGCCCTCCACTGATCTGGGCTTTTCAGAGTGGCTAGACAGAGGCCACTCCTCAGTGCAAAAGATGTAAAAGCTGGCTTGGAGTTTGTAAAAAGCACCCTGACGGACTTTCAGACTGTGAGGAACAAGATTCTCTGGTCTGATGAAACCAAGATTGAACTGTTTGGCTTCAATTCTAAATGTTATGTCTGGAGGAAACCAGGTGTCGCTCATTACCTGCCATATACCATTCCAACAGTGAAGCATGGTGGTGACAGCATCATGCTGTGGGGGTGTTTTCAGCACAAGGGGCTAGGAAACTGGTCAGGGTTGAGGGAAAGCTGAATGGAGCAAAGTACAGAGATATCCTCAATGAAAACCTGTTCCATAGCACTCAGGGCCTCAAACTAGATCGAAGGTTCACCTACAAGACAACGATCCTAAGCACACAACCAAGACAAAACAAGAGTGGCTTAGGGACACCACTTTAAATGCCCTAGAGTGGCCCAGCCAGAGACCTGACTTGAACCTTATTGAACATCTCTGAAGAGACCTGAAAATGGCTGCCCACCAACAGTCCCCATCCTACCTGACTGAACTTGAGATGATTTTCAAAGAAGAATGGCAGAAAATCCCTCAATCCATGTGTGCAAAGCTTGTCACGTCATACCCAAAATGACTTGAGGCTGTAAATGATGCCAAAGGTACTTCAACAAAGTACTGAGTAAAGGGTCTGAATACTTAAGTACATGTGACATTTCGTTTTCATAAATTCACAGACATTTCTAAAAATCTATTTTCACTTTGTCATTATGGAGTACTGAGTGTAGATTAATGAGGAAAAACATTAATTTAAATAACTGTAGTTTCAGGCTGCAACATAACAAAATTGAAAAAAGTGAAGGGGGTCTGAATACTTTATGAATGCATAGAAGATGACTGATATGAGAGATAGATAGATAGATAGATAGATAGATAGATAGATAGATAGATAGATAGATAGATAGATAGATAGATACATAGATAGATAGATACATAGATAGATAGATAGATAGATAGATCCTGTCTCCTGGCGAGAGTGTCCCATTGCTGAAACCCATATGTTATTTCTGGGTATCTCGACGGTGTCTTATATTCATGGCCTGAATGGGTCACGGTTTATTGGTGGTGGGACAAACAAGCAGGCCATGAAATAATTATTTTTAATTGTATGTTGCCAAACCTATCAAGCCAAAAGCGAAATGAAGCCACTATTGTTGTGCTTCTACCCAGTGTGGTGCCAGAATCCTTCACTGCACAGTGTCCCAGCTGTCCTAAATTGCATTCTGATGGCCGGTTCGCCTTGTGCCATTAAGCGTGCCAAACAATGGCCCGTAGACGACGCAGGGCTCAGGGCTTGCTGTTGTTCTCAGCCTGGCATCACTTACAGCTTGAAAAGCTGTTTCGAGAACTTCATCATTAACAAATCACTTCCAGGAATTGTTATGAGGTGCTTCAAATATGCAAATAGCAAGCTGCTCGCTGGGTAATACCGCTTGCACAAAAAAATAAATATATATATTGCAAATCAAGACTCCCACATTTATTAATGGATATTGCTTTCAACTGCTCTGATTATGCATTACTGCAAATTGGTTTCTCAATGCGTGTGACTCCACAGCAGAGCTGCCGCAGTCAGTCATATAGACAGAGGCAACAGGGTACATCCCAGCGTGATGGATATGCGCGCTAAGGCTTGCGGTGCAGCGCGGCAGAAGCCAAGTAATGATTGGTGTCCAAGCGGAAGACATGGCTTATTTCTATGCCATCAACCCACTTAATGAGATATCCAAAACAGCTGGGCACTCTAATTCAAGTCAATGGGGTTTTTGTGGACACTTTTTTTTAGATATTAATTAACCTCCTTAATGAGCACAGGCTGCTAGAACAATACACACCTGGATAATGGATATTGGGATGAGTAAAGTCTGAAAAATAGCTGAGATAGGCTAGGATTTTTGAGTGAAAGATCACGTGACACCATGAAAAGCCCCTTGAATCATTAGGCAATGCTGAAAGCATGGCAGGATTAGGGGGATCCCTATTATTACCTTCCCATTAAAAGATATCTTAATACAAGCCACCATTGGCTGGGCTGCATCAAGATACATTTTTAGTGATTGCAAGGACTACTGACCTGAAGTCATCCAGGCAAATGAAATATGAACCCCCACTCCCTTGCCTTCCTGCTCACCATCCATTTTTCTCTGCTGTTACCTTGCGCATGTTTAAATGACGAGGGGTAGTTTTTAGGGTTAGCATTATGGTAAGGATTATTTTACTATCATAGCTACATAGTTGATAAGGTTGAATAAAGACAATAGTCCATCCAGTTCAATCTGCGTGGGTGTGTGTTCATGTAGATAATCATTTCCCATGTCCCTGTATATTGTGTTCACTAAGATGCACGTCCAAGAGTCTTTTAAAACTACCAAAACTTCATGTTGACACCTCAGTGTTAGTGTTAATAAAAGAACAGGTCCTGGACAGTTAAAATGAACCCCCTTTAACCCCCAAAGTCATGTAAAGCCTCTTACACCCCTAAAAACCCAAATTCTCACCTCTCCTCCTCTTAATGTTGCCTTCCTTGTTGGCTTCAATGTATTTCACTGAATGGTGAAAATTCAGCAAAATGTTCCAATTTTGGAATGTTCAGAATGTCCAAAAGTTTGGTGAAGGGAAAGTTTTGTTCATCCTGTAGTGCCACCCCTGTAGAATCCACTGAGTATAACAGGTTCCTTCCCACAGTAATGCAGAGGCAGCCAGACAAACAGCAGCAATCCATTCCTTCCGGCTCAGAAATCGGTCTAGGGGATGTCTTTTTGTAATTTATTGCTGAATAAACTCGAAGAGGGTTCAGGGTTGTATGGAGTACTCCAGAATCATTAACAGTAACAACAGAACACACTTGTCCTAAGCTTCTCCCAAGAGTCTCTATGCCAAGAGCAGAGGGAGAAATTGACCAGAATTGATATCTTATAGGAACTCAATTAAAGCCACGTACACTTTCATACAGTCACTTGGATCTTGAGCTTGGGTCAGTACTCACAATGTCACAGGATCACGGGATTCCTCCTTCCAGTATCCACCAGACACTTAACAGTAAGGGAGTGATTAATGCTCACAACGCCATAGGACAGGATAACTCCTTTCGACTTCCACCCAGCACTTTTCAGATCCTAGCCCAGCAAAGATTTTGGAAGTAGACCCCCAGCTATGCCACAACTAGAACCTCAATGATTATGCAGCAAATTCCAGCAATCTGCTTAGAGGGGCAGAGACCCTCAGGCTCAAGACTTCTCCTCCAGGACAAGACCAGCTGCACCAGGCCTCAGACTATGTATGTGCCCTTCAGCTACCTATGGGCACACCCCCCAGGGATTGGCTGAGGACCCATAAATGTTCAGACTGCTCATTTGACTTGCTCCACTCATATGTTCTAGAACTTTACAGAAGGCAGGAAGAAGAAATCAAACCTGCAGCCTGTGAGACACAGATCAGCCCAAAGAAATCAACAAATGCTCTACTGATTACAGTGGAGCCAAAAATAACTATTTACATGACTTCCTAGGCAGAGGGTCCTACAATCCATGCAGGTGAAACTTCATGTTTACTGCTACAGTTGTATATTCTTAGGGAATAGATATTCCCAGTGTGTTTTTGTTCTCTACCTCTACCTGAAAACGTAGATATGAGTATGCATAAATGGCGTTAGGGATATAGTGTATAGGGCTGCCAACATCCAAAAACAGACAAAATTATATGCAACAAGTGCATATATGGTTAACCCCCTTGGACTTTTGAGGCAGAAAAGTAGTATAGAGGTAATATTTTTTTAAAAGGAAAAAACACCACTTTTATTAATGCAGTAGTAAAAATAGATAGGAAAAAAGGGGCAATACAAGCCCCGACGACAAGGTAGGTACATAAAATGACATACAGTAAAAATGGTGTACACTGTTCAAATCTATGTGTTGGGTTTGATTTTATACATATATTTGAACAGTGTACACCATTTTTACTGTATGTCATTTTATGTACCTACCTGGTCGTCAGGGCTTGTATTGCCCATTTTTTCCTATCCATTTTTACTACTGCATTAATAAAAGTGATGTTTTGGGCTTTTAAAAAAATATTACCTCTATACTACTTTTCTTTTTTTTTTTTTTCAAAAACTATACTACTTTTCTGCCTCAAAAGTCCAAGGGGGTTAACCATACATGCACTTGTTGCATACAATTTTCTACAGATATGAGTATGTCATCTGATAAAATGGCTGCTTGACCATTTTAATTGATTCATCATGAGACTAGTGATGTGTATGAGGATGTTTCTACTCACAAACCCCACTGTATTTAGAAAATACTTATATCAGAGGAGACTAAAGAATGAGATGGGAAGAACCATTGAGATACCATGTCCCTCCAATACAATACTGATATGTAAGTGAGCTCTTTGCAGGCTCTTGTGGGGGTACAGAAGTTTATTGTGTAGGTTTTTAGACTCTTGCATACATTTACTTTGCCACAACTCATGCTTTTTCATCAACAGCCTTCAGATTTTATCTTAATGCTATAAATACATTTGTCCTTTCTAGTGAACCCACCTCAGGGAATAACAGCCCTAAAAGAACAGTTTAATATTAACAGCATTAACTTCTGAATCTACTGTAAAAAGGGACGTTTCAGGGAATTTCAGGATGTTTCATGGAGTTTTGATAATGTATCAGAAGTTTTCAAATAGATCAGCATGGGATCTTTAAGGCTCTGATGAATTGAATGCTCTCCAAACATTAGGGCCTAAAAAAGTATGTAGCTGAGAAAGTCTATTCATATTAATTAAAACTTAACTAAGCATTCGGTTGTGGTGGTCCTAGCAGGTCAGAGGGGTTCAGCCACAAAAGGTCAGTTGCAAACCCAAGGGGGACTCGGAGTATCTACCGGTAAAGAAAAAGAAAAAAGGGAGGCGAGAGAGCCTTTATAGTGTAGTGGGTGACTCAAATATGGGCAATACATCAAAATAATTTTTCATCAAAATAAAAGAATAATGACTTATGCTTGTTGAGGTTGCTGTGACCCAATAGAGTAGAAACACACTTCCATGAGTACAGCTGAGAATACACGGTCTTCAAGCAGGAAAGGAAAGGTCACTCTTAATGGCACAGGGGTCCCAGTTCTGGATCCTCTGCAGAGATTTCAGGCAGGTGATGAATCAGGTAAGTAAGAAGACTTTCATAAAACCTGTTGGCAGAGGTGCCCGTTGTTGTATGTTTAAGAAAGGATTGGAGTCATCTTGGTTAACTAAACATCAAATCACTTTATTACAACAAAAAAAACAAGTTTTGTGGCTTTACATAGAGTTGTGACTTCTTCAGTTTAAGATTATACACTGATGTCTGCAGGTACAAATTCCATTGGTTATAGCAACATAATGTTTTGTAAGTCAAATAAAATCAAATAAAATATAGTATGAAATATGCAATAATAAAGCATTAGATACACAACCAATGCCTATAAAATTATCTTATATATTATTTAAATGCATAAGGTAAAGCTTAAAGTAGTTATTAAATGTTTGGTAACTAGCGTCTGCTAGGATTTCAAAATGCTGGAAAAAAATGCATTTTTGGTTGCTGGGCACTTAACCACTTTCCAGATGCTGGAACCCTGTTTACCAACCACTCCTTTTATTTTGAATGGGGATGGTTGAGAAAAGCACAAGCAGCTTTTAGTGTAGTCTAGCCTGTGACTCCTTTAGCTGCCCTGCAGTACATTCTTTTCTGTAGCTTGTTATTCCCCTCTGGTATTGGTAGATAGTACAGAAAGGGGAAAGTGTTCCCCAGCATGGAGGATTGGTGGCCATTTTGGTGGAGACCAAAACTGGTGTGAGAACTTTCATTGGCTGCCACTACAGACAAGGAGCTAGCCTGCCTCTAACAATACAATGTGGAGAAGAGCAGCATGTCCGAGGTGGTGAGCTGTAAACTCTGGGAGCAAGACATAAAACAGGCTGAGCGGTCAGAAAGCTCAGTATCTTTGTTTGTTGCAGAGTGTTGCTGCTGGGACCTGTGTGTAGGAAGCTGTGAATAGAGCTAACACCCTGTTCCTACCATAAACTGTGTTACTTTTTCTGAGAGAATACTGCTGCACCACCTTACTGCTGTGATATGATCACCTGAATAAACGTTTGGGAAACATTTTCAAGATCCGTGGATTTTTAGTCCGTAGTAGCTACAGCACCCACCTAATCTGCCACATCCAGGAATGTGTGCGATGGCAATATTATATATGACGCAGAGAGAGAATGCTGCTACGCCTGACTCCATAAGAGAGACTGCTGCTGTTCCTGACTCTGAAACCACATAGCAGAGTTGCCAAAAGGACACCGGATGTGAAGGGGCCTCTAGTTTGGAACAGGACCTGTTGCCTGCCCTTCGAGGGACCGAGCTAAACCAGTGGTAGAAGGCCTCTTATGGCACCTACATTCTTTGTTGGTTGGCTTGGTTAGACTTTGCTGCCCTGTGAGATTACACCACACTCAATTGAGGAAGAGCTCTACCCAAAGAATAATAGCCCCAATGTCAGCAGACTTTATAGCACACTGACCAGTGCTCTAGCTAGCTAGGGTCTTTGCATGCTAGATAGGTCTTACAGTTGCCAGTTGACCTATTCACCTTAGTGCCTATAATCAACCTGTGCTAACTTGATCTGTTACTGTACCTTCGTATGATTTGTTGCCACACTAGGGCTAAAGCTGTGTAATAAAGGCCTTTTTAAAACCACAGGCTTTGTTGATGAGATTTGGTTCAGCCAGGGCAGTTCATCTATATGAGAAACACAGAGACTCATCTAACCAGCGGCATCTCCGGGGTAGCACTATATTAGCAGCCCACTGCCTGAAAACAAGATTCTTTTCAACCAGTTGCATGTGTACTGCGCCATTCATCTGCAGTTCTCAACTGTGCTGTGAAGTATTGCTAGACTTTGCTCTTACCAGTACCATCCATGAGTTATATCTACTGTAGATTAAATGGACAGTAGATGCAGAACAGCATCCAAAACCGGCATTGTTGGGGCAAAGTTTTACTACCTTTTGAGCTTTTGATGGGACCCCATGGGTCTTATCGATTAAGGGCGCTTGGCAAGGGTCCTACCAAGTTCCACCTTTCACTGCTCGTGTGAATTCAGCCTTTTCTCTCAACCGCACTTCAATGGCAAATTATTTAGTCCGACCGGAGTGCACATAGGATAGTGCTACACAAAGGTAATAAGAGTGATAATTACTGTCTTCCCACTGACCTTTCATTTGTGTTTTCCCATTCCCTTCAACAGTCTTTTATAAAAAAAAAAAAAAAAAGAGAGAGAGAAATACGAAAAGGCACAACCACATTTGTCCTTCTCTTCTTTTTCTCTGTAAACAAGAAATGCAATCTGAACAAACATTCTATGCCTGTGTATTTTCTTTTACATTAGTGATCTTTTATGGGAGACAAAAGGGTCACTAAGAAGCTGAGCGGAACCTAGAATTTTTATGCTCGCATTCCATCAGGTTTGTAATTGGAAATAAAGTGAAATCCTAAAGCCTGGAACCCTTATTTCTTCATAATGTTACACACTTAATTGCTCCTGTCATTTACCAACACGATTATGTCGTCTACAAATGGAGACAAATAATAGATTTTAGTACTTATGCAGAGACTTAAACTGCATGCAGAGAGCCACAAACTACACCATTAAACTGGAATTACAGCTTCAAGTCAGAAACAAAAATTTAACCCCAGTAATCATTATCCCCTCAAAATAAAAGACCACATGAGTCAGATGCAGCCTGAAATCCAATTTTTAACCAGCAGAGACTCAAAGCCTTTTATTATGTCAGCGTGATAGTTTTGTTACAGTGAAATATCCAGGGGAATTCTTTCAAAAAACAAGTAGGAGTCGTGTCAGCTAGTAAAATAAGGGGGTGGGTTGTGCAGAGAAAAATCATATAATGATTGATGTAAACTATTTATTTCTGGACCATCAAGGTGACATTTTGTTGGGGTGCCTAATGGGTAGAACAAACAAGGGTCAATGTTTGACCTGTTGGCCTAAGACCTTATGTGACCATGTTCTAGATCAGCCTTTTTCAACTTGGGTGCCTAGGCACATTCTAGGTCAGCCATCTTCAACTGGGGTGCCTTCTGGATTTTTCAGGGTGCCTTGACATAATGCCTAAAAATTACCACAAATTGCCCAAAAATTGTGTACACGCCAGAGGGTGGATCAAACAGCATCCTTGTTTTACCCTCCCACCCCTCTGTCAGTACTTGGGTCACGTTGGCTGCAGAGGGGAGAGAAAATGAGGAAGAAGAAATGCTGGAATACCAGTCAGTATCCGTGTGCAAACGTTTATTTGATTTGCAAGAATAAATCACCTCTTATGTTGGGTGTCTTACATGTGTTGATGTTGCTGCACTATGCTAAACTATTAGTTTAGTTTTTTACATTTTAGAAGGAAGTGCCGCAAGAATGTGCAGAGTTTTTAAAGGGTGACTTGCCTGAAAAAAGGTTGAGAAACACTGATCTAGAGATTCCCCAGAGACTTCTACAGGTCTGACAACTAGTGAAGTAAGTCTAAGGGTTTGTTCACACCATCTCATTGTAACTGGGCTAAAATGTGTGTGTATAGTGCCTAAAAACTGAAGGGAAAATATTTTCATTATACTATATGAATCTTGAGTTGCGTTACAGTACAATGCATTGCATTTTTTAAAAATTCTGTTTGCGGCATCTTTTGTGCTGTTGCATTCTGGCCATAAGTAACGCATTGAAAACACACTAAAAACACATATGCATAATTAATGCGCTTTTAGTCCAGGTTCCATTACTTCACGTTTGCAGGGAGGAAATAACAAAAAATGAAAAAATATATCATTTTAAAGGCTTCTTGCATTGTGTAAATGTTTAAATTAGCACATTAAAAATCCATATGCATTTTGTAACATTGTGGTGTGAACAGGCCTTAAGGAGAACCAAACTTCTTTAGATTAGGATGTTAAACAGAAATATTTTTTTTTAAAATGTCAATCCTACCTGCTAAATGGCTCAAACATAGGTCTGGCCATTAATCAAATGTGATTGGCTGCCAGTATTCTTGTTTGATAGATTGATAGTCCTAAATCTGAGAAATTTCAGATTAAGACCCCATTCACACTATCAGATTTTCTGCAGATTTTTTCCGTCAGATTTACCAAAACCATATAATATGAGGTCAAACCTTAGGGGTTTCAATTTGTATGTAATCAGGCAGGCCCTTACACTACATGGTTTTGGTAAATCTGAAGGAAATCTGACAACAAAAGTTGGATAGTGTGTATGGGGTCTAAGAGTAGCTATATTTGCACATTACATATTCCAGGTGAAATTATGCTTTTAGGTTCCATGTCCTGATGCTTAAGGTTTCCATCATGTTACTCACACTATCTAGGCCCATTCTCTACTTCAATATTTTCTAGCGTGCTGGTATACAAGCAACTGAAGCAGAGCAGTGTCTAATCTGCTGTCACCTTCTCTGGTTTAGCAGCAAAAATCACAAACTGTCCATGGTGTTACATCTTACAGACCAGTTAGATATCCATAATACTGGTCTGTGATGGCGTTTCATATATAAGGACAAGACTAATCAGTTACAAATTTTCAGGTAACAAGAGCACAATAGGTCTGTCAGATTTAATCAATATTGAAGCGTATTTCCACGTTTGCAACTAAATTGGGATAACGCCTACTTTATATTTGTTATGTAGTGCTTACACCCAGAAGGGCTGCTGGAAATAACACAGGTCTTCCTTATCTGTTCAGAGGCTGCCAGCCCAGGTACCAGCTCCAAAGCAGCAACCTTTGGCATCTAACCCTCAAAGCACAGGCACCCTTGGAGGTCTAGGTGAAGTCTAGGTGAAGTCTTACTCACAATGTCCAGGGACAGCTCCCAAACTGCTTCCCTACTATACTCTTCAGCGAAAAGGTTCCCTATTCCATCTAAACTTTCCCAGGCAGTGTCTTCCAGCAAGTTCCTTTAAGTCCAAGTTCCTCCAAGGCCCTAAGCCAAGTACATGCTGTGGCCTAACAGCTCTTTGGTAACACAGACTGCCTCCCAGGAGCAGAGACCCCAGGAGAGAGAGAGCTGTGAACAGACCTCCTGAAACATTTATTTTTTCCCCAGCCATACCTTCTAGGCCTATTTCCCAGGCATTGGTTGAGGCCAGATACATATTCATAAATCAGTGGATGACCCACCAACTCTATTTTTGGAAGATTCTTCCAGAGGCAAGCAGAGGCAATCAACAACCAGGCTTAGGGATAGACTGGACCAGACCTAGAAAATAAATTGCTGCTCAGCTGGCAGAAGCATAACTAGAACCTTCAGGGTCCCGGTGCAAGAAATTATGAAGGGCCCCCCTGACCCCTGGCCAGGGCCCTTTCCGCTGATTCTGGGGCCCTTTATTCCCATCGCGGGTCCCTTTACTACGGTCTGCCATCTCCGGGCCTCCCCATGGTGGTGAAATGCCAGGGCCCAGTCCCAATTGCAACCTTTGCAATCCTGATAGTTCCCTCACTGGTGTCAGCAGTTTTTAATTTTTATTTTATTATTTTTTTACCATTTAATTTAATTTTTTTTTACAATTTTATTTTTATATTTTTTTACAATTTATTTTAGGATCTCTGTTGGGGGGCTTTGATGAGACATCAGGGGTCTAAGCACACCTCAGCCTTCAATCTCCATCTGTGTAGCCTCAGCTTCACAGAATGAATCGACAGGAATAGTTGTTTACCAAGCCTCCCATTCATTCAGAAATTGAAGTATAGTAAAAACAGTTTACTATGCTTCAGTTATGAATGAACCAATTAGTACCAATCACTGACTCTGTTCATTCAGAAAAGGAAGGAGCCGGTAAATTACAAATTTACCGACCTGTTCCCATCTCTCCATCATGACACATCTTCTACAGCAGCTGGCAGAACATTTTTTTATATTTTTATTTTAACATTTTT
>BLSH010404920.1:1056596-1067623 GCA_018402905.1 Glandirana rugosa | reverse complement strand
GAAATGAGATAGGCCGTCAGTGCATCAGGTGTGATAAATTTTCAGTGATTGGCACCATAGATTGTAGACTCTATAACTTTCACAAAGACCAAATAATATACACTAATTTGGGTTATTTTTACCAAAGACATATAGCAGTATAAATTTTGGCCAAAATTTACGAAGAAAAATTACTAATTTGCAAAATGTTATAACAGAAATAAAGAAAAATGCATTTTTTTACAAAATTTTTGGTATTTTTCCATTTATTGCTCAAAAAATAAACACCCCAGTGGTGATTAAATACCACCAAAAGAAAACTCTATTTGTGTGAAAAAAAGGACGAAAATTTCATTTGGGTACAGTGTAGTATGACTGAGTAATTGTCATTCAAAGTGTGAGAGCACTGAAAGCTGAAAATTGGTCTGGTTAGGAAGGGGGTTTAAGTGCCCAGTTGTCAAGTGGTTAATGGCTGTTTGTTGAGTTATTTTGAGGGGAAAGTAAATTTACACTGTTATACACGTTGTACACTCACTACTTTACATTGTAGCAAAGTGTCATTTCTTCAGCATGAAAAGATAGAATAAAATATTTACAAAAATGTGAGGGTTTTTTTCTTATTTCTTTAGGGCTAGCTCTGGGAAGATTAAACTATCCTAATAAAATCTCTCCCTCTGTAAAGAAGACATATTTTGCTGTTTTAGAGTCATGTAACTATTTGTCTTGGTTTGAATTTATTTTGAACTCTGTGACAAAAATAATAAAAGTTCATTTTTTTTTAGCTAACATTGAAAATCTGTATTGCATTGGTAACCTGTGTAGTTTTGTAAATATACAGCAAAATATATACAGCTAACTGTCCGCTGTATAGAAATACCTGATGTATCTGCTGACAGCCTTAAAGCGTAATTAAACCCTCCTATCCTTTACAGCCAAGGAAGCAGCTTCTGTGGAGACTGCAATTGCCAGGGTGTTGAACATGTGATCAGTTATGACACCAGACATTTGATGTTTTGACAGGTTGGTTGAGGACACAAACAAATCAAACAGTTTTTTAAATTGGTAAATCGATGGGTTTAGTTCCACTTTGTGATTTACTCCTGAGGATTTGGGCTTCGGTAAAATGGCGGCCTCCTGCAAGAAGAAACAGAAGCAATGCTGGAGGCAATTTACAGCACGCACTACTTTTGGTAGCATAATTATTAATGTAGAATGTATGTTCCTTGATAAAGAACATTATTTTTTGTCAAGTTGTTATGAATAAAGTTCCGCTTTAAGGCCCCGTTCACACCTGAGCGATTTTCTGCTTGGAGCTCTAAAACACTTAACAAGCCAAATCCCATTCATTTCCATGGCCCTTGTTCACATCTGAGTGTTTTGTCACCTGAAACATAACACGTGTCTCTCAAAAAGTACATGAGCTTCTTTTTGGCGGATTACAAGCATTTTTGGCCCTACAGACTTCAATCTAAATGCCTGAAAAAGCTTGACTTGAGCATTTTACAAGCGTTTTGTCACTCGTTTTCTGCTCAAACAGCAGCTCTCCATCCTAATTTCGCCTCCCTCTCCTCCCCCTAGTGCTTTCTATTGGCTAAATAAAAACGCCTGAAGCTGTAAAAAGCTGCAAAACCGCTTAAAAACCACCCAAAAAACACCAGTAAATCTCTACGCTCAGGTGTGAATGGAGCCTTAACTGCTAAATGAGCATGTAGCAGGGAGCGGACTACAGCTATCTGACTTTGCAGACTTGCTTTCTGCCATCCCAGACTGTCTCTGTATCCCCCTAATGCTGGGCTCAGATTACTTGCACCACGCTGAGCCTAGAGGAGAGCATTGTGGGAACTGTAGTCTTCTGAGCAGACATGGCTGAACTGCAGAACTGTCCATGAACTACACCTCCCAGCAAGCCATCTGCTCCAGGGAAGAATTATGGAATAAACTATAAAGTGATCTGCAGAGTAGGCCCACGCTCTCTTGCTTCCTGGGTCTCAGGAGGGTAAACACCCTCTCGCTGCTGTGTGAGGGAACTGCAGCCTACTACGTGTTGCACAGCTCCAGCCTCAGTGGGTATAATGTTGCACGCTACACAAGGGGTGCCCCCAGCAGCATCGCTGTTAGCAGACGACTCGCTGATTCAGCAGAGTAATCACCATCTCAGCCTGTCTTCAGTAAGAAGAAGCCACTTGAATTGTTTGTCAGGGAGTTACCAAAGTTCCCAGGATTGGTGAGAGGGCACCTGCCCAGCATCCAGCCAACAGCCAATATCATATCACTTTGAACACTGTATACAGACACCCTGTACCAAGATTGCTGAAAGTCTTGCTATTCAGAACCAATCTCTTGCCTTGACTGTTCAGCACTGTGCCACTTAGGAATCTTTACTCTTTGAGCTCCAACTGCTGGTGAAGATCATTGAAAGGTCTTGCATTCTGAACATTGCTGCCCTATTGCTCTTAAAGGGGACACGTTACTGATACCTATATTATCTCATCTCTCATTAGGATTAAGGGTATTATAGGCCTGCCTGGGGTTCCCCATTAGTAGTAGTGATGTCTACAGCAGTGTTCTCCAACCCTGTCTCAAGGCCCACCAACAGGTCATGTTTTCAGGATTTCCATTATTTTGCACAGGTGATTTGATCAGTTTCACTGCCTTAGAAATTACCACAGCTGATTCATCTGAGGGAAATCCTGAAAACATGACCTGTTGGTGGGCCTTGAGGACTGGGTTGGGGAACACTGGTCTACAGCATCTAATAGCGCTTTTCTTTAAGGAATCTATACATTCAGAGTCTGTTATTGTGTACATTGGTATCATTCGACTGTTGTTTCTGATGGTTATATAATTGTCTTGAGAACTATTTCAACCCAGTCTTGGCAGTTTATCCAGGACTGACCAATACCTTTTGAGTCTCTTCTCTTGATCAAGTACATTTCAGAGAGCTAAAGTTAAGTCATTTACATTGTGTCAGTGTATTATTTAAAGATATACACAACATGTCTGAATTTAGAGTATTAGGAGGGCTGGAAAGTTCACAGGGTCAAGGCTGCACAGAGGAACACGCAATTTCAAGCAACCCCAATGGGGCAGTGCTAAAGCATCATCAATGACAGAGGCAGCCAATTAGTCCCTGTCAAATGTGTAATTAATCCAATGTCCGGCACCTGAAATGTGAAAAATGACAAACATTTGTAGCTGCCCCTTTAAGTGAAACAAATTCCACCTTTGCAATAATAAACCATAAAAATTGTGGCGCTTACATGCTTCATAAGTGGATCATTTTGCTCAACAGCGTAAGAATACAACAAGAATCAAAAATAAAATAAACAAAAGTCCAATATGATATTGATCCCAACATCAGAAATACGAATCAGTGTTCTTCTTCTATTAATATAATCCATGTCTTCCCATTTGTGCTCAAAAAGTGTAGATACACATTCACCAGGGGTATTTGACCCCTTTTTATAGGTAGGTCTAGATCTAACCTAATAGAGGGGAAATCTTCTACTGGGGACAGTAGTTCTGGTGACACGCCGTGATTCCCTCACTTTGGAGGGATTTCCTCTCACTTCCTGTTTTGGCTATGGGGCCAGAAGTGAAGGGAAATCTCCCCACTGGGATATAGATGGCAATCATAACCCTCCCTAAAGCCTAGTATACATGGGCCAAATGTTGGGCGGCATAGACAGGTTCAATAGAAACCACCTGACATTCGGCCCGTGTGTACTGGAGTCGTTGTGCCAGAAGCCGGACATTCGGCCAGCTTCTGTCGAAAAGGCATGAGCAAAAAAGGTCTTTCGATCGGCTTCCCATCAATGGCTGAGAGCGCTGACCAGAGTGTCCTGACGGGGGGGGGGGGTGGGCATCCAACTATCAGACCACAATAGAACAGCAGGGGAAATTGCTGTACTAACGTCCGATAGTTAGTACAGTGGCTCCCCCTGAGCTGTCAGTTTTTTTTTCGTTCAGCCCTGCAGTGTGCAAGGCTTTACTATATCCAAAATGAAAAAAATAAACTGTTTTGCCTTTAGTTACACTTTAAGTCAGTCAACGTAATCTAATTACCATGGTGTTTTGTAATATGTCTAGGAAGATTATAAAGGCATTGTCAGAGGGCATGCTGTTATATCTGTGAGAAGTAATAAAAACCGGGAGTGTTATGCCTGGTACACAAGGAACGTTCTGTTTGGTTCAACCCAGTGAGGAGCTTGCAAGGAGTTTGCTGTACTAACTATGCAATGTTAGTACAGCAATCTCCCCATTGTGTTTCTGTGTTCTGACAGGGGGACACCCCCCGCCCCACCAGAACACACCGGTCAGTGCTTGCAGCCATTGGCTGAGAGTGCTGATCGGCTGCTGTTTTTCCAGCATGCCTGTTCAACAGAAGCCGGAATGTTAGGTCAGCTTCTGTAAACTTACTCTACTGACATTTACTTATAGGTACGCCTATAATAAGGCTTACCTAGGTAAGTGTAAATATCTCCTAAACGTGTGCTGTTTAGGAGATATTTACTGTACATGCAGCCAGTGACATCGCTGGCGCATGAGCTCTAATGGAACGGCCATGGGTTCCGTTCCTTCCGAGCCCTTTGCCGTGAACAGCGGCTCCCAGGAGTGACGTCATTGCGGCTCTGGCCAATCACAGAGCCGGAGCCCGCAAACCTGGAAGCAAGACGGGTGAAAATGGAAGCGGCTGCAGCTCTGATATAGCGGCACTGGAACAGTTTTGCTTTTAAGGTATGTTTCACATAATATGCTAGTATGCGATGCATACTAGCACATTCCCTCGCTTTCGTGGTCTTGGAAATCCTATTCCCATTAGAGAGATCCCATTAAACGCCATATGCCATCCCTAAATAAGGAAGGTCGCTGGCTTTCTGTTAAGCCACCATCTAATTTTTGGTGAAGGTTGTCACTGTGGTGGATGCATGATCACCGCGTCTCCAGATTGGTTTATCCATGAAAAGAAACCAGCATATTTGGACTTTTTGCACAAGAGCACTTTATCAATTTATGAACTTATATTTCACTGATTTTATGAACTTAATATTTTTTTCATATTGTATTATTTGTGCGGTTAACCCTGAAAGGTTACACATAATCTATTTGATATTTTGATATCACATTCTGAGCGCTGCACATTTTGATAGGTATTTCTGATTTAACCTGGTGTCTGGGTTTGGCAGGGTTTTTTCAACCAGGGTTCCATGGAACCCTAGGGTTCCTCCAGAGGTTGCTAGGGGTTCCTTGAGCAATGATATTTAGATATTTGTAAGGGGGTAATTATTTCCAATGACCACAAGTGTAAGGAAAATTCTTCCCACTGACCATCACACTAATGTATCATGAGTTGCAGAAATAGTCATTTTTGGCAGGGGTTCCCTGAGACCGGAAAGTTACTTCAAGGGTTCTGTGTTGAAAAGGTTGAGAAAGGCTGGGGTTTGGTGTTCAGCTGCTATTTTGAAACATAGTTTTATTGTTATTATTATTTTTATTTATGTACACTAGTGCAGATTTTCTTTTACACATTATAAAATATGACCAAAACTAAAACAATTCACTAAAATGCAACTACAACTAAAATAACATTTTAGTCAAAAGGTTAAAATACGACTAAACCCAAAATGGCATTTTAGTCAAAAAACGATGACTAAAACTAAATTGAATTTATATCACAATGGCTAAATCTGCGTCTGTAGCGCATGTTCAAACCATAAATAATAAACATGTTATTAGATTTTTACGCCAGGAGTATATAATGTTTGGCATAGACATGTGCATGACGAAAAAATTTGTTTTGTTTCGTTTTGATTTGTTAAGCTAGTTATTTAGTTTAGTTCAATTCATATTCGGAATTCGTAGTCAGAATTTTCAAATTTCCTTCAAATTTACCGATTCTTTCAAATCTAAACATTCAAATCGATAAATTTCCGAATCTTTCAAAACTAAAATGTTATATTGTTTACGATTCGAATGCAACAAAGTGAACAAACAAAAGAAAAATCTTCATCAAATGATTACAGTGACTTTTTAAATCACCTTTGGCTTAACAAAAACAGCATTGTTTCGAAATGGTACTCTAACAACACACAAAGTCTTTGATTTCAGCAATATGTGTACAGTTAGAATTCGACTGGAGTTCAATGTAAAATTCGATTCGAATTTCAGTCCGAATTTCCAAAATGTGGACAAATTTCATTAAGTTATTCAGAGCATTCGGTAAAATTTGTTTATATTGTAATTCGGGTATTCAGATATAGCCTAATCTCCGAATGACATAAAATTTGTCTGAATATTAATTCAAAATGAAACGAACCGCAGTTCTAAAGAACTAATGCATTAAAATGTAACTATACCCATTTGATTTTAGTCGACTAAAATGTACTGGAGATTTTAGTCGACTAACATACGACTAAAAATAAAACAACTCAGATGACTAAAATATGACTAAACTAAAATGGCATTTTATTCAAAAGACTATAACTAAAACTAAATTGAAATGTAATGTCAAAATTAACACTGCTTGTACGTTTCTGTGCATTGAACTGAAATCTCAAACATTGGCAATCGGCTATCTTCTTCCTATGCAATGGAGTGGAGGAAGGGCTTGTACTCCTAATCAGCAGAACAGCCTAGGGTGACAACACTACTCCTCCATAGATAATGTGCACTGAATGTTGTCACCCTAGGGCAGAATCATTAGATGAAAATGAAGGGAAAGCTAATTAAAAAGAAACTAATGCAGCTACCACATGTAAGCACTGTGTATTTTTTTTTTTGGGGGGTGGAGAGAGTGTAGATATACTTTAACCACTTACTGACCGCCTGTATAGCAGATTTACTGCTATGGTGCGGCTCTCCTGTGCGCGTATATATACTGTACGTGATTCTGCACTTCCGCCTACAGGGGGCATGCACGTGTGATTATTCTCAGCAGAAGCCGCACTGGATGTCTGCCAGCACCCTCTGATCGCCGGGCAGAGACTCAGAATGGAGAACTGCCAATGTAAACAAGGCAGATCTCCATTCTGACAGGGGGGAGGGAATTGATTTGGTGTCCCTGCCAAGCAAGTAATCTAATCCATCTCTTCCCCTAGTAAAAGTACCTCACACAGTACACAAAAACACTGGCTAGACACACGGTTAGCCCTCTGATTACCCTAGATGTCTAACCCCTTGCCAGCCAGTGTCATTAGCCAGGGACAGTGCATATTTTTTGCACTGATCACTATAATAGTGTCACTGGGTCCCACAGTGTCAAAAGTGTCAGTTAGTGTCCGATTGTCCGCGGCAAGTCCCGATATAAGTCGCTGATTGCTGCCATTGTGACCTGGAAAGAATGTGTGGGCCGCTCAGGCTCGGTAGAGAGGGGGGTATATGAATGGTGCATCCGCAGCTGCTGTTAGAGTGCTGACAGGGGATGGAGCCCGTCCTGGCTCCTGCAAGGGTACAAGAAAGTAAGGGTTAGCCCCTGGAGGTCGCACATCTAAGATGTCCTAGAAAGGTGAATAGAGTGGCAACCTCAGCCTGGACTCCAAACAGGCTATGCCTTTTCTTGTATGATTGCTGTCATTACTAGTATAAAAAAAAAAAAAATTCCAGTATATATCCCATAGTTTGTAGACGCTATAACTTTTTCGCGAACCAATCAATATACACTTATTGGGATATTTTTTTACCAAAAATATGTAGCATTATACATGTTGGTCTAAAGCAGTGGTTCTCAACTCCGGTCCTCAGGACCCCCCAACAGGCCAGGTTTTCAGTATTACCTTGGGGAGATGCAGACTAGAATGCTGCAATCACTGATCAGCAAATGAGATCACCTGTGATGTATTTCAGTTATCCTGCAAACCTGGCATGTTGGGGGGTCCCGAGGACCGGAGTTGAGAACCACTGGTCTAAAGTTATAGAGAACCTTGTTTTTAATTTTTTTTTTATTATAGTGGAAAGTAAAAAATATTGTTTTTTTTTTTCAAAATTGTCAGTCTTTCTTTCTTTATAGCGGAAAAAATAAAAACGCAGGGGTGATCAAATACCTAAGGAAAGCTCTACTTGTGGGGAAAAAAAGGCATACATTTCATTTATGTACAGCATTGCATGACTGCGCAATTGTCAGTTAAAGTAACGCAGTGCCGTATCGCAATAAATGGCCTGGTCATGAAGGGGGTAAAATCTTCCAGAGGTCAAGTGGTTAAAACTCTTCTTTACAGGTAGTATTTTTTTATTTTTTGTGAGTGTTTGTCTGCACCAAATAGAAAAAAAACAGAATAATGTGGCAGCCATTAAAATCAATTCAGAACTATTACTGAAAAGTAGCACAATACACAATAAGTAAATAAAAAACTCAATCGGTGGAAAAGTTATGTTTCCATGGTAAGGTGCCTTCCATTGACTCATTCATTTCTAAACAAAAAAATTATTCTTTAGCATTAAAAAAAAAAAAAAAAAAAAAAAAAGCTTTTCTAACCTGTGGGTTAAAAATCCTCATCACTAGCTGACACAAACTGAACATGAAATATTTAGGTATACCCACATATATCTACACATATACAATTTTTTTTTCAACTGGCATTTGCTATACAACCATCATACATTTCGCATGGCACATATAAAAATTTAATTGACAAATAATGAAACTTCTGCAGTTGCCTAAACATTTATGGTTGATTAAATATGACATGGTCTGTGATTAAAGCCCGTCCAGTTAAAATATAAATAAATAAATCAGCTATTTTTAGACATTTCCATCATTTTGTGCCTTATGAGCAACACTGGAAGAATAAATAATTTTCATGGGCACCTCGCAAATAATAATCGATTCATTTTAATTAATTGCTGTTTTCATCTTCGACATAATGGCTGTCAAAGGGATCTGCTGGTTGTCCCCTTCTCTGGGCTGATAGCCTGGCCGCAGAAGTGAATGTATGCTTTTCATCTAGTCAGATTACTTGGCCTTGCGCTGAATATGGGTTACCGGTACTCATGATGCTCGAAAATAATTATTTGATCCCCTGCAGATTTTATAAGTTTGCCCACTTACAAAGAAATTAAGGGTCTATCATTTTTACCATAGGTGTATTTTAAATGATAGAGAAAGAAAATCAACCAAAAATCCAGAAATTCCAGTATTTGATCCCCTACCAACCAACAATAATTCTGGCTCCCACAGACTGGCTACAGTAGGTGCTCATGAGGTACACAGATTAGTCCTGTCAATTTAATAAGGTGCTCCTAACGACAACTCATTATGTGTATAAAAGACACCTGTCCACAGAATCTCTTTCTTCCATTCAAACCTCACCATCAAGGGCAAGACCAAAGAGCTGTCAAAGGATGTCAGGACCAAGATTGTAGACCTGCACAAGGCTGAAATGGGCTACAAGACCATCAGCAAGAAGCTTGGTGAGAAGGAAACAACTGTTGGATCAATTATTCCCAAATGGAAAAAATGCCAAATAACCATTAATCGCCCTGGGGCTGGAGCTCCATGCATGATTTCGCCTCATGGGGTAAGGATGATCATGAGAAAAGCGAGGGATCAGCCCAGAACTACACAGGAGGAGCTTGTGAATGATATAATGCAGTTGGGATCACAGTCACCAAACAAACCATTGGTAACACAATATGCCGACATGGATTGAAATCCTGCAGCACTGCAAGGTCTCTCTCCTTAAGAAGGCACATGTAAAGGCCTGTCTGAAGATTGCCAATGAACATCTAAATCAAGGATTGAGAGAAAGCGCTGTGGTCAGATGAGACCAAAGTTACGTTTTTTGGCATTTACTCGACTCGCTGTGTTTGAAGGAAGAAAAATGCAGACTATGACCCTAAGAATACCATCCCTACAGTCAAGCACAGAGGTGGAAACATTATGCTTTGGGGCTGTTTCTCTGCTAAAGGTACAGGCAGACTTTGCCACATTGAGTTGGCAATGGACGGGGCCATGTATTGTAAAATCTTGGACGAGAACCTTCTTCCCTCAGCCAGAACACTGTAGATGCGCAGTGGATGAGATGTGTGAAAACCTGGTAACAAATTACAAGAAACGTCTTACCTCTGTGTTTGCTAACAAGGGTTTCTCCACCAAGTACTAAGTCGTGTTCTGAATGAGGATGAAATACTTATTTTACTCACTGAACTGCAACTCAATTTATAATATTTGTATCATGTGTTTTTTATGGATTTTTGGTTGATATTCTGTCTCTGTCATTTAAAATTCACCTATGATAAAAATTATAGACCCTTCCTTTTTAGCAAGTGGGCAAGCATACAAAATCTGCAGAGGACCAAATAATTATTTCCCCACTGTATATAATCTGTGTGACTGTTCACCAAGGCAATACATAATTTCTTTATGAGAGCCCTGGATAGATAAAAACCTAAGGGGACTTGGTGGGGGACCCCTTATAAAGAGGACGTGTCCTTAAAGAAATATCTTTGGCCTGTCCATTGCCATACCCTTGGAGGTCCCTGTGGCTGGCATAAGTGGTTGCAAGATTATTTGAGGATTACCTAGACATCCCTGGCTGTTGGACATGATGATTTGTCTGGATGGATAGTCTGCATATACTGTACCTAGCTATCTATTGTTTTGGATTGATGAGAACCAAATGACTGGCTATATGGGCTACACCCTTATGCATGCTTAGACCAATACCATGCTCAATTGACGATTGACATCTTATGGACACAGCCTTCCTTTTTTATGGTTTATTTACTTTGTGTGACACACTACGCTTGGGATGCTGTCTCCAACCAATGTGATTGTAGCAATTCTATACTAGTACCCCTTTCTCCCGAAGAAGCAAAATACATTGAGCCTATTGTGAAAGGGTGGTGAAGTTCTCTATCAGCTTGGAATTTTCAGTCTTATTGTTCTGTTACATGATTTCCATGTAACATAAATATGCAGCTATAGTAATGTTTTTATAGTTGGTTATTACAATGCCATCTTGTGGTTCTTTTGGATATTACACCTTCTTGGTGTTCTACCGTAACATTATTGGTTGATATTTTTGTAATGATATCGACGTATAAATACAATG
>BLSH010404920.1:1023565-1046550 GCA_018402905.1 Glandirana rugosa | reverse complement strand
ATTGAAGCCAGATCACAGTGTTGTAAAGAATGCAATTTTGTTTTTTAATGTTCATGCTGCCTTTACCGTGCAATCAGCAGTGGAAAATCAACACTTTCAATTTTACTATTACTTTTATTTCAGTTGCTAGCACTACAAAAGTTGAGGATCTTGACACTTTTCTGTATCTGAACATTGCAGATATCTCATCTTAATGGCTGACACATAGCAAATGTATCCAGAATGAACTGTCTGTGTTCCCAATGGTAACCTGTTTTATTTTTAGATCCCCACTGATGGAAAATAAAGAATTCTGATTGGTGGGTCTGAGTACAGTAATGCAGTTGCATTTTCAGACAATTTGATGAATTAAAGCGGAACTTCACTCAAAAGGGGACGTTCTGTTTGTTTGCACCCCCCCCCCCCCACTGCCACATTTGGCAATTTTAGAGGGGTTGCATGTACCTGGTTTTGACAGTTAGCTGCTCCAACTTCTGGTCATATGTGCGGCAGCAACCTGAGCCAGTAGTTTGCCCCCCCTCTTCTTCCTCCACAGCCTTCTTGGACACATCACAGGTCCCAGAAGACTGCAGGACCATTTACAAGGTGCAGTGTGGCTTGTGCATGCAGATTAGAAAACTGGCTGTGAAATCTGTTGCTGCAGATTTGTTGGCTGCACATCCATGATGCTAATCCCCAGTTCCATCACATCCCATAGGCGCTCTATTGGATTGAGATCTGGTGACTGTGGAGGCCATTGGAGCACAGTGACCTCATTGTCCAGTGGTGAGATAATTGGAGCTTTGTGACATGGTGCATTATCCTGCTGGAAGGAGCCATCAGAAGATAGGTATTCTGTAGTCATAAAGGGATGGACATGGTCAGCAACAATACTCAGGTAGGCCGTGGCATTTAAACTATGCTCAATTGGTACTACTGGGCCCAAAGTGTGCCAAGAAAATATCCTTCACACCATTACACCACCACCACCAGCCTGAACCGGTGATACAAGGCAGGATGGATCCATGCTTTCATGATGTTTCCATCAAATTCTGACCCTACCATCTGAATGTCGCAGTTGAAATCACAACTCATCAGACCAGGCAGCATTTTTCCAACTTTCTCTTGTCCAAATTTGGTGAGCCTGTGCGAATTGTAGCTCCAGTTTCTTGTTCTTAGCTCACAGGAGTGGCACCCGGTGTGGTCGTCTGCTGCTGTAGCACTTGATCTTTCAATGCTTTCCCCCAGCCTCAGGTCTGTATGGCAGTATGGACCTAGCTGGAGAAGGTGGTGCTGAACTACAGCTGGGGCAGATATGGATCATAGTTAAAGGATGTACTGTGTATTAAAACAAACATGGATGGTGTATCCTACGAATAACAGGATTCCTGTGGAGGATACACCCAGGGATTTAGGTAAGGGGGAGTGATAATCAAAGTTCTCTCATGCTACAATACCAACAACCGTGTGCACATAAAATTCTGTGCCAGCAAACAAATTGCTTAAAGGGAATAATATCAGCAGTCACCCAGCACAGGCATGTGTTCCCATGTTTTTAGGTAAGGGAAGGGGTGTGGGTTGATGATGGGGTATACAAGCAGGTTAAATGTTACACACTACACTAAAAGTATATGTAAGGTGGATTTAGCCTTTAACGGCTACGTTTAAAGAGGAAGTAAACCCAGCTGGGGTTTACTTCCTCTACATACACCTGTAAATTAGAAATATAATGGGCTACTATGCATCGAATAGTAACCCATTATGTGCCACTTACCTGCAAACTAGTCCAGCGATGTCCCCTGTGCTGGTCGTGTCCATCTTCAGCCCCTCTTCCTGCCGGGGCCACGACTCCGGCTTTGTGACTGGCCGGAGTCGCGTGACTTCACTTCCACGTATGCGCGCGGTAGCCACCAGTCATGGCACAGTGTCAGTGGAGAAACAGCACGGAGGCCGTTTCTTCACTGTGCATGTGCCGAAACGACGTCAGCACATGCAGAACACTGCATATCTCCTGAACCGTGCAGGTTGACAACCACTTTAAGTGGTGGCGGTGACGGGGCGATTGTAACATGGTGCAAAAGGTAGAGTTAACCTTTAGGATCCGGTTACTCTGTCTATCCTTCACCACATTACATACAAGTTTAGCCTCGTACACACGGTCCAATTTTCGGAAGACCGAGCGTCTGATTTTTGTCAGAAGCGCATGTCCATGATTTTGTAGAGCATACTGACTATCTGAAATTTTTCGTCCGACAAAGGAGAACGTAGTGATGTACTACAAGAGTATAAAGAGAAAGTTCATTTTTGTTACGTCACCCTTTGGGCCGCTTCCACTAATTTTCGCAATTAAGAAGACATTAAAAAGATGATAATGTGCGCTGCATTTCGTAATTTCAATTGTCACGTCACGAATGTTAATTCTGGATTACGATCGTCAGTTTACACGACCAAATTCTTCCTCCTCGATTCCGATCATGCGTGTTTATGATTACGACATTTGTGTGACAATTTCTATACTGACCATCCGAAAATAGGACATTGGGCTGCCCTACGAAAAAAATGTACTAGTCTGCACATCCAGCTTTTGTCTGACGAAAAATCTAAATTGGCTGTCGAAAGGAGCATACTAACTGTAAGAATTTCGGACGACAGGCCGTCAAATGAAAATTCCCATCCGAATTTCGCATTGTGTGTACGGGCCTTTAGTCTTTGGGGTGAGCACTACGGTGGTATCCAGCAAGGTCTGAGCCACACTTGCAGCAGCCGATGAACTGGGTATTTCATGTTATTAACATTTTTTATATTTTCTGAATCAGATCTGCAGCAGTAACCATCGATGTGTTAAATTGAAAGCATAACGGACTGTTACCACAATCATAAATAAGTAAATATAATTACAGTACTTATACCAGGTGATGTATTAACGCTGCCTAAGTGTGCAAACCGGTTGCCAAAAAAAGAGCAGTGAAACTGATATGATTTTTTGCTTTCATAAAAAAAAGTTCTATTTCTGCAATATAATGGCACAAATGGAATTGGGATCCGTAAATCTCTGGAATTATTCATGCTTTGTTCTCTTGTAACGCTGTACTAAAGTAGCGGGAATCTCCGAAGGAAGAGGACGAGTTTACTGATCATTATTTTTACAGCTGACAAAAGTACAAATATGACTACAAATCCAAGCATACTATATTGTGTGCATTATTCTTCATCTCTTTGTAAAACAATGGCATTTCCTCACATTCTTCCATTCATCGCATTCTCTTTATATTCTAGCAGTCTTAAAGGGATGTGTAATCTTTTCAATTATTTTTTTAAGCCATGCGTGTAAAAGCTTTAATGGATATAATCACATCAGCTTGGCGTAAATAATTTTAACAGTTTGTGAAAACGTTACAAAGCTAAAATCTAGGTAGGTATAAGGCCTCGTTCACACTAGAGTGCTTAGGCGTACGCCCATGCATGGGCCATGTTTGCCCCCATGGGATGCACAGGAGTTCCATGCATCCCTGTGCAGGACGTCCCATTCATGTCAGTATGACACAGCCGCTGCTCCCAATTTGACAGCCCTGTGGATGCGTAGCCCCAAACACGCGCCCCGCTTTTTTGAAGTTCACAATCTCTGAATGCTGCTCCTCACAATGCAAGCCAGATAGCAAATGACTTTAAAAGAAAACAAACTACTGTAATAAAGTAAAATACACGCAGTGGCTTAGTGGTTAGTACTTCCGCCTAGCAGCAGTAGGGATGTTGGCTCAAACCTCAGCCATGGTATTACTAGGCTTTTGCAATTCTTTTAGTTCCGAATTTAGTTTTTACCGAATTTTGCAAAATTCGTCAATTCAGATGAATTCCAGATTTCGAATTTCCGAATTTTCCCAAATTTTTGTTTTTCCGATTCGAAAATTCAGAAATTTGCTGTAACTCGGCAATTGCGGTAATTTAGAAATTTGCGGTAATTCGGCAATTGTCGTAATTGCGGTAATTCGGCAATTGCGGTAATTATGAAATTCGCCGTAATTCGGCAATTGCGGTAATTGCAGTAATTTGGAAATTCTGCGATCGGAGCAGCCAAAAATCCGAAATTCTAAAATTCGGAAATCCGGAAATTCGAAAATAAGAAAGAACATTTGAAATAATAACTAACTAATAAATTGCTATTAAATTATAGGTTTTGGAATTTCATTGAAAATATGGCTGTTAGTGTTAATTTCATATTTAAGTTCACTAACCGTCACATTTTAAAGGAAATTCCTATACCTATAATTTAATAGTTATTTATATTTTTTTCAAATGTTCTTTCTTATATCCAAATATTGGAAATAAGAAAGAACATTTGAAATAATAATAAATAACTTAAATTATAGGTATTGGAATTTCCTTGAAACTGTGGCTGTTAGTGAACTTAAATATGAAATTTAATAAATGCCAACCGACCCATGTGATTTTTTTGCCTATCCCTTGCCTATTATCCTAGAAAATGTCCATTAGTGTTTTTTAACATTTGGCTTCCATTGACTACAATGGGGTTTGGATATGGCACTATAGTACAGTAGGGAAAATAATTATTTGATCCCCTGCAGATTTTGTAAGTTTGCCCACTTACAAAGAGAAAATTGAGTACTGTCCGTGATACTTTTTTCATTTGCACTAATATACAATTTTTCAGAACAAGCTTTCGGGGTGTGTCCCCTTCTTCGAGGCCCAAGCAGTACTGATTCATAAGAGTTTTAGCCGAATGTTAAAAAAGAAGAAAAAAAAGCAAGAGGTAAAGGAAAAACAAACAAACACAAATGGTAATTAAGCTTGCAAGAAATTAAGGTTCTATAATGTTTATCATATGTGTATTTTAAATTATAGAAACAGAATATCACCCAAAAATCCAGAGAAAACACGATACAAATGTTATATCTCAGAAAAGTGACTACACATCATTTTACACATTTACACATTTTTGTAAATATTTTATTCTATCTTTTCATGTGAAAACACTGAAGAAATGACACTTTGCTACAATGTAAAATAGTGAGTGTACAGCTTGTATAACAGTGTAAATTTGCTGTCCCCTCAAAATAACTCAATACACAGCCATTAATGTCTAAACCACTGGCAACAAATGTGAGTACACCCCTAAGTGAAAATGTCCAAATTGGGCCCAAAGTATCAATATTTTGTGTGGCCACCATTATTTTCCAGCACTGCCTTAACCCTCTTGGCCATGGAGATCACCAGAGCTTCAATAGTTGCCACTGGAGTCCTCTTCCACTCCTCCGTGATGACATCACAGAGCTGGGGGATGTTAGAGACCTTGCGCTCCTCCACCTTCCTTTTGAGGATGTCCCACAGATGCTCAATAAGGTATAGCTCTGGAGACATGCTTGGCCAGTCCATCACTTTTACCCTCAGCTTCTTTAGCAAGGCAGTGAGCGTCTTGGAGGTGTGTTTGGGGTCGTTATCATGTTGGAATGCTGCCCTGCGGCCCTGTCTCCGAAGGGGGGATCATGCTCTGCTTCAGTATGTCACAGTACATGTTGGCATTCATGGTTCCCTCAATGAACTGTAGCTCCCCGGTGCCGGCAGCACTCATGCAACCCCAGACCATGACACTCCCACCACCATGCTTGACTGTAGGCAAGACACACTTGTCTTTGTATTCCTCACCTGGTTGCCGCCGCACACGCTTGACACCATCTGACCAAATAAGTTTATCTTGGTCTCATCAGACCACAGGACATGGTTCCAGTAATCCATGTCCTTAGTCTGCTTGTCTTCAGCAAACTGTTTGTGGGCTTTCTTATGCATCATCTTTAGAAGAGGCTTTCTTCTGGGACAACAACCATACAGACCAATTGAATGCAGTGTGCGGCGTATGGTCTGAGAATTGACAGGCTGACCCCCCATCCCTTCAACCTCTGCAGCAATGCTGGCAGTACTCATACATCTATTTCCCAAACACAACCTCCGGATATGACGCTGAGCATGCACATGCAACTTCTTTGGTTGACCATGGCGAGGGCCTGTTCTGAGTGGAACCTGTCCTGTTAAATCGCTGTATGGTCTTGGCCACCGTGCTGCAGCTCAGTTTCAGGGTCTTGGCAATCTTCTTATAACCTAGGCCATCATTATGTAGAGCAAGAATTCTTTTTTTAAGATCCTCAGAGAGTTCTTTGACATGAGGTGCCATGTTGAACCTCCAGTGACCAGTATGAGAGAGTGAGAGTGATAACACCAAATTTAACACACCTGCTCCTCAGTCACACCTGAGACCTTGTAACACTAATGAGTCCCATGACACCGGGGAGGGAAAATGACTAAGTGGACCCAATTTGGACATTTTCACTTAGGGGTGTACTCAATTTTGTTGCCAGCGGTTTAGACATTAAATGGCTGTGTGTTGAGTTATTTTGAGGGGACAACAAATTTACACTGTTATACAAGCTGTACACTCACTACTTTACATTGTAGCAAAGTGTCATTTCTTCAGTGTTGTCACATGAAAAGATATAATAAAATATTTACATAAATGTGAGGGGTGTACTCACTTTTGTGAGATACTGTAAATGATTTTGCAGTTCAGTGAGTAAAATAGATATTTAATCCCCTACCAACCAACAATAATTCTGGCTCCTACAGTCTGGCTACAGCATGTGCTCAAGTGGTACACAGATTAGTCCTGTCAATTTAAGTAGGCTTTCCTAACGACAACTCATTATGCGTATAAAAGACAAGTGTCTCTTTCTTCAATTCAAAGCTCACTATCATGGGCAAGACTAAAGAGCTGTCAAAGGAGGTCAGAGGCAAGACTGTAGACCTGCACAAGAATGGAATGGGCTACAAGACCATCAGTAAGAAGCTTGATGAGAAGGAGATGACTGTTGGAGTGATTATTTGCAAATGGAAGAAATACAAAATAAGCAGCAATCACCCTCAGCCTGGAGCTCCATGCAAGTTTTTGCCTCATGAGGTAAGGATGATCATGAGAAAAGTGAGGGATCAGCCCAGAACTACATGGGAGGAACTTGTGAATGATCTCAAGGCAGTTGGGACCACAGTCACCAAAACAAACTATTGGTAACACAATATGCTGACATTGATTGAAATCCTGCAGAGCCCGCAAGATCCCCCTCCTCAAGAAACGCACATGTACAGACCTGTCTGAAGTTTGCCAATGAACATCTAAATGTTTCAGAGGATTGGGAGAAAGTGCTGTGGTCAGATGAGACCAAAATGTAGCTCTTTGCCATTAACTTGACTCTCCATGTTTAGAGGAAGAAAAATGCTGACTATGACCCTAAGAACACCATCCCTACAGTCAAGCACAGAGGTGGAAACATTAAGCTTTGGGGCTTTTTCTCTGCTAAAGGTACAAGCAGACTTTGTTGCATTGAGGGCCAATGGATGGGGCCATGTATTGTAAAAACCTTGGATGAGGACCTTCTTCCCTCAGCCAGAACACTGGGTCATGGATGAGTCTTCCAGCATGACAATGACCCAAAACATACCACTAAGAAAAAGCACATTAACGTCATGGAGTGGCCTAGCCAGTCTCCAGACCTTAATCCTATAGAAAATTTATGGAGGGAGCAGAAACTACGAGTTACCAAGTGCCAGCCAAGAAACCTTAAGGATATAGAGAAGATCTGTAAAGAAGAGTGGACCAAAATCCCTCCTGAGATGTGTGCAAACCTGGTAACCAAATGTCGCACCTCTGCGCTTGCAATCAAGGGTTTATCCACCAAATATTAAGTCATGTTTTGTTTGGGGATCAAATACTTCTTTTATTCACTTAACTGCAACTCAATTTACAACATTTGTATCATGTGTTTTTTCTGAATTTTTGGCTGATATTCTGTCTCTATCATTTAAAATACACCAATGATGAAACTTATAGACCCTAGCTTTTGTAAGTGGGCAAACTTTCTGCAGGGGATCAAATAATTATTTTTCCCACTGTAACTTTGGTCAAACCTGCCTCCAACCAAACTCAGGTACATTTGGTATCACTACTAAAAATGAGAACGATGATACAAATTTAAATGGTAAACATGGTCCAACAACAAGAAAAAAGGGATTTTATTATAACTTACCATAAAATCCTTTTCTCTGAGTTCACTGACAGACGCAGCCTTCTTATGACACTCATATTACTAGGAGTAGACTAGGCAAAAATAAAACAAAAGCATAGGTTGGCCCCTCCCAGGGGGCCGCCCTCACCTTAGCATATAATCCCCCTGCTCTGCATAGCACATCAGTTCGTAACAAGCCGTACAAACTCAACACAGAGGGGTGGGTGCTGCGTCTGTCAGTGAACTCAGAGAAAAGGATTTTACGGTAAGTTATAATAAAATCCCTTTTACTCTTCCGTTCACTGACAGACGCAGCCTTCTTATGACACATGGGGACGTCCCAAAGCTGTGCCAATCAAGAGGGGTGGGCAAACTATAACAACTGTACCCAACAGAAAACGTCCTCTCAGGCCGCGCTAATCGTGCCTACACTGCCGCTTGTAATACTTTGCGGCCAAAAGCAGCATCCGAAGATGCTGAAACATCAATTTTGTAAAACTTAGTAAACGTGTGCACTGAGGCCCAAGTAGCCGCTTTGCACACCTGAGACACAGAGGCCTGGTGTCTAAACGCCCAGGAAGTACTAACTGCCCTGGTGGAATGAGCCCTGACTGGAAACGGGGGAACCTTGCCCCGAATCTCATATGCATGAGTCACAGTCTTCCTGATCCAACGACAAATGGTAGCTGACGAGGCCACCATGCCTTTGCGCGACCCTTCCGTCAGCACAAATAAAGAATCAGACTTCCGAAAAGAAGCTGTAAAAAAAAAATACACCCGCAAAGCCCTCACCACATCCAAAGAATGCAGCTCAACTTCTTTGGGATGCGACGGGTGCGGGCACAATGAGGGAAGAACAATATCCTCATTTAAATGAAAATAAGAAACCACCTTCGGAAGAAATGAAGGGGAAGGTCGCAAAACCACCTTGTCCTTATGAAGGACCAAGTAAGGTGACTTGCAGGATAATTCTGCCAACTCAGACACCCACCTAGCGGATGTGACAGCCACCAGAAAAGCCACTTTCTGCGACAACAGTCACAAGGGAATGTCCCTAATCTTTTCATATGGTGGTTTCTGCAGCACAGAAAGCACCAGATTCAAATCCCACGGTGCCAGAGGCGACTGTATCCGAGGAGCCACATGATGTACCCCCTGTACAAATGTACGGATCAATGAATGAGACGCCAAGGGCCGTTAAAAAAGAAGCGCCAGGGCCAAAATCTGACCCTTAAGCGTACTTAATGCCAGGTTCTTGTCCAGTCCTTGCTGCAAAAAAGTCAGTACTCTGGACACTATATAAGAGCGGGGGTTCCAACCCCCTGCCTTACACCAGGTAATATAGGCCTTCCAGGTCCTATGATAAATCTTACGTGAGGTACTTTTACGTGATCATAGTAGGGATCACGGAGTCCGAGACACCCCTATCCCTCAACACCTGGGACTCAATAGCCAAGCCGTCAAAGCCAGCGAGGGTAAAGCAGGGTGCAAGATGGGCCCCTGGGATAGTAGGTCTTCGCGAAGTGGAAGACGCCACGGAACATCTGTCACCATCCGTACTACGTCGGCGTACCAAGGACGCCTAGGCCAATCCGGAGCTACCAGGATTGTCGGGATTCCCTCTGCTTCTATCCTGCACAGAACCCGCGGTAGAAGCTTTAGAGGAGGAAAGATGTACAGCAGCCGATACCGACCCCAGGGCGCTACCAGTGCGTCCGAGGCGACCACCAACGGATCTTTTGTTCTGCACACAAAGGTCTGTACCTTGTGATTGAACCTGGAGGCCATGAGGACCACCTCTGGTGTGCCCCACTTGAGGCAAATCTGGCGGAACACTTCTGGATATAGGGACCATTCCGGCGGCTGAGAAAGTCCGCCTGAAAATTTTCCACGCCTGGGATGTAGATTGCAGAGAGAGCTGGCACATGAAGTTCTGCCCACCGAAGGATCAGAGCCGCCTCCGCGGCTGCTGCCGAGCTTCTTGTTCCACCCTGATGGTTCACATATGCCACAGCCGTGGCATTGTCCGACTGAACCCGGACAGGGAGGCCTCGCAGCCTTTCTGACCAACGGGACAGACAAAGTCTGATCGCTCTCAGTTCCAGTACATTTATTGGAAGACAAGCTTCCTGCACTGACCAATGACCCTGGGCAGAGAACTGACCCAGGACCCCTCCCCAGCCCGATAGGCTGGCATCCGTCCTTACTATCGACCAATTGAGGGGGAGAAAACATTTTCCCAACCTTAGGGCCGGAGCCCGAATCCACCCAATCAAGGATCCTCTGGACTGATGACCCAACCTGATCAGTCTGTCTAGGGATAAGGGAGATTTGTCCCATTGCGACAAAATTGCCTTCTGCAAGAGCCGAGTGTGACTCTGGGCGTAAGGTATCGCTTCGAAAGTCGACACCATGAGCCCAAACACTCGCATACAGAACCGTAAGGAGGACCACTGGCGTGATAACAGGGTTCGCACTGCTGCCTGAAGTGTTAGGAGCTTGTTTGGTGGTAAAAACACCCTTGCCTGCACCGTGTCCAGAATCAGACCCAGGTATTCCAGTCAGCAGGATGGAGTCAAGGTTGATTATCCAACCAAACAACTGTAACGTGGACACCGTAATTGTCACGTTCTCCTCCAGAGCCGCAGCAGACTCTGCTCTCAGGAGTAAATCATCGAGGTATGCTACTACCGCGATACCGCTCTGTCTCAGCAGCGCCAGCATCGGGGCCACCACCTTGGTGAACACTCGGGGAGATGAAGCCAACCCAAAGGGAAGTGCCCCAAACTGGTAATGCAGGCCCCCCACTGCGAAGCGTAGAAAACGCTGGTGACTGTGACAAACTGGAACATGGAGATACGCATCCCTGAAATCCAGGGATGCCATGAATTCCCCTTGGTGCAGGGCGGCCACGACCGAGCGGATGGACTCCATCCTGAATCTCTTCATCTTTACGAAGCGGTTTAATGCCTTCAGGTCCAGAACTGGCCTGACACCGCCCTTTTTGGGCACCACAAAGAGGTTTGAGTAAAACCCACAAAATCTTTCCACCATGGGTACCGGTACAATCACCCCCTGTTTGGCAAGCGCCCGAACGACGCCTAGAAGTGCCTCCCGGCGCCCCTGAGGGAGTCTCAATTTGAAGGGAAGAACCTTTCTGGGGGCAGAGAGATGAATTCTATCCTGTACCCGGAGGACACCACCTCCAGTACCCACCGATCGGTGATGCGGGCAGTCCATCCGTCTGCGAACCCCAGCAACCGGCCCCCCCACCCGTGAGTCAGGCGGGGGAAACTCATCATGCGGAGGTTGATTTATCCTTCGTTTTTTCGGACTTATGCTGCCAGGGCTTTTTACTGTGCCCAGCGGAAGCCTTACCGGACTTGAAGCCCTTACCCGCTGAGCCGGGTGCCCGAAAAAACTTCTTCTGACCTGAAGAAACAGGGCCCTGCCTACGGCGAAAATCCCGCCGCTTCGGCTCTGGAAGAAAAGTGCTCTTCCCTCCCATGAAATCCTTAATGATTTCATCCAACTGTGGGCCAAACAGATGCCCTCCTGAAAGGGAAGATCTGCAAGAGCTTTCTTTGAAGCCTGGTCGCCCGACCAAGAGCGGAGCCACAGTACCCGCCTGATAACAATTGCAAAAACAGACATTTTTGACAATATGGGAAGAAGGTCCAAAGCAGCATGGCATATGTAGCGGAGACCCTCTTCCAAATGTTGTGCCCGCTGTACTTCAGCCTGTGCACACTCACAAGTTAAACCAGTGTGCAGTGTGGCAGCGTGCTCGTGAAGAGATTGTGCTGCCATCGCAGCCACTAGCACCAGCCGCATGGCTGACCCAGCCAACAAGAACAGTGCCTTAGACACTGCCTCCGTGAGGCGATTGGCCGCCTCCTTAAAAGACGGAGACCCCTCCAAGGGAATGGTCGTTGCCTTATTCAGACAGGCCACTGGGGGGTCCAGCGTTGGGGAAGCCCATCTCTTAGTAAAGCTATCCTCAAAGGGGTAGCGAACAGCAAAGCTTTTAGGAAAAGCAAAGGAATTTGGTGGCTGCAGCCATTCCTTGAACACCGCCTGTTCAAACACCCGATCATAAGGGTAAGTCCTAGGGGACATAGGGGGTTTAAGTGATCCACAAATATATGTGGACTCATACGACTCCCCTGCTTGGTCAAGCCGCATGGAGTCGCGGATATCAGTGATCAGAGTGGCCACTATCTCTTTATCACGCGAAAAAGGAGCCTCCTGATCACCTTCGCCTTCTGAGGGCAGTTCACCCTCTGATAGATCCACAGGTGTGACCACTGAGGTTCTTTCTGGATCCGAATCCTCCCCTGAGGAATGAAGGGGGGTGGGGGTCCCCCACCCGGGGAAAGAATTCCCCAAATACCGCCCTCAGCTGTTCCAAGGACACCAAGGTTCCTGGGGTGGATTGTTGATCTGCAGGTACACCTGCCATAGCCTTGCCGGCCTCTGACATCCCAGCCTTCTGGCACCCCCACTGTGTGACCACCACCTCTACCCCACCAATCAGCCAGGGAGACCCGGGAGGATTGCATCCACCGCTACCAGCACCCAGGGAGAGCCAGCTATACTTGCTGTTTTAAATGCCTCAGCACTGTGACCAGAATGAGCAATGCCCAAAAATCCACTGCACTTCAAGAGCCTGCACCATCGAGTGTCAGCCACGTTGTCCAAGTGAACCCGGAAGTACTAATTCCGTTTATTTCACTTCCTGTAATACCAAAAACGACCACTGGGGGCTGCCAGAGGACAGACTGAAAACCACATGTGGTTACCAAACAATGGATGTTGCCATTAACACAAGCAGAGCTTATAGCAAAATGGTGTGGTCGGCAGACGAATGAACGGTGATCCACACCGAATGGCGGCGAACCGCTTAATGCAGTACTCCGAACGGTCAGTGCAAGGTGCGGTACTGCGTGGGGGGGGGGAACGGGAGATAATCCTCAAAGGGGTACCACCCAGTGTGTCCCCACTAACGGACCCCCACCGGCCGACTACCACAGAAGCTGCCCAGGTGCCCACTCTCCGCGCCCCTAGGACGGAAGAAGCCACCCGGAGCAGACTTACCTCCCCATAGAGAGGCATGATGCTGGCCAGGCCCCTGGACAGGAACAAAACCAGTCACTGGGCTCTAGTGGGTTTTAGCCACTGGCCGCACGGGGCCGGAATGGGCGCTATGCGGCGGGCCCCCGCTAAGGGTAGCTCGCATAGTGTCGGCTGGACTGGGGAAAGTTTTTGGATTCTAGATATCCTCTATACCACCAGCCGGCTTCTTGATAGCAGTCTTCATCAGTAAAAATCTTCAGGAGACCGCAGATCCCATGGGGAACCAGGTCTACTCCTTGCACTAGGCAATTTAAAACTGATGTGCTATGCAGAGCAGGGGGATTATATGCTAAGGTGAGGATGGTCCCCTGGGAGGGGCCAACCTATGCTTTTGTTTTATTTTTGCCTAGTCTACTCCTAGTAATATGAGCATAACCCCACGTGTCATAAGAAGGCTGCTTCTGTCAATGAACGGAAGAGAGGGAGGCGCCTCTAAGTGCAGTATTAAAAACGAATTTATTGCAAGGAGGGATTAAAAACACTCACTAGACTTAGATGAATATTCAGCAAAAGATCCAGTCCATAGTGGCGTCACAATATGCTCTGTGCACCAGGGGATGTGTCTCCTGACACTGCGGTGACTCTCCGTTCGTCTATGGAAGAGATGGTAAAGCCAGCTGTGTATCCAGGACGAGGCTTGGACCGCAGGAGACAGGGCGCAGGCGAGTGACGTCACTGCTATGCGACGCGTTTCATTGGGCGAATGGCCCAGCTGACTGTAAGGCCGCGCCTCTTCCTCAGGCAAGGACTCGCCTGAAGAAGAGGCGCGGCCTTACAGTCAGCTGGGCCGTCTAAGTCTAGTGAGTGTTTTTAATCCCTCCTTGCAATAAATTCGTTTTTAATACTGCACTTAGAGGCGCCTCCCTTTCTTCCTTTTCTTTCAGTTCTTTGAAGCCCGGTTCTGCTTCTTGGGAATTGGCTGCCTCCTTCTGGAGTACCTATGGACTTCCACCTTCACCTCACAAACTGTGTGATGTGGTAGGGACTCTATTTTACATATGTAATTTCTCAGTTTTTTAAATTTGCTCATTTACATGTCATTTTTATTATGTATCATTTCTATGGTATACTGTAATTCCCGTTAGGACACTCTTTAGGACACACCTCATCCCATAATCATTTATGCAATTAAGGAGAAGTTGAGGTTCCCAAGCTGGAACTTGGGGGAGACGCCTTGTGAAGTGTGACTAACACAAGTTACATTTGCTGCGGTGATCTGGTCAGAGATCAGCTGTTTGACCTCCCTACGCTCTCCCCCTCCCCCCTTTTTTGCGCTATCTATAGTGGGTCCAATCTGGACTGGTGGCGTCTTCTGCAGGGGCAAAGTGCTGGGTCCCCTGCAGTGGGTGAGGGGCTTGCCTCTCTGGTATTGCCCCTGGCCTGGTTCCCAATTGGTACAATTTGATGTCCACGTGAATCCCCTGAGGAAGCCAATATTTTGGCAAAACATGTTGGGAGTTTTCTTTCACACTGCATGACATCATTACCAGTGCCACTCACCACCAATGTATCCAAACGGTTTTGGACCCTCTCTTATTTTATGATGTGAACCAAACCTTTTAACAAAAAAATGAATAAAACTTTGTGATTTTATACAAATTGATGCCTTTTGGTTTATTGTCTTTTGGCACTGAGATAGTCCCTCTTGGGAACCTCAACTTCTCCTTAATTGCATAAATGGTCCAACAACAAGTGAAGAGACGTCTAGCAGTTGGCACTATAAGCAGTGACAGGGTGTGTTTTCTTTCATTTCTTTCCCTGGGAAACCATCGATTGAAACAATTGGGAGGTCTGTATAGTAAATGTAAAAGTTATTATTTTATCTGACCCTCACGACACCCTGAAATCCATCCATGGACCTCTCAGGGGTTCATGGACCCCAGGTTAAGAACCCCTGCCATAGGTTATACCCTATTACACCTATAACAATTGCTACATCACAGAATGCATAGATGAGTAAGCACCTACTGTATGGTGCGAAACGCGTCAGCTGGACCTTTCGTTCGTTGTCTATATCACCCTTTGATGCAATAAAATCATTTTTGGAAATTGGATCGTTTGAGTGCGGCTACTTCCAACCTTGTTGCTGTTATAACAATTGCTACATCACAGAATGCATTCAAACAAAACAGTGATTGCATGTGATTTATGCACTACTAGCCAGATTTTTAAAAAAAGAAACTGTCTTTTTGTTCATGATGATAAAACATTTTAAAACATTACAACATTTTCTCAAACATACCTTTACCCTTTTCCTTCATATTTATAGATGAACTATTAATTTATATTGGACCCTTTATATAATATATAATATAAATGGGTAGCTACCATAGCAATATTGCTTATAAGTCCAGGGGTGTTGATTTATTATTCCAACATAAATACACTGGAATAATAAATTGACATTGCTAAATTTATAAGCAATATTGCTAAGGTAGCTACACATTTTTACTATATGAAGTGTCCAATATAATTAAATAGTACATTTGTAAATATAAAGGGAGGGGGGAGGCCTGTATGGCTTTGGGAAATTGCTGGTATGTTTCTAATATGTTTTATTATGCATAATAAAATGGTGTTTTTTATTTTTTTGAAAAATATGACTGGTAGAAAATAAAGTAAACTGCCTTGTCTGATTGCAATATGTGGTGTAGCAATTGTTAAAGGTTTAACAGACTATATTTTATGGTGTTGTGGTGCACTACAAGTGAAACTTTACCTAAAAAGGGAAGTCCTGCTTTATTTTCTTTTTCCTACTATCCCCCCCCCCACACACACACACACTTTATTTTTGACAGGTATCTGCTCCCACTTCATTCAGATCACCCAGTATGTCAACTCCTTCCCCCTCCCCAACAACCTCCTGGGACATGTCACAGGTCCAAGGAGACTGCAGGTCCATTCAAAGCTCAGTGTGACTCACATGTGATTATTGGGAAGCCGGCTGTGAAGCTAAGGGATGTATTTACAGTTGGCTTCCCACAAGCAAGACGGTGGCACCAGGGACCTGAAAACCGCTGAAGAACAAGGTGAAGACAGTGCTGGATTCCTGGACTGGTAAGTATATGTTTATTACAAGTCAGCAACTACAGTATTTGTAGCTGCCAACTTTTAATTTTTTTTAGAAACGACTGTAGCTCCTCTTTAAGAAAAATTTTAAGCTGCATTTTTTCAAATATATTGTTCAAATGAGGCATCTTTTGGTCCTAGAACTTCCTTAGGTGCATTCTTCAAAATACAATTTCAGATTAATTTTTTTCGTTTTGGATAAAATGAGGAAGAGGTAAAACTGCTGTCAGGTTTTTATTTCTGGCAATTTTCATTGGGTTAAAGCCAACTCCGGTGTTAGAAGAAGACTGTTCTGAGGGTTAATTGCACTTATTGTGGTTTCCTCTAGTTGCTGAGAAGCAGCTCTATTTAAACTTCCTGTTTCCTTTAGCAAGTGCTGTCCGTTCTACAGCGTCTGAGTACCTGTGAGCCTCAGCTCTCCTGCCTGTAACCTGCTTTCTGTGTAGTTCCTGTTCCTGCGTACCGGCCCAGCTTGCTCTGACCTACTACCTATCTGCCAGCACCGACCCTGGCTATCCACGACCATCCGTTTATCTGACCCTTCTGTTCCTTTGCTGCCAGTCTGTTAACGAACCCTGCTTGAACTTGACCACTCTCCCCCTGAACCCCTTGTACCTTGCCTGCCTGCCAGTTGCCGACCCAGCCTGAACGACCACTCTTCTGACTTGCACGACCATCCGGAGCCTCACATCACCACCTTCAGTGACCATCCGGCCCTCGTGCCATCCCGCATTCAGGGGTCCCCTGTCTGCTCTACCAGGGACCCCTGAATCGGGTGCGCAAGAGTGGTTGTTCCCTGCACACGCCAGACTCCACCACTAGGACCGTGACATCTGGGCACAAGAAAAAAAATGACCCTTGAAAATGGGCTCCCCACCTACAGTGTAAAGGTTCATGTCTAGGGGAACAGGGAAAAGGAGTAACAATTACCTACCTATTTGATCCTGTAAGCTCCCTCCACCTTTCCCCACCACCCTGGGGTTGGACTTTAGGATTTTCCCCTTCCTGTCCCTCTGACACTAGGACAGAAAGCCATAGACAGCAATAAAAGATTACCATACGTTTTCCTCACTCTACTAAAAATGAGTTTTGTGATGTTTGCATTGGAGAGATTCTCAATCTCTCCACATCCAGTAGAAAGCAAAGTGAACTGTACCTAATAAGGACATAGATGGATATATAAACCAAACCAATCAAAATGCACCATTAATAAAATAAAAATGTTTGAATCACATTAAACTTTAAAGATAAAGCATCTTGCAGTTTGGCTGTCATAGTCTGCATTGAGAATACCAAAAAATGTTCAAAAACGTTGGGCGCGAGTTGGTGTGTCCCACTGCTACTTTTCTCTGCTATTATCTTTAAATGTATCCATGGAAGAAACACAACACAAACACAAGACCATTAAACACCACTTGCATCTTCACATCCATTGATGTGACTGGACCCCCTAGGATCTCCTAGCATCCATTGTAACGTAACACCATCTATCCTATTGATATGATCATCAAACGCATCCCGAGCGCCCATATAATTAGTTTAGCTCAGAAAACTCTGCAGTTGTTACAGTAACCTTCCCTTCACCTGATAGGTTAATCCCGCAATTTGCTCGCACATACTTGAATACTTGTGGTCTGCATCCTGGCCTCATTATCACATCATTTATAGAACGTAATCATGGTAGGATGCTATAAAAAGACCTTGTTAGAACAAGTGTGCTTCAGGATCGGATTTAATGTTGTTAAAAGCCAAAGTATATTACAAACTGCTTCGATAACTAGATACGCTCAAGTTCCAACTTGTTTTCTTGGATTGAAGAGCACCTGTTATCCATTTACACACAGAGGTGGTCATATTGTGGTGTGAGCCAAGGTTGGCAGTGAGGAATTCTGCTAAAGAAAAGTGACATCACTCGTACATCCTATAAAAAGGCTAATCTTAATTTCGGCCCTCTACCTGCCTTAGGATAACATTTGCTCCATCATTGAGGGGCAATGGGGGTTCAAATTCAAAAGTTCAGTTGAAGTTTGGTAGCCCATTGTTTATCTCTATATAGTCCTATCCTCCTGCAAATTATCTTCCCTCCAGTGCTCTATGGTGGCACCCTCACCACAAGTGTCCTCACAAAGACCTGTAACCATACGTGTTCTGGATAGGTAGAGTATATATGTTGTATTTGCTCTCGGCAACTATATGGGCCAGCTCTCTGTGCACCACATCTGATACACTTTTTCCAAGCAAATTTTTCTATGAGTTAGATCTCCAGGTCATTCCTCAACCCTCCTCAATTGCTCAGCTTGGGACTAGCATGCAGAATATGATACACATGTGCATCGCAAATTTGTAGTCATATACTAGGGCCAACAGTTTGTCTTTGGAGTGTGGAAGGAATCCAGAGTAACTGAAGGAAAATCCATGCAAGTACAAGGAGAGCATGCATTTTCCATTTAATTTGTTTTCTGGTCAAGAATAAATCCAGGAACCCTAATGCTGCAAGAGCTAATCACTAAGCCCCTGTGCTGCAGAGATAAAGTGGGGTGAATTTTAATTTATTGATATCTGTTACTCAGCTTTGCACTTGTAGCTCTGCTCCCTTGTGCTGTGTACTGGACATGTTTTTTTTTTTTTAATGACATCAAGGAAGATCAGATTGGCCGCTGGATTAACAATCATAAAGGGCTCATTCACACCTATGGTGGTTTTTTAAAAGTGATCTGAGGTGGGTACAGTAGTGGCTGGCAGGCATTCAAGAGGAGATACTGTCGCCTCCTTTTATTTTCTTGACAATCAGAGTTTTTGAATGGGGATACTGCACTTCAATCAATAGCCTAGCATTTGGCTCCCAGTTGCAATCCAGCCCCACTCACTTGGATGAGTTGCATTCAGAGCTGAACGCAACAAAGTGTATAACATTTGCCTCAAAGCATCATGGCCATGGCATGTATTATTATTATTATACAGGATTTATATAGCGCCAACATTCTGACCCTGCCTCTCATTTGTGCTCCTATATTGTCACCCTTTCACACACCTAATAAAGGTCCCTTGAACCGTCTTTAGGGAAAGGAAGCCATAACTGCTGGAAGCATGGCATCGCTGTGGGTGTGAACCTAAAAGGGAAGTTAAGTAGCTCCCATAGGATTGGCTACAAAGACCTGCGGTGACTGGGTGGAGCCTGAACTCTAGGAAAAGACTACACTGAGGAACATCCAACTGCTCTGAGGAGATCCATCTGTCAAGAGTTGCCCACCCTCCCACCCATTGTGATGTTTTGTCACAGCTTTATTGGTGGTTTTGACCTTGCCAGCAATTGATGTTGCTTTATGGGCTATGCCCTCAAGTTAAATTGTCTAATGCCTGTCTGGCACTGATGGTAAGGACAGGCCACTTAGTCTATGAGTTTATGTTTATGGGTGCTCACAGTATACTGTGAGTGGCATAGTTGTTTGTTAAATTCTGGGGTCAGTCTAATGCCTGTCTGGCACTGGTGGTAAAGACAGGCCTCTTAGACTATGTGAGTTATGTTTTATGGGTGTGCATGGTATACTGTGGCTGGAAATGTTGTTTGGTACATTTGGAAAGTGGTACTTTTGAAAAGTTTAATAAAGCTGTGGCCTTGCCCTATTTCCAACTTAATCAGTTTCCATGTCTTTTTGGAAAGGGCAAGGTATTGGTTATTAGTTGGTCATAAATGAGCCTAAGCCTCTCATGAGACTACAAGTGGCTGTGTCAACACACATTAAGCAGGTATGGTCCACTGTTATCACCAGAACCCCCCTTTATGAGAAATGCCATGCAGCCATTGCTGGAGTGCATATAGGCAGAAGGTGGCTGTAAAGAGAATGCAGGGGATCCGCAGAAAGAAGGGGAAATATAAGCAAAAAACAAGCATTTCAAAAATATTTTACTTATAATACACAGTGTTTTAGCAAAATATATGTAACGCACCGCTAAGAAGCCACAGATGAATAGAATCCCCCAGTCCTGCACAGCCAGGCACAACAATTTTTCACAGGCACTCCAGAGTCAGAGAACAGTCTCTAAATACAGCTTCAACTTCTTCCTCCAGCACTCACTTGCATGTTCCAGCTATGTCACTCTGTGATGATCTGACAGGCTCCGGTCAGATGTAGCAACAGCCCATTACAGGAAGGGACTCACAACCCCTATGAGTGTAGAACAGTAGAGTGACACAGCTTATACTTTCACATCACTTCTTCCCTGTTGTCACTGGTCCCAGCACCACCTCTTCAGGCCCTGCCAGCCCTCTTGGCTACAGCAGCCCCTTTCACTAGCCCTCCAGGCTAACTGTCTGCACCGTCCTCCAGACTGACTCTCTCCAGCCCACCCAGCTGACTCTCAGGAAACCTCCAAGGGAAGGATGAAGATTTAAGCACACCGCTGTCTTCAGGGAGACTGGCTACATGTGGCAGTCGTTCCCCCCCGGCAGTCCCCCAGCAGTGCTGATCTACTCACGCTGTCCTCGCTTTTGCTCCCGTGCCTCCAGGAAGGGTTTCCTTCTGTATGTTATGGCAGGATCCTTCCAGCACCCGAGACCCAGCCCAAGGCAGGACACCCCCCCAGACTTGGGGGTTCACCTCAAGGGAAACTGACAGGCTCCTCAACACCGTATCTCCATCTTCCACCCAACTGCCCCGCTGGCATGCCCCATGTCTATTTATGAGGTAAACTCTGCCCCCTGCCAGCTCCTGAGGATTGGCCAAGGCCTCATAAATATTTCAGGCAGCTCCTCCTAACCTCCTGCCCACTAGCTCTAGAGCATTCTCCAATGTCCCAGAGACAGTGGGAGCACCAGAGGAGCTGTCAGGATGAGTCATCCAGCCCTGACTCACTGAACCCTGACCCAGATTCAACAGCTTAGGCTTAGCCCCGAGCTAACTAAATTTTACCTATACTAACAAAACCTACACAACACACAATAGAGGGTGCTACATATATTTCATTCACTTAGTATTTACATTCACAGAAGGAAATCAAGCCTGACTCACCAAATTCTCAATAAAAGGTACCCCAATAATATTTATACACAGTTGCTGTAACACAGCCTTTCTCAATCTTTTTGTCCCAGAGGGACAGATCTTGGGAAAGCCCTTCTAAAACCAATTCATCAAAGGTCAATGAGAAAATAGCTGTAAATTGGTGGCCAGTGAGAAGAATGTCACTGTACAGTGGTTTTCAGATTAGCTCCCTAGCGGACAACTAGAACGATCATCAGTGTCAGGCCGATGGCTCTGCCAAATGGTGCTGAACTATGCAGACTCCATCAGGCGGGAGGTTGATCAACCACAGCTCAAGGAACCCCTAGCAATCTGTGGAGGTACCTTAGGGCTACACAGTACCCCAGCTGAGAAGCCCTGCTGTAGAGGGCGCACACAGCTTGACATTATGAAGGTTTACCAATCTTCCATTGTGATTGCGGCTGTATGTTTTTTTTATTTTTATATAATTTTCAGTATCATCCTTGAAACATCTTTCAAATGACTTTTACCACAAAACTCTTCTTGTATATCAAGCGTAGATTGACATAATGTATTTTTGCTATTTATTTTCTCCTGGGATTTTCAGCCTGTATAGTGAGGCGCACTATACGGTCTTCACACTGAGATAGGAATCCCAGCTGTTTCCCTACGATGCTTTGTAAGCTCCATGCAAATCACATTATAACTCAATATAGTGTTAAATGTCAAACACGCCACTAATAAATCCAACCCAGAGTTTGACAACAAGTAAAGTTTTAGTTCATAAAGGAAGAATAGTAATAAGAAAACAGAATACTTTGGTCAAGTCTTGAACCTGCCCAGGTTGTATATGGGTTTATATAATGTATGTATGATCCTGCAACCACTTCATACTTCTACAAAGTGAACTCGGATTCTACCTTCTATGATATTAATATGTTAATAAAACTGAAACAGTTTCTATTTTTCTTCTTCCCCATTTTGTGGTTTCGATAGGGTTGGCATCAAACAGTTTCAGGTCACACACAGCCCTCAGCCAGTTCACATAGCTCAGCTCAGTAAGGACTCAAACTGCTTCATTAGTCATTAAAGGGTAAGTACAGTATACAGAACTTTTAGTATGTTCATGTTTCAGATTATTACTACAAGGTTTCCTTTAAAATATATTGTATTTAACCACTTGCTTACTGGGCACTTAAACCCCCCTCCTGCCCAGACCAATTTTAGGCTTTCGGCACTGTCGCATTTTGAATGACAATTACGCGGTCGTGCGACACTGTACCCAAACAAAATTTTTATCATTTTGTTTCCACAAATAGAGCTTTCTTTTGGTGGTATTTGATCACCTCTGTGGTTTTTATTTTTTTGCGCTATAAACAAACAAAATCCGACGATTTTGAAAAAAGAACAATATTTTTTACTTTTTGCTATAATACGGTATATACTCGGGTATAAGTCGAGTTTTTCAGCCCATTTTTTGTGCTCAAAAAGACCCCCCTCGACTTATACCCGAGTCAGTGTCTGTGGTGATCAGTAGTTTCACATTAAACAGAGCTGTGCTGCTTCTAAGAGCCGTTCTGTGCTTGGTAAGTGTGATTAAAACACATTGGTATGCAAAGAATGCTGAGAGAGGTGTCAGATTCTCAGCTTGATGTCGGCAGGTGGGCGGGACAAGCTGATCTCAGTGAAGGGCTGCATCCTCCCCCCAAATTCACGGGTCATTCGTTCACCAATTTATGTTATATAAAATTTCCTT
>BLSH010404920.1:975089-1023313 GCA_018402905.1 Glandirana rugosa | reverse complement strand
TGTGTCCTGGCATTAAAATCCCTGTGTCCTGGCATTAAAATCCCTGTGTCCTGGCATTAAAATCCCTGTGTCCTGGCATTAAAATCCCTGTGTTCTGGCATTAAAATCCCTGTGTCCTGGCATTAAAATCCCTGTGTCCTGGCATTAAAATCCCTGTGTTCTGGCATTAACATCCCTGTGTTCTGGCATTAAAATCCCTGTGTCCTGGCATTAAAAGCCATGTGTTCTGGCTAAAATCCCTGTGTCCTGGCTAAAATCCCTGTGTTCTGGCTCCCTGTCCCTGTGTTCTGGCTCCCTGTCCCTGTGTACTGACTGCTGCATTTCACACCCTAGGCTTATACGCGGGTCAATACGTTTTCCCATATTTTTTGGGCAAAAGTAGGGGGGTCGACTTATACACGGGTCGACTTATACACGAGTATATATGGTACATATCCAAAAAACAATATAAAAAAGAAAAATTATTCATCAGTTTTGGCCGAGATATATTCTTCTACATATTTTTGGTAAAAACAAAAACGCAAATTTGCGTTTATTGATTACCGTAGTTTGCGGAAAAGTTATCACATCTACAAATTATGGGAATTGATTTATGACGTTTTTACTATTTTTTTTTTTATTTACTAGTAATGGCGGCAATCTGTGATTTTTATCAGGACTGCGATATTACAGCAGACATGTCGGACATTTTTAACACTTTTTTGGGACCCATGACATTTATACAGCGATCAGAAATGTAAATGTCTACTGATTACTGTATAAATGCCATTGGCAGGGAAGGTGTTAACACTAAGGGGGTAGTGAAGGGGTTAACTGTGTTCCATGTATGTGTTCTAACTATGTGGGGGCGGGGCTGGTCGGGACATAACAGATCTAACTGATCCGAGTGACAGGGATCAGTAGATCTGCTATGTCCCCTTTCACAGAACAGAGAACCGGCATGTTTATATCGGCGGTTCCCCATTCTGCAGCTATTACAGGTGATCGAGTCCGCCCGAACCCCGGGCACGCCCACACAGCGTGCGGCGGCCGCGAGAGCATGCCGTCCGCCGGGCAATTGAGATCCGCGCTGTAGCCGTCTTTCGGATCTGAACTGGTTAAAGCTGAACTCCAGCCTTAGCTTTAAGTGATTGTAAATGAAAAAATGTAATTAAAAAAAAATAACATACATGTTATACTTACCTGCTCTGTGCAGTGGTTTTTGCACAGAGCATCCTGATCCTCTTTTTTCTTGGGTCCCCCACGGCGCTCTTTGTCCCTCCCCGCTACTGAGTGCCCCCATAGCAAACCGCTTACTGTGGCGGCACTAGTGCGTGCTTGTTCCCGAGCTGGCTCTCTGCGTTCATAAGACACAGAGAGTGCCACACCCGCCTCACTGGCTGCGATTGACAGCAGCGGGAGCCAATGGCTCCTACTGCTGCATCTCAACATAGGTGTGAGCAGCCTATTGCATTAGGGTGTGCACGCCAAAGCTCAAACACATGTGTGCGTGCATGTGTATATATACTGACAGTGTCAGTAGAGCAGTGGACGGTGTCATAAGGGCAGAGATTGGTGTCAGTAGGGCAGTGGACGGTGTCATTAGTTTTAATATTTATTATTTTATTTTTTGCAATTTTGTTTTTTACAATTTTTTTTAGGAGCCCCGTTTAGGGGGCTTTGGTGAAACATCAGGGGTCTAAACAGGGACAATCTGCGCCACACAGGGTGATTAGGGTGTGCCCAGACATACCTAGCACACCCTGTGCGCACACCTATGCATCTCAACCATTTATGAGGGAGAGTCCCAGACATGGACATCGCTGGATCGAGATCAGGCTTAGGTAAGTATTAGGGGGGCTGAGGGAGGAGCTGCATAGAAAGCATGAAGGTAAAAAGCCTTCAGCCTGTACAACCACTTTTAGTCTTGCCAGGTTGTGCAGGCTTCTCATCTTTACTGAAATTACTTATTCTGAATTCACTGCACGCTGTGAACATTTCACAGTGTGCATTAGCAGCTGCAGCAAGTTCATTGGATCTCAGTTCTGTCAGCTCAGCATAACATGTGGGTGTTCCTTAGGGTGGTCTGCATACCGATGCAGCCTGGCTAGGAACACTCACTCCTATAGATTGACATCCACCCATCAAGGCATTTTAAAATTTGCAAAACTGCTCCTAAGTGCAAGCCCATTGCTTTATTTAGGGCTGAGAGCTCTTAAAGTGGTTGTAAAAGCCCCACAGGCACATTACAGCCTCATAGATTTCTTTGGGACTTGCCTACTTTTGCTTCCTAGTTTGGAGATGAAGGTAGACAAGCTGCATAGACTTGGCATCATAACTAAGGGACCACCTCTGTGGTGCCCCCTTCCCTTGCTTAATGGTTAACCCAGCCCTGAGTAGACCACCAAGTTTAATACTGAACTTGAGGTGCAATCTTTATTGCATAGTTACTTTGCTCCACCTTGGACCAATGCAAGTATGCATATGTCATACCTGAGTAATCCCTGTGGAAGCTGACAAACACTGTAGCAGTCAGCCCCACTACAGAGATAGCAGTGTTCTTTCAGGTCCTGTGCCAAGCTGCTTCCCTTCTGTATAGTAACCACAACAGGTCGCTCGCTCAGCACAACCGCCATTTAAAACTTCTACTTTTTTTGACTGAATACAAGTCGAATGAGGTAGAGAGGTAGGACTGAGATGTCTCCTTGTCCAATCAGAGACAATCAAAGAAGAAAATATTCCTGCTGCCGCCTCCTATCCATGCGCCCGGCCCCTTTCAGGATGCCAGGCACATGAATTACAATTGCGGGGATAGGCAGGGGGTGTGTCTTTTGAAGCACCTGATTAGAGTCAGAGGCTCTAATAGGCTTTAAAATAGGGAGGGCTCGGGACGCAGAGCATTGCGTCCGGAGCCCACCCAGGTGTGTTGCAAGAGCTTATGAATATTCGCTGTTGCAACACTGATTCTCCTCCTGGCCAATCGGGAAGCAGGCCTGTTACTCATCACACGATTGGCTGAAAGGACAGGCAATCTTATTGGACGCCTAGGAGGAGGAGGTGGGGGGCGCTGGAAACTGCCATGGAGAGGATTTGGAGCCGCTGCACCACGCTGCCTGGCTGCCATCGAGAGGACTCAGAGCCGCTGCCTGCACCACACCACCATGGGGTAAGTGCCGGCAAACAGCGGGAGGGTGGGTGCCGCCCGGGGGGGGGTGAATGGATTGCCACGGGTGCCGCTCGGGAGGGTGGATGGATGGCTGTTTGTTTGTCGCCCCCCAAAAAACCCACCAGCTGCCACTGTGTTCTGTAAATGACGGAAGTAACCCTGTGTGGTTACTATGCACAGGCACAGGACCTGATATCAATTTAGTAGCACCAACAGGGATTTGCAGCTTCCACAGCAATTGTTTAGGTATGAATTACGCATACCTAAAGTGATAGTAAAGGTTTGTTTTTTGTTTTTTTTTAAATAACAAACATGTTATACTTACCTCCTCTGTGCAGTTGGTTTCCTCCTCTTCTCGGGTCCCTCTTCGCTACTCCTGGCCCCTCCCTCCTATCCAGTGTCTCCCTTAGCCAGCAGCTATCTATGGGGGCACCCGAGTCACATCTCCGTGTATCCATTCAGATACGGAGCCCTAACCCGGGCCCCGTCCCCTCTCTCCCCTAATTGACTGACTGACTTTGGCTGACAGCCGTGAGAGCCAATGGCACTGCTGCTGTGTCTCAGACAATCAGGAGGAGTGTCCTGGATGGCTAAGACACTCGTGGACATCGCTGGAGAGAGATGGGGCTCAGGTAAGTAATTAGGGGGGCTCAGGGGGGCTGCTACACACGGAAGAGTTTTTATCTTAATGCCGTGCGCTCTCTCCTCTTTTGCATTTCACTGTATTAGTGTAACTGGTTTCCAAAAAAGTGTCAAAAGTGTCAGTTATGTCCGATTTGTCCGCCACAATATTGCAGTCCCTCTATAAAAGATAGATAAATAAAAATTTCATAAATCTATCCCATAATTTGTAGACGCTATAACTTTTGCGCAAACCAATCAATATATGCTTATTGGGATTTTTTTTACCCAGGATATGTATGTAGCAGAATACATATTGGCCTAAATTTATGAAGAGATCTGATTTTTTTATATTTTTTATTGGATATGTTTTATAGCAGAATGTAAAAAATATTGTTTTTTTTTTTTTTCAAAATTAACGATCTTTTTTTATTTATAACGCAAAAAATAAAAACCGCAGTAATGACCAAAAGAAAACTCTATTTGTGCGGAAAAAAGGACAACAATTGTATTTGGGTACAGTGCAGTGTCCTGGTCATGAAGGGGGGTAAATCTTCCGGAGGTCAAGTGGTTAAATTAATCCAAGCTGGACCAATGTAATTGTGAAATAAAAGCATATATAGAGTCCTGCTTTAAAAGGACATCAGAAAGAAAAGAAAATAAATAAAAAAACACAAACATGCACAAATAGGTTTGCATTTATTTTCATATAATCAGCACGCATGATATCAAATGCAGATGCAGGGAGAGTATGGGGGTGGTCTCCCATCTTGTGATACATGTTTGGCATGCGGTTTTATAGACCAGTACACACTTCACAAGTCACGGCCAAAAATACAACCCAAGTGCCAAGTATCATTTACCACAACCATCACTTTGCGGGTTTAAGCTGTGTCGCTGATCTATAATTAATTGCTTCTTTGATCCATAATGCTTCCTAATTATATCCCCAATAAAATTCACAATTAATTTCCATGATTTCAGACATGATTATAGAATGTAATTATAAAGCAGAATGAGTTGAGTTACGGTCTTACTTATGGTTCGTATGAACAGTTAATTATGGTTCATTTTTACCCGATCTCAAGCCCCTCCTTGTAATAACGCGTTCTAAGAAATGACTGCACAAGTGTGGATGCTTTTAATTGTGTGTCCCCATTCCACTGCCAAATTACATATCGCCTTTTGTCTGAAGGAGAACCACACTATGCACTTCTGTATTGGTGCTTCAAATGATGGAATGAAAGGGAGGAACTGAATTCTGGAAGCTGTTACTCTCAAAAAAGGCAGGCAGAGGGCATAGGACTAGTCACTAGTGGTTCCCCTGCAGTTGATCTTTACTGATTTACCATTCCTTGTTCTGCATGGTGCCTCTGTATTCTGTATGGAGGCAGCCATCTTGGTAGAGGCAGGGGCTTTGCTTCTTCATGTCAGAGCCCTGGCAAAAAGAAAAGTGAGCAGCATAGTAGAGATCTCCCTCCAAATCTCCTGAAAGTCGGAGGCAGCAGTGCCTAAGAGGATCTCACACTGCAGATAGATAGTGTAGCACCCTCTAGTATGTGTGCTAGATATAGATAGTTTTTTTGTTAGTTTAGGTTATAATTAGTTTGGCTCAGGGCCAAGCCTGAGATGGGAATGTGGGCCAGGGTTCAGTGACTCAGAGCTGGATGACTCATCCTAGCAGCCTCTCTTGTGCCTCTCAATGTTTTATAGGCCATTGGAGAATGTTCTAGACATAGTGGGTGGAGGTTAGGAGGGGCTACTTAGAATATTTATAAGGGCCTCAGCCAATCCCTAGTAAAGGGCTGGCAGGGGCAAGGCTTACCTCATAAACAGGCATGGGCCATGCCAGTAGGGGCTGTTGGGTGGACGATGGAGTGCTGAGGATGCTGTAGTTGGCCCTCAAGGGTACCCCCTATTCTGGGTGGGGGGGTGACCTCGGGCCGGGGCTCGGGTGTTGGAAGGGGGGTGCGCTACAATAGTCATGAGGCTTTAGGCACAGAAGTCCTCCTATTAGGAGAAGTTCAAAGCAAAAGGCAGATTTTTCTGGGTTTTGCTTTGGCATGATTAAAATATCTAAATCTTTTCACTAAAAAAACAAAGTTTTCACTTTTTTAGTTGAGTTCCATTTACAGCAGAGCTCCAGGTAAGGAGACAAACAGACCCTGTCAATTCCTGGATGAAATGAAATTGCATGGCTCCTGCAATAATAAAAGATGAATCCTCACCTTTTGGGCAGGCATAGACTCAAATCTTCACCCTTCTTTATCTAATGTAGCACTACCCCTGCAGGGGCTGCTGGTAACTGGCTCCCCTATTCCTGTACAGCCAGTCAACCAACATTTTTCACTCGTATCCGGACACAAATATCAGTCGCTGGGCTTGTTTTTGTTTATTAGGGATAACAACTTTGATGGGGTAGAGGGTTTTTGGGATGCCCAACTAGACTATAACAAGTTTACAAGTTAAAATTATTTTTTTTGGTAGAAAATTACTTAGAACCCCCAAACATTTTTTTTTTCAAACACCCTAGAGAATAAAATGGCGTTCGTTGCAATACTTTATGTCACACCATATTTGCGCAGAGGTCTCACAAGCGTAATTTTTTTGGGGAAAAAAATCACTTTTTTGAATTAAAAAAAAATAAGACAACAGTAAATTTATATTGTGAAAGATAATGTTATGCCGAGTAAATTGATACCCAACAATTGCACCCGCTCGTAGAATGTCAACAAACTTTGGCACTTAAAAATCTCCATCGACGAAGTTTAAAAAATTCTACAGGTAACATGTTTAGAGTTACAGAGGAGGTCCAGTGCTAGAATTATTGCTTTCACTCTAACGATCGTGTGTGTGGTTTGAACACCGTTTTCATATACGGGCGGGACGTGTTCGCTTCTGCGCGTGAGCTCAGTGGGACGGGGAGCTTTACATTTTTTATTTTTTTAGATCTCCCCAGGGCAAAAGATAGGAAGGGTTAAGCATAGCACTGTGCTTTGAAAGCTTGCTACAGGTGTCAGTCTCTCCCCTTGGAATCCCTGGGTGTGCTGATGTACTCACTCTGTCCTCCATGCTCCTGCTGCTCCTTAGGCAAGATTCCTTCTCAAACCGTGATGCTGATAGGATCTTCCCAAGCCATCCCGAGCCCAGCCTGGAGGCAAAGCCCCCCTAGACCTAGGGGACCCCTCCTAAGCTACCAGCAGCTTCCTCAGCACTCAATCTTCCACCTGACTCCCCTGCTAGCCAGGGTCTTCCATATTTAAGGGCTGAACGAGCCACCCTGCCAGGCCCTCTGCCTGGGGATTGGCCAGATTCCCTCAAGTATGCAGATAAGGACCTCCTGGCCTCCAACCACTAACTTCCAGAAGCTTCTCCAAATGTCTAGATCCAGGGGCAGGTACCAGAGACCTCCACTGTAGAGCCAACCGGCCTGACCTGCAGTAACCTGACCTAATTACAGACTCACACAGTCACCATGAGTCATACAAATAAATTTACTTACGCTAACACTAGTAGCACATTAGAGGGTGCTGCACTAATACAAAGCAATCTGCAGTAAACCGCAACAACCAACCAACAATATTCTGTTTCAGTCATTTGCTCACTTTAGGCCATACCATTTTATGATCTCAGAAATATTTTAACCACTTGCCGACCGCCGTCTGACAGTGACAAAGTGGCTGGATATCGCAAACCGCTGTCATATGATGGCGGCTGCGAGATCCCGCACTGTGAGCACGGACGGAGGCATGCTCGCGTGCTCACTGTGTTCCAGGGGGGCCAGGGAGCGGGTAGGGCGGACTCAATCGCCGCCGGCTACCCGCTATGGCCCCCCCCCCGCAGTGAAAGAACAGAGGTTTGTGTACGTAAACATGGATCTCCGTTCTTATAAAGGGGGAAGGGCTGTGATCACAGGCTTCCTGTATATGGAAGCCATGATCACTCCCCTCCCCCTGCCAGCCCAGCACCAATACAATGGGAACACAGTTAACCCTTAGATCTCCCCATCCAGGTTAGCCCCTTCACTGCCAATGGCATTTACACAGTAATCAGTGCATTTTTATAGCACTGATCGCTGTATAAATGCCAATGGTCCCAAAAAAGTGTCAAAATGGTCCAACATGTCCGCTGCAATATTGCAGTACCGCTAAAAATCGCAGATCGCCGCCATTTCTAGTAAAAAATAAATAAATAAAAACCCCATAAATTAATTCTCATCATCCGTAAACGCGGCAACTTTTGCGCAAACCAATCAATAAGCGCAGATTGCTATTTTTTTTTACCAAAAATATGAGGAAGAATATAAATCGGCCAAAACCGAAAAAAAATGTTTTTTTATTTTTTTTTTGGATTTGAATTTTAGCAAAATATAAGAAATTTGGGTTTTATGGCAAAATTGTCGCTCTTCTTTTGTTTATAGCGGTGATCAGAAATGACGCAGAGGGGATCAAATACCACCAAAAGAGAGCTCTGTTTATGGGGAAAAAAGGACGCAAAGTTTGTTTGGGTACAATGTCGCACGACCGCGCAATTGTCAGTTAAAACGACGCAGTGCCGAATCGCAAAAAGTGCTCTGGTCCTAAAGTGGGAAATCCTTCCGGGGCTGCAGTGGATAAGCTGACCATAAGCTGGAAGATTTACATATGAATGTTCGTACGACAAATCTTGTTAGTACTTCTGATGTTGACAACAGAGGTTTGTCAAATGTCCTTCAAAAGTACTTAAAAATTTGGTTTGCTATTAACATTGGATTTTGAAATTAATGTGATTTCTTAAAACAAAAACCACATATACTGTTAGACATTTGTTCGTTTGAAGAAAAATTTCCATCCCGCTGCTTTGAATTTTCTTGTCGGTTAGTTCCACCTAACAATTAGAAAACTAAACAAACGTTCTGAAACACAAAAGTATTTTCATTCAATTCTACTGCTTTATGGCCAGCTTTAAGTAAGGGTTCAAAATGAGAGTATGGGTGGTAATATGCCATTGTCTATTGTCTATTTAATTTCATGCAATTGTCTTTTGTAACCAAAAGTTTCCAAAATGCAACATGTATCCAAACTGCATATGTATGGCCAACATAAAGGAGCTTACCGAAGTTAGGTGGCAATTGCCAAAACCTGCTGATCTTGGTAGATGATTATTGTGGACCTGCACTCAAAATAAAGAATTGCTACCTTATTGGAAACATCTAGAAATATGAATTGTGCCCTAGCACTAACCTGGAAAATCTACACTTTGGGGTTGATTTACTAAAGATGGACAATGCAAAATCTGACGCAGCTCAGCATAGAAACCAATCAGCTTCCAGTTTGTATTGTCTTTGCTTAACCGCTTCCTGACCGCCTACCGTGGATTGACGGTGGCAGCATGACTCCACTGCGCAAATCACCGTCACCTGGCGGTGGGCGCGGGAGCGTGTATTGGCTAGCAGGGGAGCCAATCAGCGGGTGGGGTGGACTCGATGTGCGCTGGCCACCTGCGATCGCTCCCCCGCAGTGACAGAACGGGGATCCGTAAATGTAAACAAGCAGATCCCCGTTCTGACAGGGGAGAGGAGAGTGATCGTATGTTCCCAGTATATGGAAGCAGCGATCTCTCTCTTCCCCCAGTCAGCCCAGCCCCCCACACAGTTAGAACACACTGACAGGGAACACATTTAACACTTTGATTGCCCCCCTAGTGTTAACCTCTTCCCTGCCAGTGACATTTATAAAGTAATCAGTGTATTTTATAGCACTGATCGCTGTATAGATATCAATGGTCCCAAAAAGTGTCAAAAGTGTGCGATCTGTCCGCCGCAATATCGCAGTCCCGCTAAAATTCGAAGATCACCGCCATTACTAGTAATAAATAAATAAATAAATAAAAATGCCATAAATCAGTTGTCATAGTTTGTAGGCGTTATAACTTTTGCGCAAACCAATCAATATACGCTTATTGCGATTTTTTTTACCAAAAATATGTAGAATACATATCGGCCTAAACTGATGAATAAATTTGTTTTGTACATATTTTTTTGGATATGTTTTATAGCAAAAAGTAAAAAATATCGGGTTTTTTTCAAAACTGTCGCTCTTTTTTGGTTTAAAGTGCAAAAAATAAAAAACGCAGAGGCGATCAAATAACACCAACAGAAAGCTCTATTTCTGGGGAAAAAAAAGACAAATTTTGTTTGGGTACAACGTTGCATAACCACGCAGCTGTCAGTTAAAGCGACGCAGTGCCGTATCGCAAAAAATGCTCTGGTCAGGAAGGGGGCAAATCCTTCTGGGGCTGAAGTGGTTAGCCCAGCCTTTCTCAACCTTTTCAACACAGAGGAACTTTTGAACTAATTCTCCGATCTCGGGGAACCCCTGCTAAAAATTAAAAATCTACAACTCATGATACATTAGTGTGATGGTCAGTGGGAAGAATGCTCCTTACACTTGTGGTCATTGGGAAGAATTACCCCCTTACAGGTAGCTAAAAAGATCAATGGTATCATTCGGAATTTATCTGAGAGGTAGAAATTGACCATTGCTAGCAACCTCTGGAGGAACCCTAGGGTTCCACAGAACCCTGGTTGACAAACCCTGGGTTAACCACTTCCCGAACACCTGCCGCAGTATTACTGTGGCAAGGTAGTCGGATAGCGTGAACTGGCGTCATTGTTCGTCGGCCCGTGCATGTGGTATAGTAGGCGCGCGTAACCCCGGGCAGTGGCAGCTGGTGAAGTTTTAGGATGGGGGTGCCAGACCCCACCGTTCCATATTGACCCCTCCCACGTCTCATAAGCCCCACCCCTTGCCGACTCCACCCACTCCTCCCCTGTATTCCACATATTGTGTCAGGAGTATACAGCCCAGCATCACAGGACACAGTATACAGCCTATCATCACAGGACACAGTATACAGCCTAGCATCACAGGACAAAGTATACAGCCCAGAATCACAGGACAAAGTATACAGCCCAGAATCACAGGACACAGTATACAGCAAGGGGTATAGCCAGTATCACAGGGAGGGGTATAGCAAGGATCACAGGTAGGGGTATAGCCAGTATCACAGGGAGGGGTATGTAGCCAGTATCACAGGGAGGGGTATAGCAAGGATCACAGGGAGGGGTATGTAGGCAGTATCACAGGGAGGTATATAGCAAGGATCACAGGGAGGGGTATGTAGCCAATATCACAGGGAGGGGTATGTAGACAGTATCACGGGGAGGAGTATGTAGCCAGCTTCACAGGGAGGGGTATGTAGCCAGTATCACAGGGAGTGATATGTAGCCAGTATCACAGCGAGGGGTATGTAGCCAGTATTACAAGTAGGGGTATAGCCAGTATCACAGGAAAGGGTATATAGACAGTATCACAAGTAGGGGTATAGCCAGTATCACAAGTAGGGGTTTGCAGCCAGTATCACAGGGAGGGCTATGTAGCCAGCATCACAGGGAGGGGTATAGCCAGAGCACAGCACCCCCCCTCCCCCACAGTGAGACTCGTGGCACTGTAGTGTAGAGCGGCAGCTGCTGTCTCCTTCGTTGTGTGCCCTCCTCCGTTCCTCAGTGTAGGGCAGCGGCGGCGGAACCTTCTCCTCTCTTCTTTGTGTTTCCCCGTCCTTAGCGCCAGGCATCCAATAGGATCGCCTGGTGCTTTGGCCAATCGGGAAACAGGTCTCACAGACCTGGCTCCTGATTGGCAGGGAGGCACTGCAGTGTAAAATAGCAAAAATTCATTCGCTATTGTCACACAATTGGGTGGGATCGGAAAGCTCTATTTGTGGGGAAAAAAGGACGTCAACTTTGTTTGGGTACAACATCGTACGACCGCGCAATTGTCAATTAAATCGACGCAGTGCCGTATCACAAAAAATGGCCTGGTGATTTAGGGGAAAATTATTCTGGTCCTTAGGCCCCTTTCATACTTATGCCACTTGTCCTGTGACTTGGGACTGCAAAGTCCCATGACGAGTCGTTCCCCATTATTTCCAATGAGTACCGTTCATGCCTCTATGACTTCAAGTTGTGCCGACTTCAAAGTAGTCCCTGCACTACTTTGGCCCAACTTTGATGCAACTTGAGGTCCATAGACTTCAATGTTAAACCCTCAAAGTCGCATGCAAATCGCACCTGAATAATATAGATGTGATTTCTGAACGACTTTGTAATATGTTTTCATTGTACCAAAGTTGCAACAAAGTCTGACCAAAGTCGTACTGATCCGAAATCGTGGTAAAATCACTGTAAAATTGCATCGCACAAATGTGAAAGGCGCCGAAGTTAGGAGCTGATTGGCTATCATTCACAGCTGCACCAGATTTTGCACTCTCCATTTGATTTTTGTAAATCAACCCCAATGTCTTGAATTACTTTTGAAAAATAGCAACACAATTCTTATACCTAGACATTCCTGTGCCTTCAGCCTTATACCGTAGCTGTATATCTGCAGTGTGAGCTTATCCAAGCCACTGCTGCTTCTGACTGCTATTCTCACCAGGTTTGGAGTAAGGTTTGGGGAGATCATTACTGTACTGCCACTGCTCTCCTTGCTGGAGGGAGTGAGGGAAAACACAAACAAAAATAAAGAGACTTGAACTTTTTTTTTTATTACAGTGCAGCTGCATTAGTTTTCTTTTTTTTCTGGCTTTTTTCCTTTTATTTGAACCCAGTGCTCTTTCCAGTAACACACTTCATGTCCTAATATCACACAGTTCACTTACTGTGCTGCATCTATAGAGATGCAGGGATGTGTTTTAGGGCTGCAGAACACCTCTACCTCTAGTTTACAAAAGACAATTGGGCATTGCTGATAATAATGCTTTAGATAACACTGTAGGCTGCTCAGGAACTTGAACGCTCAATGGAAATCTGCACTGCACTTATCCATCAGATTTAACAAAACACTTTTAACCACTGCCTTTTTTAGAACTTTTTGTTTAAAAGTTTAAATCGGCATTTTTTTGCTAGACGTCGGACGTCGCTAAAGTCCTCCAAGGGCATAGAGACGAGTGGCGTCCATCTTGGCCTCACTCTTCTCTATACCCAGCTACAGCCAGCATCGGATTACGCCCAGGCTTCACCGATCCGTTAGGTAAGCGTGGGAACAACCGGGAAGCAACAGGAGGGGTACCCCTCCCGCCGCTTCCAAAAGTGAGCCCGCAGAATTCGCCTGCAGGACGGCTTTTAGCTGAAAGAAAATTAGCCCTAGTAAAAAAAGTACTGTGATTATGACAGCTAGCTGCTGCCATTACCCAGACATTTAACGTTAAACAAATTACATATTTTTACTATGGGCCGGTCACCAAGTGATATAATTAAAGTGGTTGTAAAGGCTCAAGGTTTTTTACCTTCATGCATTCTAATGTGTAGAGCAGTGCCCCCAGCCTCTCCTAATACTTACCTGAGCCCCATCTCTAGCGCTCAGATCTCCAGGGTCTCTCCCTCTTCATTGGCTGAGACAGCAGCCATTGGTTCCCACTACTGTCAATTACAGTCGGTAAGCCAAAGAGGAGAGACCAGGGGCGGGGCCGAGCCACACTCCGTGTGTGAATGGACAGACAGAGCAGCAACTCTGGAGCAAGCATGCTTGGGTGCCCCCACAACAAGCTGCTTGCTATGAGGGCACTCGGCAGGAGGGAGGAGCCTGGAGTACCGGTAGAGGGACCCAAGAAGAGGAGGATCGGGGCGGCTCTGTGCAAAAACATTACACAGAGCAGGTAAGTATGACATGTTTGTTATTTAAAAAAAAAAAGAACCTTAACTATCACTTTAACAGACAAAAAGGGAGCAAATAGGAGAAGTTTGTTGTTACACTTTAAATGAAGAACAAAATTAGATGTGGTGTCACAAGACTTTTATTGTAGTTTGTATTACAATGTTTGAATACCTCTGACTCATTTGTTTATGCCAATCTACTGTGTTCACCAATTAGCAGTAATAACCACAAGTTATGTGTCATGATGATGCCTGCTTTGTGTGTTTAAAGGGAAAACAAATCTTTACGGGATATGCTCTGATTATCGGTCACAGCAAACTACATAAGAAATGATGAAAGCGAAACCTAAAAATAAACATGGAGGAAGATTTCCTCCTGGACAGTCATGGCAGATGTGGCCAGGTAGGAAACCTAGCAGAAAGCTGTTTGTTGTGTGCAATAGCACCATCCTTTGCTTCGTAAAGCTTTCAAGGGTAATAAAGCCTTCCCTCTTTAAGCCTTCCCTTTTGTCCTATGCATTTATTTAGTGCCATGTGTACAGAATACAAATGGTCCTTAAAATCAGCCTGCAGTCTCAGCAGAATAATGCAAGTGGACAACAGAGACATTCCAGAAATCCGAAATATCTGATGAAATACAAACTCAGACCAATGTTTGGCCATACACATGGCAGTCTGTATATCACCTTACGAAAAAAAAAAAATCCATAGCAACCTGCCACACACAGTTTTGAGACTTTTGATTTAGAGAGAACAAACAATCAAAATTCTACTGAAAGTATTAATGATTTCTACCCCATGTTTCAATTGTTTGCTCACTTATAATTGAGTTCCAACTGAGAATATGGGTGGCAAATTGTCAGACCATTCCATTTCATGCAATTGTTTTTTTTTAATCTACAGTTTCCAAATTGCAACAACATTTGCTTCTATGTGGCATTTGTCAGAACCTCCTGATCTTGGTCGATTGTTTATGCCAGCTTAGGGCTCGTTCACACCTGGTGTGTTGAGCTGCGTTGATCTGCACTGACAATGCACACCAGCAGACATGCATTATTCAGAGCATAACATGTGTGTGTTGGTGTGAACAGGCCGTTAAAGTGGAGCTCAACTCAAAGTGTAGATTTCCTATCTTATAAGTAATATCTAGAAATGTAAATTGTGGTTAAGTAGTCCCCTTAAAAAATAACTTTTTGTCATGAATTTCTTTTACAGAATAGCTGTGCGATTCCTGTGCCTTGAGGCCAATAGCAGGATATCTGCATAGATCATCTATGGCACTGCTGCCTCTAAAGCAGTGGTTCTCAGCTCCTGCCCTCGGGACCCACTAACAGACCAGGTTTGCAGGATAACTCAAATACATCACAGGGGATATAATTTGCTGCTCAGTGATTGCAGTATTCTAGTCTGCATCTCCCCAAGGTAATACTTCAAATCTGGCCTGTTGGTGGGTCCTGAGGACAGGAGTTGAGAACCACTGCACTAAAGCCTGGTACACACTATGAGTTTTTTCCATTCAACCCAGCGGGTTGAACAAAAAAAAACTTTCATCTCTGGTCAGAGCCTCTGTACAGCGATCTCCCCTGCTGAGCTGTTTTGTTCTGACAGGGGATGCCCCCTCCCCGCATTGGCTGAGAGCACAGAACGGGAGCTGGTTGGCTGCTAGTCTTCCAGCATTGTCGTCCGACCAGCTGATGTGGCCCGGCATTTGGCCCATATGTACAGGGCTTAACTGCAAGTCTAAGGAGACTTGAAAAAAGGTTTGATGGTCACTATTGTGCTGCTATCTGTTCTCCTCGCTGGAGAGGAAGCGGTATCTGAGGATATGCAGTGCAAGGGTCTCCATGATTTTGCTTCATCCGTTCTGTGGAACCATGCTTTTTCCACTTCTCCTGCTGCTTTTTGAATGTCCCTCCACCAGTCATCAGGGAGCAACTCTGACATAAGGAAGAAATCAGCAGGCTTTACCAAGATGGCTGCCTCCACACAGAGAATATATTGCCGGCACACCTCAGATCTTCAGTCCGAACGTTTTTTTCAGCATTATCACATCAAAAGCAAGAAAGTGCAACATTTTGGAGTCATGTAGGCAGAGGCATCACTAGAGGCATCACCCGAATCTGGGGCCCATAGCCCCGAGGCTGCCTAACACTGCTCTGTCCTACACAGCCACAGTACTCTCACTGAGTCTGCACTCGGTGCTTCAGTCTTCTTCAGCCTGTCTTCTATGTACCCTAGTCTCTCTGTATATCCTAGCCTCTCTGTATACACTAGCCTCTGTGTATACCCTAACATGTCTCTGTATATACCCTAACCTGTCTCTGTATACCCTAGCCTGTCTGTGTATACCCTAGCCTGTCTGTATATACCCCAGACTGTATCTGTATATATTCTATCCTATCTGTATATGCCTGAGCCTATCTCTGTATATACCCTAGCCTGTCTGTATATACCCTAGCCTGTCTCTGTATATACCCTAGCCTGTCTCTGTATATACCCTAGCCTGTCTCTGTATATACCCTAGACCAGGGATGACCAAACTACGGCCCTCCAGCTGTTGCAGAACTACAAGTCCCATGAGGCATTGTAAAATTATAACATTCACAGACATAACCAAGCATGATGGGAATTGTAGTTCCAGAACAACTGTCTCTGTGTATACCCTAGCCTGTCTGTATACCCTAGCCTGTCTTCTATATACCCTAGCCTCTCTGTATACACTCGCCTTTCTGTATACCCTAGCCTCTCTGTATACCCTAGTCTTTCTGTATACCCTAGACTCTCTGTATGCACTATCTTCTCTTATGTATACCCTAGCCTGTCTTCTATGTACCCTAGCCTCGCTGTATACCCTAGCCTCTCTGTATACCCTAGACTCTATGTATACCCTAGACTCTATGTATACCCTAGCATGTCTTCTATATACCCTAGCTTCTCTGTATACCCTAGCCACTATTCTATATACCCTAGCCTGTCTTCTATATACCCTTGCCTCTTTGTATACCCTAGCATGTCTTCTATATACCCTAGCTGCTCTGTATACCCTAGCTTGTCTGTATACCCTAGCTTGCCTGTATACCCTAGCTCGTCTGTATACCCTAGCCTGTCTGTATATACCCTAGCCTGTCTCTATATATACCCTAGACTCTCTGTATACCCTAGACTCTCTGTATGCACTATCCTCTCTTATGTATACCCTAGCCTGTCTTCTATGTACCCTAGCCTCGCTGTATACCCTAGCCTCTCTGTATACCCTAGCCTCTCTGTATACCCTAGACTCTCTGTATACCCTAGACTCTATGTATACCCTAGACTCTATGTATACCCTAGCATGTCTTCTATATACCCTAGCCTCTCTGTATACCCTAGCCTCTATTCTATATACCCTAGCCTGTTTTCTATATACCCTTGCCTCTTTGTATACCCTAGCATGTATTCTTTATACCCTAGCTGCTCTGTATACCCTAGCTTGTCTGTATACCCTAGCTTGCCTGTATACCCTAGCTTGCCTGTATACCCTAGCTGGTCTGTATACCCTAGCCGGTCTGTATATATACCCTAGCCTTTCTGTATACCCTAGCCTCTCTGTATATCCTAGCCTTTCTGTATACCCTAGACTCTCTGTATACACTAGCCTCTCTTCTGTATACACCTAGCCGGTCTTCTATATTCCCTAGCCTCTCTGTATACCCTAGCCTGTCTTCTATATACCATAGCCTCTCGGTATACCCTAGCTTGTCTGTATACCCTAGCCTGTCTGTATATACCCTATCCTGTTTCTGTATATAACCTAGCCTGTCTGTATACCCTAGCCTGTCTGTATACCCTAGCCCATCTGTATATACCATAGCCTGTCTCTGTATATACCCTAGCCTGTCTGTATACCCTAGCTTGTCTGTATATACCCTAGCCTGTCTGTATATATCCTAACCTTCCTGTATACACTAGCCTGTCTTCTATATACCCTAGCCTCTCTGTATACCCTAGCATGTCTTCTGTATACCCTAGCCTCTCTGTATACCCTAGCCTGTTTTCTGTATACCCTAGCGTGTATATATACCCTAGCCTCTCTGTATACCCTAGCATTTCTGTATACCCTAGCTTCTCTGTATACACTAGCCTGTCTTCTACATACCCTAGTCGGTCTTCTATATACCCTAGCCTCTCATTATGTATCAATCCGCAACTGGTGGCAGGTGACGTGACAAGTGACAAGCTGCATCTTGTGGCAGGTAACGTGACAAGCTCTCTCTGGGGACCCTCATGTAAGGGGGGGCTCTCTGGGGACCCTGATGTAAGGGGAGGCTCTCTGGGGACCCTGATGTAAGGAGGAGCTCTCTGGGGACCCTGGTGTAATGAGGGGGGCTTTGGGGACCCGGATGTAATGATAATATATAATGTAATATACACACACACACATGTATATTATATACATGTGTATGCCCGCCCATGAGTATGACTTTCTTTACTTTGCTGCTATGGGCTCTAGCCCCAGATCTTTTGTAGACCTAGCAACGTGCCTGCACGTAGGCACGTGACATGTTTAAATGTTAACATACCTTGAGCTTAACATCGATCTGAGTATAGATTTGCTTTAAAGCTACCAAAGTAACTATTTGGACAATACTTCTGCATGTCAGTGACTCAAAGTACAGAAGCCAGCAGGTCAGTATATCAAAATTAGTGCTGGAGGCATCCATTTTTTTTTCATGACATGTATAATTTAGATCTCCATCTATAGCAAAAGGACGCATGGGGTCACTGATCATTCTTGTCTATAAAATGGTCAGATGCTGTCTGTGTTCCTCAAACTAGTACATACTGAATTGGTACAGGTCCTATCTGTGCTTGTGTTGGTTGATAATAGACAACCTCAGCTGGTTGTTATCAGAGAAATGCCCACCTAGGTTTGATTTTTACAGCCAATCACTTTTGTACCCCATTATTAATCAGCAGTCTGATTGTACAGGGACATCTGCAATTTGAAGCGTAACATCATCTTTATATGCCCCCCCCCCCCCACAAGAGTTATACCTTAGACTCAGAGACCCTCAAGGGTTACTTTCTCCCCAGACCTAGAGCCCCACAATACATCTCCACACAAACTCTAAGCCCCACAAAAGTCCCCCCCCAGATTCAGGGCCCCACAAGAGTAATCTCAAGAGTCCCACGAGAGTTCCTCCCTTTTTCAGTCTCAAAGCCCAACAGGAGTATTCCCCCCAGGCCAAAAGAGCCCCCCCCCCCCCAGACTCAGGGTCCCACAAAAGTCCTTTGACCAAAACCAAACCTTGCCTCTCATAATCCCATATTTTATTCTTGTAGTCACCAGTTTTTATTTTGAAATCCTGCCTACAGCTGTCACTGTCAAGTTTTTTGGGGGAGTGTTATTATATTTCATATCAGTTCCTATTGTCACCCTCATGTTGGTCTTTGTGTTAAGGATTTTACACATAGCATAGTGCTGAATGTGCCAGAGTGGGCAGGCCACCCACCTAATGGCTGATAGTTAGGAGGATAACATATGGGATCTGACATGAAGCAAGTATACTGATCAGGATCTACGCAGGGCAAAGTCATAATAATCTTTAATTGGATACTAGGTTAGGGAGTAAAAGTGTTGTATTTGGAAGGTGAGTAGGACTTTGCCTTAAAGGCAAAGTTTTTCTTAAAGCTCAACTCCAAGAAAAAAAGTATAATCCCTCTCTCCCACTCCCATTTAATTTATCATGTAAGGCCCCTTTCACACGGACGGATAGAATTAATCTTTTAGCTGCGGATAGATGAAGCTACTCTGACAATGCTTTCCTTTGGCCCCATTCACACTCTGCATTTAGCAATGGTTTTGTTACAGACGATTATGTGCAATTAGAAAAAATGGATTTGAATGCGTCCAGGAACGATGTAGCGCATCTATCTGCACATAACTGCAGGTAAAAGCAGTGCACTGTGTCACCTGCAGATAGCAGCGGCAACAAGCAAAGAAAATCAACAGGAAGCACATTAGAAATGTCAAAAATTTTCCACTTCAGCTAAACGCAGCTGCATGTAAACGCACGTAAACGCAGCTAAACGCAATGTACAACTGCAAGTAATCATTGTGCCTGGAATCTTGGAATTTCAAAATAACAAAACATGCTTTTAACAGTGGCAGAACAGCCGTCTAAGGCTCTTTTCTGACTTAACTGCAGAAAAAAGATATACCCACCTAAGTACACCATCAGTGTCCCTTGCCACTGCGTTCTTCCGCTGGGGGGGAAACCATCAATCCAGATATGAAGGTTATCCCTCACCATCCCGGTCCCCTTCCATCCCCAAGCAATTACATCACTCATTTTATAAATCCTGAGAGAACCCACCCCTGGACAGCCAATCACGCAGGCTGAGATGAAAGACCCAGACGGAAAAAAAACTGAAAAGAAGTGAAGGATTGGGACCCAAAAGTATTTAGATTTTGTTTTTCATTCCAGAAATTATCTATGAGTTAGTTATTTTTTCCCAGAGTTGGGTTTCTAAAACAAAATAACAGCACTTTGATTATAAGGTCCCATATACTAAGCCTTTTTTTCTCAAGGTGCAATAATGATTCAAGCACTAGTGTGATAATGGGTTAAAGTGTGAGCAACAAGCCAGACATAAGGATTGAAAAAGAGGAAACAATTTCTTAAGCAAGGGTGGTAAAAATATTCCAATCATTTGGAAAATAGCTGTTAAAAGACCTTCCAAGTCATCCAAGAATGCAGATCATCAAATTGTTGTGTATTTGTTAGACTGTAAGAAGTGCAAATGTGAAGCAGGAAAGAGAAATTGAAAATACCCTTTTGAAGATGAGTAGAGGATGGGTAATTTGTTTGTGTTAATGGCTGAAGATGGGTCCATGTATAGTGGGAGAGGAGCTAGCTAATTGAGGAAGGAGAGAAAAAAGTTAAGGAAAAGAAAGGAAAGAAAGAAAGAAAGAAAGAAAGAAAGAAAGAAAGAAAGAAAGAAAGAATGAATAGAAAGAAAGAATAGTGGGAGAGGAGCTAGCTAATTGAGGAAGGAGAGAAAAAAGTTAAGGAAAAGAAAGGAATGACATAAGGAAAAGAAAGGAAAGAAAGAAAGAAAGAAAGAAAGAAAGAAAGAAAGAAAGAAAGAAAGAAAGAAAGAAAGAAAGAAAGAAAGAAAGAAAGAAAGAAAGAAAGAAAGGATAGAAAGAAAGAAAGGAAAGAAAGGAAAGAAAGAAAGAAAGAAAGAAAGAAAGAAAGAAAGAAAGAAAGAAAGAAAGAAAGAAAGAAAGAAAGAAAGAATAAAGAGAGAGAGAAAGAAAGAAAGAAAGAAAGAAAGAAAGAAAGAAAGAAAGAAAGAAAGAAAGAAAGAAAGGATAGAAAGAAAGAAAGAATAGAAAGAAAGAAAGAATAGAAAGAAAGAAAGAATAGAAAAAGAAAGGATAGAAAGAAAGAAAGAAAGAAAGAAAGAAAGAAAGAAAGAAAGAAAGAAAGAAAGAAAGAAAGAAAGAAAGAAAGAACGAACAAGCAAACAAAGATAAAGAACAGGAGGGAGAGAGACAGAACAGAGAGATAATGAAAGTGAGAGGAAGAATGATTAAAAGGAGGGATGGATGGGGGGACAGGAAGAGTGAGAGGAGAGACAGGGAGACGGGGAGAGAAGGAGAAAGAAGAAAAGAAGAAAGAGAGGTGGCGGAGGCAGAGGTGAGATGGAGACAGAGAAGAGGTTAGGTTAAGGAAAAATATGATGAGAAAAGGGGATATATGACAGAGGTGGGAGGCAAGAATGGTGGAAGAGGAAAAAGAGAAGGAGAAAGAGGAAGTAGAGGAAGAGAGAGAAGGGAGAGGGAGAGCAGGGATAGGAGGAGAGAAAAGGAAGAGGTGCAAACACAGGATAGAGAATAGAGGAGAGAAAGATGGAGGAAAAAGAGAAAAGATGAAAGTGAAAAAGATGGAGGTGGTGGGGACTGTGGAGGAATGAGAGATTGAGAAAGCAAGTAAAAAAGAAGAAGGAGGAGAAAAGGGAAAAGTAATGTATGATAGTACGAGGGAAAAATTGTTGGGGCATTTGCATGATGAGAAAAGCCTTGTTATTCATATCTGTATACTAAAATAATTTTATTTTCTAATTGGAAACCACCAACAGCAATAACTATAAAACAACAATCTGTAACATTGACATAGAATCTTTACTGCGCCTCTAATTGTCCTCCTAATTTAAGTGAAAACTGAACTAAAGCAAAAGCCAATAACACAAAAGATATTCAAAGCTTGTGCTGTATAATCAGTGTATAATATTAAGCATCAATGTTCTCTTCAATATAAAGTAATACAAAAGTAAAAACAAAATGAAAGCAGTACAACATCCTAAACTCTAATTGTCCCCTTTTTTATCTATTGCCCCCCTAAGGTCCAGATCCCCAGGGAACATAAAGCTACAGCCGGGGACTTGAGTTGGCATTGCCTCAATGAAATATACTTACAGATCTTAGGAATCCCCAAAGAATTTGGTGCAATTTCAAGGACAAAGTGCCTCAAAGGAAGTCTTGCTAGCATACGGCAGCATTCTAATCTGATTACAGAGACACCCTACTAAATGTGCCGAGATAATGGAAAGTTCCCTGATGAAGAGATTGTCTTGTGTGAAATATCAGGGTAAGGTCTTGCTCAGTGATATGCTCCCTAGTTTACACACATAAACATGCAGGCAGGCTGATGCTGGTTTGCAGCCCTGCAGAGAGAAGACCTTACAGAAAAACCAATGGCATCACATTTCAGCGTTTAGTGCCAGGCATAGAGAGGAAAACATGCTTCCACAGCTTCACACAATTGACAATTAAAGTGGAAGTGTGAGTAGGTCTCCCGCTTGTCCTTTTCTCAGCCTGTCTGCTCATTTATCCTTAGTATTCTCCTGTTTTTAGAATTAAACACAATCAGGTTTCCAGCTATAGTATTTTCTCTGTGGGCTGTAAAACTTCACCGAAAAACAATGCCGGCACCCAAACCTTCAAAGTCTTTAAAAAATAAACTAATATAAAGAAAAACACAAAATAAACAAAAATCAAGCAAAAAAAAAAATGGGCAGACTAGATGGACTACTCTGTCTTTTTCTGCTGTCACTCTTCTATGTTTGAATATATACATACCTTTTTTATGGCAATATTCTAGCCTGTCCGGTGAAGTCATGTGCCCTTCCTCTTCTTACTCAGCATGCTTCTTGGAATCAGCAGGCCCCACGTGTCTGAGCACTGTTCAGTTCTGGAGCACTGTGAACCCAACCCGCGTGGTGAGTTCCCCCGAACCCCCAGACTACAAGGGGAGGCAGCTGAGGTATTTTCACGGACAGTTTCTCCTGTCCATGGACTATTATGGAGGGGAAAAGTCAGAGAGTTTTTTTGCAAACAGTTGGCAACCCTGCTGGTCACTTCTGCTCTCTCTCCTTGTGCAAGGTGACTGGTCTTGTCTCTGCCCCCTCCTTTTCTGCAGGCAGCCTGTAGTGGGTGGAGCCTGTTGGGTCCCTCCCCCAGCTCTGCTCCCTGCACAGTGGTGATGACACATGGTTCAACCCCACCCAGGACCACCCCTGAGTGGGACCATGTGCTGAAGCTTGTCAGTTGATCAAAGTTTTTGCTGTGAAGACATCATTTGTGTGCAGCTTTTACTTTGGGTTATACTGAACAATACAAAATGAATAACAAGATACCAAGATTCCAGTTAATATTTTCCCATAGAGTGGTTGTAAACTCTTACATATACTTAGTGAAGTGACTGGCCTCAAATGATACACAGAGATGAAACAAATCCTTCTACATAGGTTGTATCTGTTTATCTGCTTTCTCTTCTCTACATCTGTTCAAAAAACGGAATTGACACTCTGAGCTTCCAGAGGCGTTGGGTGGGGATCTGATGTCACACACTGTACAGCATAGAGCAGAGTGCTGAGTGTAATCTGACACCTGAATGAAGGGAATGGACAACTCCCCTCTACACAGTCTCATAGGGAAACATGCACAGCTAAGGCTGTCAACCACCTACTGTGTGCTTGAGGAATGCGGGACATCTCCCAGGATTGTCTGGTGTCAACATAGACTGCCAGAAGTGACTAATGCAGATAGCAGAGGAAGCAGACAGAAATCACATTTGATACTTTGGAATGAGGTGAGTACACATTTTTGAAGAACATGCTTTGTTCATTTTTAATTTCAGAGGGTTACAACCACTTTTTGTTGCTTTCTCTGTCCCTGTTGGGGGGATTTTTCTTTGTGTTTTGTTCAGTGGGACCAAAGGGAACATTTCTGAGTTGTCACCAAAACAGGAATTGAGAGGAAATATTGCAATGGACACAGTGACAACTGTGTATAGGTGGATATCTGTAACTTTAGAGAAGCTTTCTCTCCCTTTCTGTTGCAGCTATATATAGGTGTGTGCAGCCTATTACATTAAGGTGAGCACCTCAAAGCTAAAATAGACATGCCTGTGTCTGTCCCCTCAAAATAAATCAACACGCAGCCGTTAATGTCAAAACCGCTGGCAACAAAAGTGAGCACACCCCTAAGTGAAATTGTCCAAATTGGGCCCAAAGTGTCAATATTTTGTGTGGCCACCATTATTTTCCAGCACTGCTTTAACCCTCCTGGGCATGGAGTTCACCAGAGCCTCACAGGTTGCCACTGGAGTCCTTTTCCAGTCCTCCATGACAACATCAAGGAGCTGTTGGATGTTAGAGACCATGTGCTTCTCCACCTTCCGTTTGAGGATGCCCCACACATGCTCAATAGGGTTTAGGTCTGGAGACATGCTTGGCCAGTCCATCCTTTACCCTCAGCTTCTATAGCAAGGCAGTGGTCATCTTGGAGGTGTGTTTGGGGTCGTTATCATGTTGGAATACTGCCCTGCGGCCCAGTCTCCAAAGGGAGAGGATCATGCTCTGCTTCAGTATGTCACAGTACATGTTGGCATTCATGGTTTCCTCAAGGAACTGTAGCTCCCCAGTGGCGGCAGCACTCATGCAGCCCCAGACCATGACACTCCCAGCACCATGCTTGACTGTAGGCAAGACACACTTGTCTTTGTACTCCTCACCTGGTTGCTGCCACACATGCTTCCCTGTATACATAAGCTGGTGTCGGGACCCATTTTCACCTGTAGATCCTTCTATGGACTATACATGTGAACTCTTTAGCACTGCAATCCCTCTTTATGCACATTGTCTAAATTGTTGATCAATCAATTTTTTGCCAGCTGCTGATTTCTGCTTTTAAAGCGGATATTATTTTTTTGTATACTATATTTACATTGTAGAAAATGTGCACAAGCCTATGCATCTATAGTAGGGGTCTTCAAAATTTTCAGTACAAGAGCCACATCATAAATGTTATATATTTTATAAATATTTGCAGGGCAAAAAAAAAAAAAAATCAATGAATAAATAAAATGTAAATTATGTAATATGTTTTAATTGGATGGATGGGACTTGAAACAACAGAGAAAGAACTTCAGTGAAACAGAGCATATAAATTACAAATAGACTTGAGGCATCAATAAAGATCGAACAAGAATAAATTCAGTCTGCACTTTTCTTATCAGAGCCCCCCCCCCCCACATCAGAGTCCCCTTTACATCAGCGTCCCCATCAGAGTCCATCCTTACTTTCAGCAGAGACTGTACACATCAGCAGTGGGTAGGACAAAATCTTGTACTGTGCCATATGTGGCCCATGAGCTGTAATTTGGAGGCCCCTGGTATATAAAATAGGAAGTAAAGGTAATTGCCCCTTATGGGGCACAAATGTAATAAAAAAAACAGGGGTTTCAGTCCTTCAAATCTAAAAAGTATACTTTAAACCACAAAATACTATCAAAATACTACCATTTGCTAAGAAAAAAAACAATAAAAAAAATCTGTGCACTGCCGCAGAGCTTGCCAGCTTTCCAATCTATTATGCCAGCCATTAATAAGGCTTAAGTCACCGGAATTGTTTTATACCTAATAAGAACAGCTCAATCAGTTAATAAAAATGGGACACATTGATAGCAAGTAAAAAACTAATTATACAATTAAATTAACAAAAGACGGAATGTATTCTGCGCTGAGTAATTTCTGACCAGCAACACCCTGCAAAAAACCCCTTGAGGCTGATGCTATTCCAGCGGCTGGTACGCGTGGTTCAGTCTTATTTATCCAATGAGGCATACACAGCCGAGATACATTCCACCGAAAAACAAGACGTGATCTAGTTTACAAAGTCCCAAAGAATAAACACTGATGGAAATTAGCTGAAGGAGTAGAAGATCCATGAACACAGGCAACACAACTAATAAGACAAAAACACAAATATGCGAACAATGCTCTGTGTTCTGATGCCACAAATTGTAGGCTGGGAACAAACAGAATGCAAACACTAAATTTAAATACACAGATAAACATCCTATAGGGGAAATGCTATACCTGCCTAAAGATACAAAATGTAATGCAAATAATGTTCCGAATCACCTATTCAAGTGCCATGATAAGGGTGCAGACTGTACAATTCTACAGACTCAGGGCCTTATTGACTAAACATACCAAACAATGACCACTGCCTACACCTATAACTGGCCTTTGCAGCAAGGAGCATTGGAGGGCAACAAACAGAAAAACAAGGGCCAGGGATAAATCCAAGGCAAATACCAAGCTCTACTTACCGACCAGCTGCGACTAACCAAATTAACCTGTCTAACAGTATGCGTTTAAAAACAGGGGTTTAGTTGCACAAATTTGCAAATGCATGCGTAATCTACAGTCCCCACCAAAGCACCCTGTGATCTGTAGTCCTATCTCTGAATTGTAAGAGACTCCACAGTGGAAGCACATGTCAACGCATTGACATCTTTGCAGCCACTGTGCTATATGCTGGGTGTTCAATGTGCCCCTGCCCCTTTAAGGAGGGGTGGGGCCCCCTCCAGACCATCTGCCTTCACCTATCTTATTAGAATGCATGCACTCCCACTGTGGAGTCTCTTACAAGTCAGAGATAGGGACTACAGATCACAGGGTGCCTTGGCGGGGCCTGTAGTAAACGCATACTGGTTAATTTGGTTAGTCGCAGCTGGCCGGTAAGTAGAGCTTGGTATTTGCCTTGGATTCATCACTGGCCCTTGTTTTTTTTCTTATTTACTAAAGATTATGTACATACGTTAGCACAGCCTTTCTCAACCTTTTTACCCTAGAGCCGGGATATGCAACTAGCGGACCTCCAGCTGTTGCAAAACTACAAGTCCCATCATGCCTCTGCCTCTGGGTGTCATGCTTGTGGCTGTCAGAGTCTTGCTATGCCTCATGGGACTTGTAGTTCTGCAACATCTGGAGGTCCGCTAATTACATATCCCTGTCCTAGAGGAATTATTAAAGTGATATTAAAGGCAAATTGTTGACATTGATTTTGCACAGAGCGACCCCAATCCTCCTCTTCTCATGTCCCCTGCCAGCACTCCTGGCCCCTCCCTTGCCCCGAGAGCAAACAGCTTGCTGTATGGGCACCCAAGCAGGTTTGCACCCGAGCAGCTGCTTTGCGTATCCGTTCAGACACAGAGCCGAGGTTCAGCCCTGCCCACTCTCTCTTCTCATTGGCTCACTAGCTGTGAGTGACAGAAGTGGGAGCTAATGGCTGCAGCAGCTGTCTCAGCCAATGAGGAGACAGAGCTCTCTCCTCTCCTGCACATCGCTGGTAAGGGGCCCGTGACTAAGCTCTGGGGGGGCAGAGTGAAAAGCCTTGGGGCGTGGCCTGGTGGGAGCCCAGGCTGAGGTTGTCTCCCTCTCTCATACCACCATAGGACTCCATGTGCAACATCACTTGCCTCTCTTCCTTCCAGGGGCTCAGGTAAGAGTTGGGGGGGGGGGGGGAGCTGCACACAAAAGGTTTTTTACCAGCATGCATAAAATACATGAAGGTAAAAAACCTTGTGCCTTTAGAACGACTTTAAAATATTTTTCTGGCCTCAGGGAACCCCCGCTACGATAATTTCATTAGGGGTCATTAAGAAAATTATTTTACAGGATTTATATACCAACAACAGTTTGCGCAGCGCTTTACAATAAAAAGTAAGACAGTACAGTTGCAAAACAAATCAATACAAGAGAGTTAGGAGGGCCCTGCTCTTGAGAGCTTACAATCTAGGTATGCCCATTATATTGATGGCCAGTAGGAAAAATGTACTTTGCAATGTGGTCAGTGGGAGGACTGCCCCCTTACGTTGGTGGGTAGTGGGAAAAATGCCCCTTACATTGGTGGTCAGTTAGAAGAATGTCCCTTACAATTGATGTTCAGTGGAAAGAATGTCCCTTACAATTGGTGGCCAGTAGGAAGAATTCTACTTATATTGGAAGGGAGTTGGATTAATGCCTCTTACAGTGGTGGTCTGTGGGAAGAATGCCACCCTTGCATTGGTGGTCAGTGGGAAGATTGCCAACCTTACATTGGGGGTCAGTTAGAAGAATATCCCTTGCAATTGGTGGCCAGTGGGAAGAATGCCCCTTACATTGGAAGGGAGTTGGATTAATGCCTCTTATAGTGGTGGTCTGTGAAAAAATTCTCCTCTACATTGGTGGTCAGTGGGAAAAACGCCCTTTACGTTGAAAGATAATTGCCCCTTATATTGCTGATCAGGAGGAAGGATGCACCTTACATTGGTGGTCATTGAGAAGAATGCTCCCCCTTACAGACAGCTAAAAACATCATCAATGTCATGCTGCTGGCTCTGCCAAGCAGTGTTAATTTTGATGCCAAATTTCAATTTAGTTTTAGTCATAGACTTTTGGCTAAAATGGTATTTTAGTTTTAGTTGTATTTTAGTCAACTAAAATCGAATGGGTTTAGTTATATCTTAATGCATTATTTAAGCATTTCTTTAGAATTGCCAAACTCATTATATACTCCCTAGGTTAAAATATATGTAAGGTATTAATGTTTGACCATACACTACAGACACAGATTTTGCTGTTATGATATATAACGTCTTTATAAATAAAACCAAGTTTCACAAATAGAGTTGATCGAACCTCTGGAAGTCTGGGTTCGGCAGGTTTGGCCGAACTTCGGGACAAAGTCCGGGTTCGGGACCGGACTTGACCCGAACTTTGTCTCGGACACCGAACCCCATTGAAATCAATGGAGACCCGAACTTTTAGGCACAAAAATGGCTGTAACAAAGTCCTGGCAAGTCCTAGAGGTCTGCTAAAAGAAGGAAAATGGGGGTAAGAAATGGGGATATAGCTTAAAATAATTTTTAAGAAATGGAGATATAGCTTAAAAGAAATGGGGATATAGCTTAAAATAATTTTTAACCTAAAATCACATAAAAAAATCAAAAATGGAGGTGGATGTGGAGTTGGAGGTTGAGGAGGCGGTGAAAGTGGCGGTGGAGGAGGAGGAGGTAGCAAACACTGTTTTTTTTATTTTTGCAGAAATGCACCGCTGGCCGCAAACGTAGTTTTTGGAATTTTTTTTTTTTTTTTAAACCAGCAATGTAGATGCACTTTTTAATTTTGTGCAAGAAACAATAATCTGTCCCTTTAAGCAACAGTAGGAACCTCTCCCTATAGAACTTGGAGATGATTTTAGATTCTAAGATCATCTCCAAGTTGTACAGGGAAAGTTTCCAGCTGTTGCTTTAAGGGAAAGATTATTGTTCTAAAATCATCTCCAAGTTGTATAGGCAAAGTTTTTTGCAGCTGCATACAAGCCATATTATTGTTCTTCCAACCGCATAGAGAGCCATATTATTGTTCTAAATTTTAGAACAATAATATGGCTCTATGCGGCTGCAAGAAACTTTGCCTATACATCTTGGAGATGATTTTAGAACAATAATCTTTCCCTTAAAGCAACAGCTGGAAACTTTCCCTGTACAACTTGGAGATGATTTTACAACAATAATATGGCTCTCTAAGCAACAGCTGGAACCTTTCCCTATAGAACTTGGAGATGATTTTAGAACAATAATCTTTCCCTTAAAGCAACAGACTCTACCTAGTCCAGTCAGATCGTTCTGTGCAGCAGGATGAGGTCTGCAATATGTCCTTCACAGCACCAGTACTAGTATCTCTCCCTAGTCCACAATCAGATTGTTCTGTGCAGCAGGATAAGGTGTGCAATCTGTCCCTCAAAGTAGCAGTACTAGTATATCTACCTAGTCCACAATCAGATCGTTCAGTAATGCAGGATGAGATGTTCTATAATATCTGCAATCTGTCCCTCAAAGCAGCAGTACTAGTATCTCTCCCTAGTCCACAATCAGATTGTTCAGTAATGCAGGATGAGATGTTCTATAATATCTGCAATCTGTCCCTCACAGAGCCAGCAGCATCCTCTCCCTAAACTATCCTGAAAGCATATGACATGCAGCACGGTGACTCCAGCCCCATATAGAGGTTGGGTCACATGATGCACTGGCCAATCACAGCCATGCCATTAGTAGGCATGGCTGTGATGGCTTCTAAGGGCAAACCAGTGAAACACTTGTTGATTGGCTGCCCTTGGCAGGTATTCAACACGTGGAATAAAATACCAGAACCCCGGACCCGAACCCGGACTTTTTTTTGAAAAGTCCAGGTTCGGGTACGGGTCCCGGACACCCCAAAGTTCGGTACGGACCCGAACTACAGTCCGGGTTCGCTCAACTCTATTCACAAACAAACAAATATATTGCTTTCTGACAAGCAGAAGTACAACTTGAAAATATAAAAAAAAAAAAAAAACTGTAAACTCTATTGGCTGTAATGCCATTGCACATATTACCTGAATATATAACCAACATTAAATATTAAGAAAAAAAAATAGGAATAGCCTTTTTCTTATTTTTTTTTCTTTTAGCAGCTTAATAGATGATTTATCATAATGCAACATTTCATGTAATAAATTATTGTAACGCATTCTACTTGTTTTTGTTTATGAGAAAGAGTGGCAGATCTGCCAAAGATTTCCCAACTTGTTGCAAGAAGTGCCAAAAAGCATCTAAGAAGTCATTTTCTGATACTTACTCCTTTCAAAAGTAGTCCACATCACGTCTTAATGGTTTGAGAGATTGGTGTGTTAAGGCTCCATGCACACTGGGTGCTATCTGGGCTCTCTCGGCGTCAGGGCAGGAGACGCTGCTTACAAAACGTTCTTTTGCAGCGTTTCGAAAGCATTGTTTACCTGCGTTTATCGGCGTCAGCGTTTTTGGGCGTTTTATTTTTTCTTCATTAGCTTCCATTGACTGCAAAAAACGCTGGACGCTGATAAACGGCCTTTTACCAGCGTTTATGAGCGCTAAGCGGCGTTTATCGCCGTCCGGCGTTTTTTGTGGTCAAAAAGAACAACTTTTGAACGCCAATTCAGGGCGTTCAGATAACAGCCCAAAAACGCCACTGCTGATAAAAGACAATTAACGTCCATGTGTGCATGGACACATAGGATAACATAAAGTGGAGTTTTTGGGCTGTTAAAAAAAATGCACAAAAATGGTCATTTATGAGATACAGTGTGCATGGAGCCTTATTCTGTCGCAATCTAGTTCATGACACTTGTGACAAATATGTGACAACAGGCAGACATTTTCAGATTGGTTGGTGACATTCAGGGTGCAGGAAGTGGCACTCACAAAACTTCAGCCAAAAAAGTACAGTAGGAACTCTTGAATGTTATGCACGCATGCGCATGGTGTGACATTTGAAAACAGAATGCAAAAGTGTTCTTAAATCTCCCCCATCAGATAAAAGTAGTGTGCTTGGCTACTGAATCTATATAAAAAAAAAAAAATTAAAAAAACATATTTTATATGTGATTGGCTGGGCCATTCTAGCAGCTTTATTTTCTTTCTTTGAAACCAGTTGAGGGTTTAATTGGCTTTGTGTTTGGGATCATTGTCTTGCTGAAATGTCCACCCTCGTTTCATCTTCATCATCCTGGTAGACAGGGCAGTAATCAGAACATTTGTGGTCCCTTACAAAGCTTCAGGCATGGGCCCCCAGGGGCCTGACCACCAGCATTCCCCAGGGCCCTCTCCACAATATATCCCCATCTTCCGCCTGGCATCATCCAACCCTCAGGACCCCTTTACATTACACAGCCCTCTGAACCTCTGGTTCCCTTTACATTACACAACCCGCTGCACCCGTGGACCCCTTTGCATTACACGGCCCCGTGCACCTCTGGCCCCCTTTACATTACACGGCCCCTGCACCTCTGGACCCCTTTATATTACACAACCCCCTGCACCTCTTTATATTACATGGCCCCTGCACCTCTGGACCCCTTTACATTATACAAACCCATGCACCTCTGGTTCTCTTTACATCACACAACCCCCCACAGCTCTGGACCCCCTGCCCGCTACACAATCCCCACTCCCCCCAGCTCTGGACCCCCTCCATGTTACACAGCCCCCACCCCCCTACAGCTCTGGAACCCCTTTCATGTTACACAGCCCCCACCCCCCACAGCTCTGGACTCCCTCCATGTTACACAGCCCCCACCTCCCACAGCTCTGTATCCCCTCCATGTTACACAGCCCCCACCTCCCACAGCTCTGTATCCCCTCCATGTTACACAGCCCCCAGCCCCTCACAGCTCTGGACCCCCTCCATGTTACACAGCATCCCAACCCCCCCCCCTACAGCTCTGCACCTTTACTCATGCAGAGGGGGGGACACAGCACTGCTGAATACAGGGCAGGACCTGCTGGAGTTAACTTTCTAAGTTAACCAGCTAATGATTGGTTGCTAGGACCACCTAGCAACCAATCACCTGCTGATTAAAGTTAACTCCAGCAGCCAGGTCCCGTCCTGTATTCAGCGCTGTACAGGAGGCCGCTGAGAGGCAGAGAGCTCTGCACCTGGCCCAGGCACCCCCATGCACTGTTACTGCGGGGGGAGGCGGGGAGCGGGCCCCTTCAGACGCTCGGGCCCCGTACGCTAGTAGTGCCCCCCTGATGGCGGCCCTGCTGGTAGATGGCAGCAGATTTTTATCAAGAATGTCTTGGTACATTTTTCCATTAATCATTTTGTCAAAGATATCAAGTTTGCCAGTACCGTGTGCTGAAAAACAGCCCTGCCCACACTATGATGTTCCCACCTCCAAACCTCACTGTTGGTATGGGGGGTGTTTTTGGGGTGATGTGCCATTTGACCTCCAAACATGGTGTGTATTATGGCATCCAACAAGTTCAATTTTGGTCTCATGTGACCAGACCATATTCTCCCAGTATTTCACAGGCTTGTCTAAATGTTGTGCAGCAAAGTTTAAACAGGCTTCAACATGCTTTTTCTTCAGCAATGGAGTCTTGCGTGGTGAGCGTGCATACTGGCCATGGCGATTGAGTGCATTACTTATTGTTTTCTTTGAAACAATTGTACCTGATAATTTAGGTCTTTCAGAAACTCTCCACAAGTGGTCCTTGGCTCTTGGACAACTCTTCTAATAATTCTTTTCACTCCTCTGCTGTCAGAAACCTGGTCATGGCCGATTTATGGTGAAATTATGTTCTTTCCACTGCTGGCCCCAACAGTGCTCACTGGAACATTCAGACATTTAGAAATCCTTCTGTAACCAATGTCATCAGTATGTTTTGCAACAATAAGGATGCAAAGGTCCTGAGAGCTTTTTGCTTTTACCCATCATGAGATGTTTCTTGTGTGACACCTTGGTAATGAGACGCCTTTTATTAGGTCATCAGTTGAGACAGAACCAGCTGATATTAATTTGCATTGACAAGGGGCAGGATTGCTTTATAATTACTGATAGATTTCAGCTGATGTCTTGACTTTCCATGCCTTTTTGCACCTCCATTTCTTCGTCTGTCCAATACTTTTTCCCTATGTCATTCCATTTTATTACACGTAACTTAATTTCTGAACTCATTTGTTTTGGTTTATTTAAAAAAATATAAAATAAAATATAAAATGGTGGCATGTTCATTTCTTATTTTACCCCCTATATACTTAGTGGCTATTGAGGAATATATTTGAATATTTTTTTTTTACCTAATTTTCTGCTTCAAGCTAGTAAACAATAATAAAAAAAAAAACCATTATAGTTCCAATAAAGTTAAAATATCCGCCTGGCTTCAGATTTCCTTTTTCCATTTATAATTTTTATGGTAATTAAACATTATATATATCTTGATATTGGACCGGTATTTTGTTTTTCTGACCATTCATATCTATTCCAGGGAAACCCCCCACATCTATTTTTCTAACCAGTGAAAAACAGCCTGATAAAATATAGACTCGCCTGTGTTTATTATAAACCATCTCAAAGGATATCTCCAACTCTCCTACAATTTCTTTGATTTATGTTCAAAAACACACAGGGCATGAAATGATTTCGGCAACCTTACATTTCCCTGAAGAGCGCGGCGGCCAGCCGATATATTCCGAAACATCATGTCGGATACCTTGTTATATCTCCTTCTTAAAATAAATTTATGATAATCAATTATATCTGCTTCAAAGGAACTGCCACTGGATTCCCCATCACAAAATCTGCTAAAAAATATATATACATAGAATACCGCTTCCCCTACATTTAAGGTACCACGGGGGGATTATGACCATGCTGACATCCAAATTGAAAGAAAATGTGCCAAATTCAGCAAAAAGCGACATCTATCAAAAGCCAGTAATGTCAAAGGTGCTGGAGGAATCGGTAACCTTCCTTCTCTTCATATGCAGAAGATTCATGGCCGGTGAGATAATGCACTCCTAGCATTTCACAAAGAATCGGGTTACCTGTAGTTAACCAGCAGCTGTCTGCCTATTTCACAGCCCTCTCGCTCCAACATTCCGTGCTCTATGCATATTGATCAGCTTATCATTGTACAATTTGCTCCAGCTGGTAAGAAATGCAAAACCACAGTTCACGATATGACAGCAAGAAATGACCATATAGGATATCTTGCAGGAAGTATGCATTTGTTCTCATGTTATTATTTTAAAGAAGACTCTACATTCCTTATAAAAAAAATAGAAAATTGATACAATATATGTATTGGTTAAAGCAACCAAAATCCAACATTAAAATTCCACAAAGGGCTCTCCTTACAAAAGGAGAATGGAAATAGTCCCTTTCCTGCCAGCTGTGCCATCAAACATCATCTTGTTGCTCCTCCAAAAAAGGGACAGAGAGACGCTCACCACAGAAGCCACTATGAGTTTATTGAAACCAAAAGTATTAGGCTCCTTTGGCGAAGTGAAACGCGTTGGAACAGTCATCGCACCAGCTGGACTTTGTGACTGCATCCTTTTGGATTCAATAAACTCATATTGTCTTAAGGCTCCATGCCCACTAGCTTATTTTTAAACACCTAGCAGCTAGTTTGATCATTTTTTTGCCCCTAGAAGCAAATAATCTTACTCTATGGCAGAGATATGCAATTAGCGGACCTCCAGCTGTTGCAAAACTACAAGTCCCATCATGCCTCTGCCTCTGGGTGTCATGCTTGTGGCTGTCAGAGTCTTGCTATGCCTCATGGGACTTGTAGTTCTGCAACAGCTGGAGGTCCACTAATTGCATATCCCTGCTCTATGGGGTTGATTTACTAGAACTGGAGAGTGCAAAATCTGGTGCAACTCTGCATAGAAACCAATCAGCTTTCAGGTTTTTTGTTAAAGGTTAATTGAAGAAGCTGATGTTAGAAGCTGATTGGCTACCATGCACAGCTGCACCAGATTTTGCACTCTCCAATTTTAGTAAATTAACCCCTATGTGTCCATGCAAACTATTGAAAGCTAGAAGCGTTTTTCCAGCTTCAGCTTCTAGGGGCAGAAAGAAAAACTCTTTTTTTTTGTGTTTTTGGGTGTGATTTGCCAGCAGAAAAATAAGCTGACAGCTTCTAGAATTTGCTAAATGCTGTTAACCGCTGGTTTTCAGCATTTTTTTTTCTAGCCAGTGGCCTTAGCAACCAGTGTATAGCTGATTGTTAAGGAGCGGTCCAGGAAGCTGGCCGCTGCATCCTTTACAACAAATGAGTCATCAGCTGTCACCGGTGTTCACCACTGACAGCTGAAAGTAAACAAAATCTGTATCTGGTACGGACTCCAATGGAACTCCACGCCAAAAATATTTTTTAAATGATTTGGGCCCCTCCCCCAAATCCATATCAGAACCTTAGGTCTGGTATGGATTTTGAGGGGAACCCCCACATCAATTTTTTTTTTAAAAAGGGGGTAGATGAGTGAGCAAGGGGTGGGGGGGTTGCATTTTGCGACAAGGGCAGCAAGAGAGGTGTGTATTTACATTCATTATTTGCAGGTAGAGACTTTTGTGGAACAACAAGTTTTTAAAGCAGAACTTCACCCCATGTTCCCACCCCTCTTCTGTGCTGCCATCTTCAAAAATTCAGCATGCGCACAGATGTGCTGCCAGTTCCTGCCAGGTATTTGGGGTCTGGCAGAGCTTTGCAGCACACCTGTGCATGCATGGGGGATTTCTGCACATGGGCACAAATATCATCAGTTTCTGGTATATGGACACTATAGCGAACCACAGCATCTGTGCGCACGTGAGAAGATGTACTGCTCCGTTGTGGCAATGGTAACACACTGCCTCCTAGGTGTGATGTGGCAATCCCACAAGGCAGCAGAGCCTGGCCTAGGCCAGAAAGCAGGAGATAATGCCTTGCAGCACAAAAAAGTTCAAAAAGTTACAAATAATTGGAATTTTTTTCCACTTGTTTGTAAGGTGAGGGAGGACAAATTGATAAACAGTTGCTATAAGTAAGTGGAGAGCATACTTATTAAAAGCAGGATAATTCACTGTATTTACTTTAAAGTGAACCTAGAATGAATAATTTTTCATGTTAAAGTGGAACTAATCTTTGAAAAGGATAATTCCAAAAACAAACATTTTTGAACAAATTCTGCTAATGTATGACCAGTTTAAAGGAGTTGTAAAGGCAGAAGGTTTTTTATCTTTATGCATTCTAATGCATTCTATGCATTAAGATAAAAAACCTTCTGTGTGTAGCAGCACCCCCAGCACCCCTCCTAATTACTTACCTGAGCCCCTTCTCTCTTCAGCGATGTCCACGAGTGTCTTAGCTGTCCCAGACACTCCTCCTGATTGGCTGAGACACAGCAGTGGTGCCATTGGCTCCCGCGGCTGTCAATCAAAATCAGTCAGCCAATCAGGGGAGAGAGAGGGCGGGGCTGGGTCAGGGCTCTGTGTCTGAATGGATACATGGAGCTCTGACTCCGCTTGGGTGCCCCCTGTAGCAAGCTGCTGGCTGAGGGGGGCACTCACCAGAGGGAGGGGCCAGAAGAGCAGAAGAGGGACCCGAGAAGAGGAGGATCCGGGCTGTTCTGTGAAAATCCAACTGCATAGAGGAGGCAAGTATAACATGTTTGTTTTTGTTTTTTTTTAAACAAGCCTTTACAATCACTTTAATTTCTAGTGCCTGCTCAGTTCTTGGCTTACTTCACCAACGTCTGGCAGAGGTCAGCCCCTGCTGCAACCTCTGTGTCGGAGATATATTAAAATTGGTGCACTTAGAATCTTGTGCAGCTGTGCATTGTAGCCAATGAGCTTCTAACTTCAGCTTGTTCTATTTAATTTTGGCAATAAAATCTCTAAGCTGATTGGTTTCTATGCAGAACCGCAACAGATTTTGCATTCTCCTGTTTTAGTAAATAACTCACTTGTCCTTATAATGTTGCACTCTGATCACTGGAGGAGAGTAAGGGAAAGAAAAAAATAGGCAAAAAGAGGGCATGATTAGGTAGCAGGGAAAAAACAGGCAACTATATGGTTAATCCATTTTGGCGAGGGAAGTTACATACTGGGATTGGTGGGCTTCAAAATCAAGGAGGTGGGGATCAGGATTGGCTCGGGCAGTTGAAGATCTGTGGACCAAGAAGAAGCTTCCCACCTTCTCATCCATTTGTTAATTTTGGTTCTGCATTTGTCATAGTGGCCTGGCGGTTGGGATCTTTGGAGGCCTTCTAAAGTAACAGTGATATGGCATAGTGGGGAACCATCTATGGTATGGGGTCCTCTGTAAAATTCCAGTTAACGGAGGTTTAACTGGGCAGTTGGGTTATGGCGGTATCTGCGTAGAAGATGAGAGTTGGGATCGTCCCAGAGTCGGTGCGTTTTGTCTGGGGACATATATGTGGTTACGCAGATACAAAAGCTAATTTTGGGTCATCAGTGCCTTCAAAGATCTGCAAAGTGGGTTATTGTCTATCATTGTGATTATTATTATGTTTGTGTTTTATTGGTTATATGTTGTTTCACTGCAAATTGCCGTTGTCTGTTTATTCTTAAATGGTTGGAAAAATTGGGGCTGTAGCGGTGGTTAATTAATTGGAGGGAGGGGTGTTTTACATCTGTTTACTATAGTCATGCTTACTCCTGCCTGCTACAGGCCGATGGAATCATCTCAGGTTAGACCAACACACTTGAGTAGAGTTCAAGGACAACTTTTAATGATATAAGGTGGAGCTTTTTTGAAAACATATCATCGGTGTATATTGTGACATGACGTGTTGGGAATGTATTCATGCAGACTTGTAAAATTCCTAAAAGGTCTATCTTAATTGTCCAGCCAGTAGTCAGTAATTACCACCATTACTCATGAAGGTTATATCATTTAGTGATGCTGGGTGCAGAGGATGAAATCTGGTATATGCAAATGAGACTCAAAACTAAAGACCTAATTTGGAGAACATCAAGGGTGGGTGTAGATGGAGAGTGGGTTAGAGAATGAGTGCTCACCATAGGAATTGGTGAGGAATCATTGGAGAGAATTAATGATTTGCTGTTCAATGGCAAATATTACATTGGTCATATAAACATGGCCTGGAATACCGAGACATGAATTTCCGGGGGAAGGATGGGGAATCCAGATGTTGGCTCAGAAGAGATGAATGTGACTTGTTCCAGCAAATGTTTGGAAGTGTGAGGTTAACAAATGTGCTGTATAATCTCTTTGACAATGGAAGATCAGCAAATGGGTCAATTGTTGTGTAGGTAAGTGCGAAAGAGAGTATAGTTTTTGGGTTTCCCTGCTCAGTAGGGGGACTGTTAGGTAAATTTAGGTGCTCTCTGCCTACCAGGGAGCAGTGATCCATTGATAGGATCTGCTCAAGTGTGCTCAGATACTGCTCATGTTGTCTGCCTGTTTCACACTGGTCCAATAGGAAGGGGCATATTGGTCAGTGGGAGGAAACTTGACAAATGGGAGCATAGGCGTAGTTACAGCCCTGGCCATTGGCAGAGGAAGGTGCTTCAAGGCATGCTGGGTGACTGTATATATATGCCTAGAGCACATTTGCTCGGGGTCTTCAGCTGGAGAGCACAGTCCCGGAGGGAGGGGGTTGCTGCCCCTCCTCTATACAGGCTGCCATGGTCAACCGGAGGACCGGAGCTGCAGAAGCTGCAACCCAGATGTCCTGTATAGCTGACTAGTATGGATATGCGTCTAGGAGGATCTGTTCCTGGCTACTGTGAGTATAGATCTGCCTCTAGGGGCTTGTTTTGTGAGGGCCATTCCTTCAGGCTAGTGAAGTCAGTGGACATGTGTCAGCCATAGGGGATACTCTTCAGTGTCCTGAAGAAGAGTGGTGCATTAAGTCTGCTGCCAGAGCAAGCAAAGGACTTATTCTTCCACACAGCTATAGTGTGCTCCAGCGGGGAGTCTGCTATCCAATTGAAGTTAATGGGGTCAAGTGAGTTGTCCTCGTCTGTGCATACCTCAAGTTGGAGTATCCCACTAATCCCTTCTCCTATCCAAGTTCTACTAATAAATATATGTAAAAAAAAAAAAAAACACAAATGCCCTAGACTGATTATTGGATAATGAGCGGAAGAGTTGCAGGTCATAGTGTGAAAATACCCAAGTGTCTAGCTGCAGGATAATCAGAGGGAGGCCCAGGGATGACTATACTCAGCAACCCCTACTGGGGCAGTGCTACAGTTGCTTTATTGTTGCTGCTAATTATCTTTGCATTTGCTATTTGCAGTCATTATTTCCTAAAACATATACAGTGCCTTGAAAAAGTATTCATACCCCTTGAAATTTTCCACATTTTGTCATGTTACAACCAAAATAATAAATGTATTTTATTGGGATTTTATGTGATAGACCGACACAAAGTGGAACAGAATTGTGAAGTGGGAAAAAAATTATAAATGTTTTCAACATTTTTTACAAATAAATATATGAAAAGTGTGGGGTCCATTTGTATTCAGCCCCCCTGAGTCAATACTTTTTAGAACCACCTTTCACTTCAATTACAGCTGCAAGTCTTTTTGGGGATGTCTCTATCAGCTTTGCACATCTAGAGAGAACATTTTTGCCCATTCTTATTTGCAAAGTAGCTCAAGTTCTGTCAGATTGGATGGAGAGCATCTATGAAGAGCAATTTTCAGGTCTTGCCACAGATTCTCAATTAGATTTAGGTCTGGACTTTGGGCCATTCTAACACATGAATATGCTTTGATCTAAACCATTCCATTGTAGTTCTGGCTGTATGTTTAGGGTCGTTGTCCTGCTGGAAGGTGAACCTCTGCCCCAGTCTCAAGTCTTTTGCACACTCTAACGGGTTTTCTTCTAAGATTGCCATGTATTTGGCTCCATCCATCTTCCCATCAACTCTGACCAGCTTCCCTGTCCCTGCTGAAAAAAAGTATGGTGTGTTCAATGTGATGTGCAGTGTTAGTTTTCTGCCACACATAGCGTTTTGCTTTTAGGCCAAAAAGTTCAATTTTGGTCTCATCTGACCAGAGCACCTTCTTCCACATGTTTGCTGTGTCCCCCACATAGTTTCTTGCAAACTGCAAATGGGACTTCTTATGGATTTCTTTCAACAATGGCTTTCTTCTTGCCACTCTTCCATAGAGGTCAGATTTGTGGAGTGCAGGACTAATAGTTGTCCTGTGGACAGATTCTCCCACCTGAGCTGTGGATCTCTGCAGCTCCTCCAGAGCTACCATGGGCCTCTTGGCTGCTTCTCTGATTAATTGATTAATGCTCTCCTTGCCTGTCAGTTTAGGTGGACAACCATGTCTTGGTAGGTTTGCAGTTGTGCCATACGCTTTCTATTTTTGGATGATGGATTGAAAAATGCTCTGTGAGATGTTCAAAGCTTGAGATATTTTTTTTAATAACCTAACCCTGATTTAAACTTCTCCACAACTTTATCCGTGACCTGTCTGGTGTGTTCCTTGGCCTTCATGATGCTGTTTGTTCGCTAAGGTTCTCTAACAAACCTCTGAGGGCTTCACAGAACAGCTGTATTTATACTGAGATTAAATTACACACAGGTGGACTCTATTTACTAATTAGGTGACTTATGAAGGCAATTATTTTTGCTAGATTTTAGTTAGGGGTATCAGAATAATAATTCTAATTGAATACAAATGCAAGCCACACTTTTCAGATATTGATTTGTAAAAAATTTGGAAAACCATTTATCATTTTCCTTCCACTTCACAATTATGTGCCACTTTGTGTTGGCCTATCACATAAAATCCCAATAAAATACATTTATGTTTTTGGTTGTAATATCACAAAATGTGGAAAATTTCAAGAGGTATGAATACTTTTGCAAGGCACTGTAACTACACTTTGAAGAATCCTGACATCTTTCATTTAATTGCACTTGCATTTTATGGCCGCTCCATACTTTCCAATGCATAGGATCTTGGGAAATAATGGCAAACCTTTCTCCCTCTTCATGAGTCAGCTGGTTAGGTAGAAAAGGCTTTGATAACATGATAGCATCCATAAGCATGCTGCTCATGGACACCTTCAATGTGGCTCAGAATCAATGTGGTGAAGTCCCCAGCATAGAGTTATAGTAGTGCTATATAAACATTACTGAGCTCATGGCCCATGGGAGCCCAGGTGTGACCTAATTAAAGAATTCTTGTATATCCACTACTAATACATGAATGGGAACACCAACATTATATTTAGCAGCTAGAAGAGGCTTTCGCACCCTTGGTCTTAATACATTGTGTAAAGCAGGTGCATATACACTATATTACCAAAAGTATTGGGACACCTGCCTTTAAACACAAATGAACTTTAATGGCATCCCAGTCTTAGTCCGTTGGAATCAGTATTGAGTTGGCCCACCCTTTGCAGCTATAACAGCTTCAACTTTTCTAGGAATGCTGTTCACAAGGTTTAGGAGTGTGTCTATGGGAATGTTTGACCATTCTTCTAGAAGCGCATTTGTGAGGTCAGGCACTGATGTTGAACGAGAAGGCCTGGCTTGCAGTCTCCACTCTAATTCATCCCAAAGGTGTTCTATCGGGTTGAGGTCAGGACTCTGTGCAGGACAGTCAAGTTCCTCCACCCCTAACTCGCTCATCCTCTCTATATTGCCAAAAGTATTGGGACACTCCTCCAAATCATTTGGTGGAGGGGGAGTTATGGCATGGGGCTGTTTTTCAGGGATTGGGCTTGGCCCCTTAATTCCAGTCAAGGGAACTCTTAAGGCATCAGTATACCAAGACATTTTGGACAATTTCATGCTCCCAACTTTGTGGGAAGAGTTTGGGGATGGCCCCTTCCTGTTCCAACCTGACTGAGCACCAGTTCACAAAGCAAAGTCCATGGGGTGGAGGAACTGGACTGGCCTGCACAAAGTCCTGGCCTCAACCCGACAGAACACCTTTGGGAGGAATTAGAGCGAGACTGTGAGCCAGGCTTTCTCGTAGAACATCAGTGCCTGTCCTCACAAATGCTCTTCTGTAAGAATGGTCAAACATTCCCATAGACACACTCCTAAACCTTGTGGACAGCCTTCCCAGAAGAGTTGAAGCTGCTATAGTTGCAAAGGGTGGTCCAACTCAGTACTGAACCCTACAGGCTAAGCATAGGATACCATTAAAGTTAATGTGGGTGTAAAGACAGGTGTCCCAATACTTTTGGTAATATAGTATAGCTGGTGGGTCTTCTTTACATGGATGTTTGCATGGGGTTGATAAAGAATAAAAATAAGTACAACTACTGTATATAGATATTGTCTGTGTTGACTCCCCTCAATTTTGGGTGAGCACATCTGTCAAAAATATACTACACAAACAAATCCCAAGAAAGAGTCAATGACATCAAGTATCTGGACATACCAAAAATAACAGAGAAAATAGAAATGAAAAGAAAGCATTGTAATAAGATAAGCATTTTTATTATAAATATCAGTTTAAAAAGGCACTTTCTTAGCGGTACTACTGCCCTTACATTGGCCCTACCTCGAACCCTAACACTAAGCCTTGAACTGACCTTCCCATTAACCCCAAAAACAAAAACTTCCTGTAACCCTAGCACAGAGCCACTCTTAAACCCCAGCATTAAGCCTCATATTTACACTTCTTGTAACCCTCACACTAATCATCCATGTAACTCTTACACTAAGCCTATTCCTCTTTCTAACTCTAACATAAACCTCACACTAATCTTACTGTATCTATGCAGGAGTAGTGCCCCTCACGACGTCACGCGTGACAAAATGCATAGGGCGGAGCTGCCTGCGGATATCATCACGTCTCAGTGATCCGGAGTGCCGGTTTTATGTGTATTGCCGGCAAAGAATTTGTTACTTCTTTGCATTCAAACCTCTTTTATCATGTAAGTGTGATTTTATTGTTCTAAATAAACTATATAAAAGGATATTACAATATTGGCGCATTCTGTTTCCATATTTATACTCGTGTGTGGCGGATGATTATTATACCTTCCCTGCCCCCTAAGGAGAGAGTTTGGAGCCGCTATCTACTATTTACCATTGAAGGATTTAAATTTGAACCTTGTAGCCCTCTCTATCGATAGAGGGTCACCTATAGGGGTAAGCATGCATTTTTACCATTGAAGGTGGTGGTTTGGCACAAGGATGGGAAATGGTGATGGATACTCTCTACATTTATGCATTTCTAATTTTGTGGACTTTGTTGTATTTTTGTTTAGTTTTTGTTTTTTTCACTTTTTTATATATTAGTGTTTTCACTGTGGAATTCATATTAATTGTTATTATACACAGATATTTAATTAACTAAATTTTTATTGCAGCTTTGATATTTATGATATGGAGGAGTAGTGTTGTCAGCTCACAGGATTTCTGGCAGGACAGATATTTTTTGCACACAGTGAACAGATAAAAATACTATTAAAAGCATTTTGTTATAACAGACCAAAAGGGAGCAGTAAAATATGTTTATTATTCAAGGTTGCATGCACTTTAATTTGCCACTCCTACAGTGGAATTCTCTGCCCCAAAGACCAACCCTTTATACATTGCCAGTGCTAAGGTTCTTGCAGCAGAATCTACTGAGTTGAATTGGTTGTGGGTTGATGGCTCAAAGCTTGAGAACCACCTAGCCTATCGTGGGCACATGAGATTCTGCTCTCACACTAACAGATATATCAAGCTGACCATTGGCCTTACACAAGGATCCTCCAGTTGGCCACAAACATAAGTCATCCTCTGCACCACGCCACATGAGACAAACATAAGACCCGGGGGCCAAATCCTGCCCACCTGGCCATTTCATGTGGCCATCACACCTCTCCTGCAGCTGCAACAGCCCCCTTGTCCCTGCCCCCACATTGTCTCATCAGTCAGAGATCAGGACAGAACTCCTCCACCAGATCCTGCACTTTTCTGTGCAGCCGCGGAGAGGATGGTCTCTGCTCCACCCCCCCATGTAGGCATTTGGCAGCAGAGGTGGAGGGCCGATCTCCTCCCACAGATCCTGCGCCTCTCTGTGCAGGTGCAGCACCCCCTTGTCTCCGCCTCCCCTAGTCTCAGCATTCAGAAATCCCCGGAAGCTGACTCCAACCCTCCTCTGGTCCTCCTCCAGACCCAGAACTTTCTGCTTCTCAGCTTCTTCCTGGCAGCAGCACAAGGTAAGGAGGGGGGTGACTCTTGACTTCTGATGGTGGGGGGGCTATTGACATCTGGTGTTAGAGGAGAGTGGGGCGCTCTGGACATCTAGTCCTACAGATACAACTGGCCCTTTGAGGGCAGCCAAAATGCTGTTGTGGCCTGCAATGAAATTGAGTATGACACCTCTGCTCTAGACAATACTCTCTTTCTCTTTCAACTACTGGTTGGGTAAAAACACTTATCGATTAAAAGCTATATAGAAGCAGTGTCCAAATCGAAGTGACAGTGGAAGGGGTCCCAGCAGTGGCAGCTGGTGCTCAATTTTTTTTGGGGGGGGCGGCAAACAAACCTGGCCCCCTTCACTCCAGCCAACCACTGTCACTTGATCGATTGCCTGCTCAATCACTACTTCACTTGCCCACCAGGTCGCCTGCCAGCCCTGCACTTACCTAATCCAGGTTGCCACTTTGGCAGCTTCCCCCCCTGCGTCTCCTCCCGAGTCGCGGTGGTCACTTCTCCTCCCGGCCAATCGGGTCTTAGGACTCCCAGACAATCGGGTCTCACTACCCCCTTCCTGATTGGCTGGGAGGAGAAGCAGCAAGATATTAGCAAATATCAATTTGCTAATGTCACACAAGTCGGTGGGCTCTGCGCCCTGAGCCCACCTTTTTTAAAGCCAATTAGAGCCTCAGGCTCTAATCATGTGCTTAAAAAAACACCCATTGAAATCCATGCGTCCAGAGCCCTTCATGGAGATTAGGGGTTGGGTGCATGGATTAAGGGGCAGTGCCCGTGCACCCCTTATGAGCGGCCACCACCTAGTCTCAGCACCCATTTGGCCCACATCCAATATAAATGGGATCCTAAGTCCGGAGTGCCCTAGAACAAACGGTATGCCTACCGTTGCTGTTTATTTTTGGTGAAATATGTCCAAATTTTATACTACATATTGTTTTTGATACACAGTAGGACCTTTTGATTTGCCTGGGGTAGGAGGCTTTGCAGATCTCTGTCCAACACTTGACCTTTCATAGGCTATTTTTTTACATTTGTGAAAACATAAAGACTTCTACCAAAAAAGAAAAACGTACAAAATTGAAACATACACACAAGTAGCTTTTACCACATCCAACGAGGACGCTCATATTTTTCAGAGCATACAACTCTCTGGTGTAAAGCAACCTAAAAAAATACATTCAACAAATACTCCACTGTCAAGACAAGGCCCTATTAGCCCATAAAAATGTAAAAGGCAGCTTAAAAATCATAATATTATGAGCCTTTAAAATCATTATTTTCAGAAACCGCTTAAAGCATCTCTGTTGGCTGGGAAATCTTTGGCTATTTCTCCTACTTAGAAGAGGCTCAATCAAAAGATTCACCAAGTGCCCCCTCGAGAAAACAGCAGATCTACATTTAAATGGAGATATATTTTCAAATGCACACTACCTGGAAGGCAGAGGCTGTCAAGGTTCCTTAGCGAGTTAATATAAAATAGTTTGAAATATATTTTGTTGGCTTATCCACCTTCCCTTTAGAGGGCTGTGAAATATGCATTCTCCCATTTATTTGCTTGCCTAGTTTTGATTTTTCTGTCTTGTAAATTAATATTAATCACTTAACCAATGACATTTTTTATTGTGCTAACAAATCTCTATTATGCATTTATTGCGCTCTTATTTCACTTGAGACCGTGGTAGGCAGCTTGTGTTTGCTGGTCAGCTGCGCTAAATAATTAAGCATTTCAATGTTATGAAGTGTAAGGGGCTGCTTTCTAAAGGAGCCAGTTTGAGCTACAAGACGGTGTACCCTGCACAGCTCATGTCTCAATGTCACAACTTACTAAGGTAATTAAACAGAACCCACATTTTCAGCCTGATAGTTAGGGATGCAAATTTTTAAATTAAGTTGCAAAATTTGCGCTATTGGTGAATTTATGTCCGAAAGCACCTGGGCTCATTTTTTTAAAACTAAGATTGCACTGCATGGCCTTGAGCCATGATAGCATATTGCAGGTGACAGGTCCGCTTTTAGCACTCCATTAAATTTGATCAAGCACAGATTGTGCTTGATTAGCTTATGTCCCCACAGAAGCCAGGGTATGACATTGCTGAAATGAGAAGTGATTAAAAGCTTGTTGCTTCCAGCTTCACTCTAGAGAGGGACAATCAGCAAATAGATGTAGCACCCTCTAGTGTGCTAGGGTTGTTAGTGTAGGTTTTGTAGTTGTTAGTGTAGGCTTGGGTAGAATCTGGGTAGGTATGAGTGACTCAGGGAGGCTGGATGACTCATCAGGCAGCACCTCTGTTAACTCCCCCTGCTCTCTGGAACCTTGGAGAAGCTTCCATAAGTAGAGGGTGGAGTTTAGGAGGAGCTGCTTGGAGTATTTAGGAGGGCCCCAGCCAATCCCCAGCAAGTGGACTGGCAGGGGGCAGGGGGGCTCTTAAATACTCTTGGGTCATGCCAGCAGGGCAGTCGGGTGGAAGATGGAGATGGAGTGCTGAGGAGGTTGTCAGTGGCTCTTGAGGGTGCTCCCTCGTCTGGGGGGGGGACCTCAGCCTGGGTATCCCCCCAACACATAGAGAAAATCCTTCCCGGATGCAGGGAGCAGGTGTGAGGACAGAAAAAGAGAGAGAGTGAGCACTTCCGGAAGATCTCCTGGGTGTCAGTCTGGATGACTGGGGAGCGTCAGTCAGGAGGACTGTGGTGAAGTAGCCAGGAGGGTTAATGAAAGGGGCTGCTGCAGCCAGTAGGGCTGGCAGGGCCTGAAGAGGTGGTGCTGGAACCAGTGATCACAGGAGGAAGTGTAATAAATGTGTTGGTTGTGGTGTCACTCTACATCCTGCAAGTATAGGGGCTGCAAGTCCCTACCTGTAATGGGCCAGTGCTACCGATTTTTACATATAGACACCGTTGGTGATTCTACAAGCAAGTGAAGTGCTAGAGGAAGCAAAGGAGCTGTATATAGAACTGTATATGCTAGGAGTTGTCTCTGAAGTTGTTTCAAAGTCAAGTGGGCATCCCATAATACCCCTACTCCCCATCCAAGTTTTATCCCCTCAATAAAATACAAAAACAAAGTACTGGATTTTTTCCTGACTCTGGGAAACTGTGGAAATTCGGTGCCTGGCTGTGCAGGGTGGAGGATCCCAATTCACCAGCGGCTCCTACGTGGGGTGCGCTACATGGTCATTCGCTGATATCCCTTTGCTAAAATGTGAAAACAGACTACCGGCTGCTATATCAGCCATTGGATTGTTTATCGGCTAGTGCTGCCACTAACGTAACCCTTACTTCAGTAACAGTGAAAGGGTTAACTAGTCATAAAACTGCTTACCTGTGTCTGTCAGCGCAGCTGAAGGGGAGAGGAGAGAGCACCCGACAACACCCATAGGCTCCTATTGGGCAGTCGTTGTCGGCACCCACTCCTCTTTCCTGCAGCTGCCACTGGCTGACATACAGTATCTCACAAAAGTGAGTGCACCCCTTACCGTATATACTCGAGTATAAGCCGACCCGAATATAAGCCGAGGCACCTAATTTTACCACAAAAAAACTGGGAAAATTATTGACTCGAGTATAAGCCTAGGGTGGGAAACCTCACCCGTAAAGGGTGGGATCCGAATATGAGCTCAGTTATTAAAAGGGTCAAAAAAACACCATTTTAATCCACGGAGCCGAATATAAGCCCAGCCGAATATGAGCTCATATATGCCATTCCCCACGTGAGTGAAAACACTCTATGACATACAGTCGGTCACCGTCGACGTCCTTTCTCCTCACCCACGGCTGTTGCTGACGGGTTATCCTCGGATACCCACAACAGCCCACGAGAGAGGAGAGGGGAAGTCGACGCGACTGTCTGTGTCCATTCGTCAAAATACTGATCAATTGGGAAAGTGACAATGACTTCATTCCCAATGCAATCACCGTC
>BLSH010404920.1:957039-975079 GCA_018402905.1 Glandirana rugosa | reverse complement strand
TACTGGTACATTGCAGGGGACATGACATTACATTACACTGACAATCAGCATTACTGGTACATTGCAGGGGACATGACATTGCATTACACTGACAATCAGCATTACTGGTACATTGTAGGGGACATTACCATATCTCTTCTCTTCAGCCTGCATGTTCAGCAGCTCCGAGCCGCTCCGTGCCGCGCTTCCGGCTCCGGACCCGCCCCCCGCCCACAGCACAGTGACAAGCCAATCACTGGAAGTCACTGTGCACTGCAGCCAACAAGCCTATGTATGTGTGCTGTTCATCGCACATACATAGAGCTTTCAGACCAGAAGCTGACTCGAGTATAAGCCGAGAGGGGCATTTTTCAGCACAAAAAATGTGCTGAAAAACTCGGCTTATACTCGAGTATATACGGTACATTTTTGTAAGTATTTTATTATATCTTTTCTTATGACAAAACTGAAGAAATTACACTTTGCTACAATGTAAAGTAGTGAGTGTACAGCTTGCCATTAATGTCTAAACCGCTGACAACAAAAGTGAGTACACCCCTAAGTGAAAATGTCCAAATTGGCCCAATTAGTCATTTTCCCTCCCCGGTGTCATGTGACTCCTTAGTGTTACAAGGTCTCAGGTGTGAATGGGGAGCAGGTGTGTTAAATTTGCTGTTATCGCTCTCACTCTTTCATACTGGTCACTGGAAGTTCAACATGGCACGTCATGGCAAAGAACTCTCTCAAGATCTGAAAAAAAAGAATTTTTGATCTACATAAAGATGGTTTAGGCTATAAGAAGATTGCCAAGACCCTGAAACTAAGCTTCAGCACAATGGTCAAGATCATACAATGATTTAACAGGACAGGTTCCATTTAGAACAGGCCTCGCCATGGTCGACCAAAGAAGTTGAGTGCACATGCTCAGCGTCAAATCCAGAGGTTGTCTTTGGGAAATAGACATATGAGTGCTGCCAGCATTGCTGCAGAGGTTGAAGGGGTGGAGGGTCAGCCTGTCAGTGCTCAGACCATACGCCACACACTGCATCAAATTGGTCTGCATGGCTGTCGTCCCAGAAGGAAGCCTCTTCTAAAGATGATGCACAAGAAAGCCCACAAACAGCTTGCTGAAGACAAGCTGACTAAGGACATGGATTACTGGAACGGTGTCCTGTGGTATGATGAGACCAAGATAAACTTATTTGGTTCAGATGGTGCCAAGCGTGTGTGGCGGCAACCAGGTGAGGAGTACAAAGACAAGTGTGTCTTGCCTACAGTCAAGCATGGTGGTGGGAGTGTCATGGTCTGTGGCTGCATGAGTGCTGCAGGGACTGGGGAGCTACAGTTCATTGAGGAAACCATGAATGTCAACATGTACTGTGACATACTGAAGCAGAGCATGATCCCCTCCCTTCGGAGACTAGGCCACAGGGCAGGATTCCAACATGATAATGACGCCAAACACACCTCCAAAACAACCACTGCCTTGCTAAAGAAGCTGAGGGTAAAGATGATGGACTGGCTAAGCATGTCTCCAGACCTAAACCCTATTGAGCATCTGTGGGGCAACCTGAAACAGAAGGTGGAGGAGCGCAAGGTTTCTAACATCCACCAACTCTGTGATGTCGTCATGGAAGAGTGGAAGAGGACTCCAGTGGCAACCTGTGAAGCTCTGGAGAACTCCATGCTCAAGATGGTTAAGGCAGTGCTGGAAAATAATAGTGGCCACACAAAATATTGACACGTTGGGCCAAATTTGGACATTTTCACTTAGGGGTGTACTAACTTTTGTTGCCAGCGGTTTAGAAATGAATGGCTGTGTGTTGAGTTATTTTGAGGGGACAGCAAATTTACACTGTTATACAAGCTGTACACTCACTATTTTACATTGTAGCAAAGTGTCATTTCTTCAGTGTTGTCACATGAAAAGATATAATAAAATATTTACAAAAATGTGAGGGGTGTACTCACTTTTGTGAGATACTGTACATATTTCTTACGCAGGTCAGCATAGGTGTTAGGTGGGGCAAGGGAGCATTTTTAAGATTAGTTAGGCTTTAGCTGGAATTCTCCTTTAAACATCTAATTATTAATATTGCAGGAATATATGTAGTGCCAAAATGTACACAGCACTTTATATATTGTACATTCACATCAGTCCCTCTCCTCAAGGATCAGACAATCCAAGGTCCCTATATATCATACATGTATAGCCAGGTGCTGCTGGCTGTGATATTCCCCCGCTGCCACCCTGCTTCCTATAGCACCTCTCTGTGTGTTCCACCTAATACCCTAGATTCCCTGCATACAGAGGAAAAGAGAGCAGGACCTTTCCCAGGCAAACTTGCAGAGATTGGGGCAGACAGTGTAGGGAAACCAGTGCCTGTGGAACTGTGCCATGCAAGCCTATGAGGGCAGCCCAGCCCAGAGTACCAGAGTGAGAGACTGAGCCACAGAGAGGTACTGTGTCTTAGTACCTGGGGAGACCTGTTGCCGTGTGCACCCAAATCAAGAGAACCTTATTGTGAGGACTGAGCTTTCTAGGATAGGATACTGCCAAGGGATCGCAAGCTATCCAATGTCCATTGTTCTCTCTTAAAGAGGCAACTTCGTACGCACCACCTTACAGAAGGGCCCCAAGTTAATACTGACCATTAGGCCCAGGCACTTGAAGTCACCTCAAGGGGTACCCCTATGTTGGGAGCACATACACCCAACCACTAAAGAGCTGTAAGCACAGAGTGCGCTCAATGCTGATACTTTTAACCCTGTTTGTATTGATTAAAGTTTGGTTTAGCATTACTGCCATATTATAGTCCTGTCTTCACCCTATTTAATTCAGAATCTTTAAATGTGTTTATTTGCCTGTCTACTGGTTTATGCCTTGTGTTTTACTTGCCTTATTACAATACTGTATATTCATTTTATCTGACATTCAGCAGTCTGTGACCTATTGCCTGAATGCTGATATGGTGATGTAATATACTAATGCTTAAAAGGGATTGTAAAGTCTCAAAGTGTTTAACCTTAATGCATTCTATGCATTAAGGTGAAAAACCTTCTTTGCTGCAGCACCCCCCCAACCCCCCCCCCCTTTTTCTTACCTGAACCCATCTGTTCCGGCGCCGTGCACAAGCCCAGAGTCTTCAGCTCATTGGACAGATTGATAGCAGCGGGAGCCATCGGCGAGTCCTGCTGTCTGTGTCAATAGACATAGCAGCAGGACTCGGGATCGCGCTCGCACAGGTGCCCCCAAGGAAAGCGGCTCTCCATGGGAGCACCCTATGAAGGGAAGGAGCCAGGAGCACTGGCGGGGCACTCCAGAAGAGGAGGATTGGGGCCGCTCTGTGCAAAACCCTTGCACAAAGCAGGTAAGTATTACATGTTTGTTATTTTTATTTTTAAAAATCCGAACCTTTACAACCACTTTAAACCACTTTCACACTGGGGCGTTTTTCAGGCACTTTAGCGCTAAAAATAGCGCCTGAAAAATGCCCCCCAATCCACCCCAGTGTGAAAGCCCGAGTACTTTCACACTGGGGTGGTGCGCTTGAAGGACATTACAGAAAGTTCTGCAAGCAGCATCTTTGGGGCAGTGCAAGAGCGTTGTATACACCACTCCTCCACCGCCCCTGCCATTGAAATGAATGGCCAGCGCTTCCAAAGCGGCTGAACACCGCTTCGGTAGCGCAAAGCGCTGGCGCTTTTAACCCCTTTTTAACCCCTTCTGAAGGGGTATAACAGCGGTAAAGTGACGCTAAAACTAGCATCGTTTTACCTCCACCGCCCCCCACCGCCCCAGTGTGAAAGTGGCCTTAGTTGAACATACGTGAGTGGCCTTCTATAGCCAGGTGTGTCAGAAGAAAACAAGCAGATTAAAGAGTTGTGGCAGAACAGAGGACACAATTCAGATAGAAGCAAAGTAACCTATGAGCGTGTCTTTGAAGTGTGGGAGGAAGCCGGAGTAGCTGAAGGAAACCAACATAAGCACAAGGGCACATGCAATTTCCATGCAGATAGCATCTTAGAGACCCCAGTACTGCAAAACAGAAATGCTAATTACTAAACTACTGTGCCACCACAATCAGTTTCATAATATTTTAATATGGCATTTAAGTATGAATTTTCTTTTACCGTTTTTTCTAATAAAAATAATTGCATCATGTTCATTTATATAGAGTATGTGCAATATTAATAAAATCTCTTTTAGTACCATTTCCCCTTAAAATAAAACACACTGGATCCTCTAGCATGACCACCAGCCAAAACACTGTAAATCCAGACCATCATTACAGGGTTGTAAAAGGAAGGATTCTCTCCGACTGGGGTGAACTCAGAGATGGAATTAGTTCATTTTATTTTCATTATTTTGGCACATAAAATGTACATTAGGAAAACGGGAATGCCAGAATTATAAAATAACACAGTTCATCTCCAAATCTGTGCAAAATGGGATAAATTAGTCTCCATCAACCTTCTTATCTCTCGGTGACTAGTGCATGGAGCACCACGGCACCCTGAGCCTCAGGCTAATGCTATGATAAAGTGATTACTGCCATTCAGTGTATTGGGGGATCACTAACGGTAAATGCAGAAATAGAAAATATACTCTAACTGGAAAACTAAAGGAGAATGCAGTACTGCACGCCTTACATAGAGCAAATTTCTTTCCTGTCACCATGGTTTGCAGGAAAGAAATTTGCTTGATTCCCTCATCAACACAGACAGTGTTGACAGGGAAATCCCTCCTGCCGAGACATTGTATTCTCCTGGCAGGGGGGGAAGCTGTCCCCGCCCTGAGAAGACAGTGATTATTGCTTGCGGCTACATGCAGTTGATCGATCAACTTGGTACATTCAGCCCGCCCATACATGGTGTGAATCTTATACGATTCCTACCGAACCTATTCGAACCGTCTATGGCTGACCTAAGGAAGAACTCTGATAAGGGCTATATGTATCTAAATAGGTAATGCACCATAGTGTTTATGGATGAGCAAAATCAGGAGATTTCGTATTCTGGAAATTTCTGTAAAAATCGTGAGATTTCGGTGGAGTTCCTCAATTTTGGTGAAATTCACTGTAGTCAATACGGAAGCTACAGTATAAGAAGGTGGTTGCGTAAAGATGAACTGAATTCTAGAACCTGTGTCTAAACAGGCAAGCAGACCGCAAAGAACTAGTTACCAGTATTGCTTGTGGTCTCCCTGCAGCTGATCCCTATTTCCCCATTAGACTTACAATGCCTTGTTCTGCACTGTGTGTGTATGTGCAAGCAGCCATATTTGTTGAGGTAGGGCTTTACTTCCTCATGTCAGAGCCTCTGGAAAGGAGAACAGTGAGCAGCAGTGACATCATAAATATCACTCCAGATCCAATAAGACTAGCAATTAGAGGCAGCAATGCCTTACATTTCACACTGCACACACTCAGCTATAAAGATGTAGGCAGAGGACTGCCTAGGTACTCTATATACCAAGAAGTGCACTTCTATTTTACTGAAGGAATTCAAGACAAAATGGAAAATAAAATTAAAAAAATAGTTGACAGTACACAAATAATGATCAAATACACCAAAAGAAAAAAAAAAAAAAAGACACAAATGTAAAGCACACTAAAAGAAATAAACTAAGCTGTCCCAAATACATCCTCAAAAATGTAACACTTTGGCAAACTTTCAGAAGCAGTGAAATCAGTTTCACCAAAATCACTCTGCTCATCCCTAGTGGCAAGAGGACCTTATGGAAGAGACAAATGGGAGTTTATTTCTATTTCTTGTGGACGTTTTGGTGACTGGTAGAGTTGAGCGAAAACCTGGATGTTCGGGTTCGGTGGGTTCAGCCGAACTTCGGGGAAAAAGTCCAGGTTCCGTACCAAACTTGACTTGAACTTTACCCCGAACCCCATTGAAGTCAATGGGGACCCAAACTTTTCGGCACAAAAATGACTGTAAAAAAGTCCTGGAAAATGCTAGAGGGCTGCAAAAGGAAGTAAAATGATTTTAGAACAATAATCTGTCCCTTACAGCAACAGCAGGAACCTGACCCTATAGGAGTAGGCGATGATTTTAGAAGAATAATCTGTCCCTTACAGCAACAGCAGGAACCTGACCCTATAGAACTAGAAGATGATTTTAGAACAATAATCTGTCCCTCTAAGCAGTAGACTCTACCTAGTCCAGTCAGATCGTTCTGTAATGCAGGATGAGATGTTATAATATCTGCAATCTGCCCCTAAAAGCAGTAGTAGTAGTAGTAATCTCTACCTAGTCCACAATCAGATTGTTCTGTAATGCAGGATGAGATGTTATTATATCTGCAATCTGTCCCTCACAGCGCCGGCAGCATCCTCTCCCTACACTACCCAGAGAGCATGTGACATGCAGCACTAAGTGACTCCAGCTTATAAAGAGGCTTATGATACACATGATGCACTGGTCAATCACAGCCATGCCATTAGTAGGCATGGCTGTGATGGCTTCTAAGGGCAAACCAGTTTAACGCTTGTTGATTGGCTGCCCTGCAGCTATTCAACATGCGTGATCAAATACCAGAACCCAAACTTTTTTTCAAATGTCTGGGATCGGGTCCGGGTCACGAACACCCCTAAAGTTCGGTACGGACCCAAACTTTACAGTTCGGGTTTGCTCAACTCTAGTGACTGGTACATGGCAGGCCAGGAATCAGTGGTGCTCCAGTGTAGCAGGGCAATCAGTTTTGTCTTGCACAAAACCCAAAACTCACAACACCTGGTGGCTTATTTCCGAGCTTCTCAACCCTGAACTCCAAAGGGTTACATGCTTATTAAAGTGGTAATAAACCCTGAAATGTTATTTTTACCTACTTATAAGCTTATAATAAAGCGCCCGAAGAGGTGTTGTGGGATCAGTAGCCACAGGGATGTAAGCTGGAGACTGGACTTTACTACACAACCAAAGGGCCCGGGGTCCCTGCCTGTAAGGGTTCTTGCTTTGATCTGGCTGAGTGTCCGGTCAGATCCACTAAAGTGTCCCAGCTGAGTTTAGCAAGCAAGTATGCTGGAGGACGTGAGAGTGTATATAGACTGTACATAGGAGAAGTGTCCCTGAAGTTGTTTAAAGTCAAGTGGCCATTCCATAATACCCCTATTTCCCATCCAAGTTTATTCCCCTCAATAAAAACAAAAAAAAAAACAAAGTACTGGACTATTTTCTGACTCTGGGAGACTGTGAAAATTAATTGTGCTTGGCTGTGCAGGGTGGGGGATCCCATTCTACTTGCAGCTCCTTAGAAGGTACGCTACATACAGTATGTGTTATGTGGTTTGGAATAATCACTGGGCATTAGTTGCAGTCATTAGCACGGCTCTGTGCTCACTATACATCCCATTGTCCATAGTCTCTAGTCCAATCTAAGAAATGAGCAAGAAAGGGTTGCTATGATCCTACATACAGTGGGACTTTGGAGAACAAATGTAGTCACCCTGTAATTGCAAGTCGGATCACAGAAGCCAATAAAAGGAATGTGGGAATTTGTAGGAGGTTGAGAGCAAAAGAAGGAACTTTTTTGTATTAAGAATTCAAACTTCAAATTATCTTTTTTTAAAGTTTAGTGTTAAAAAAGTGACCTTTAGGTCTCAGTCCACTTACTTCCCTCTTGACATTTTTTGGCGAGACCAGCATACAGCTTTAAGAAGCTTGCCTGCAGTTTGGCCAGTTGTTACTGTCTGGGAATAATTCTGCAAAGTGCATAACATGACATTCAGTTGGGAGTCGTACAGATGGCCATATAGTGAAGCAGCACGCTGTTTGCATAAGGCACTCTCACTAATTCATTCACATGTCAATACCATCTCTGTGTATTTAATTTTGATTCAATCAAGGTTCCGCAGGCTTGAATTAGAAAGAACAAAGTACGGCATAGATTTTTAGGCCTCCGTTTATCTATTTCCATCGTTTTCCTGGCTCTCCCTGCCCGGCAGTCTTTGTCTTCTTCAGCTTCCCTCTAACATTATCCGGCTTCCTTTACAGCACTTATGTTAAACGAAGTTAATACAACGAGACAGTAAACATCGCTGCTACTTCAAATAATATTGAAAGCAACAAACACGCCTTTTAGTTATTATTTTCTCGGGCTGAACTGCCAACACATTCTAATAATCCAATTTACAAAATGGCTTGGGTTAACCTGATTATAGTCAGCCAATGTTCTAACCACTCCATGGATAGGGTTCACAGCAGGAGAGGGGTTAAAGGTCAGCTCTGCCCAAAAGTGATATTGAGGGCACATTCACATTCTTGTGGTGTGTTAACGCTTATGCTTTGCGTCCATTGTGTCTCCTGTTAACACCCATTGCATTGAGGCAGCCAAATAAAATCAATGAGTTACCAACGGACTAAAACACCCTAAAATTGGATGTGTCACAAAATTTGTAATGCAATGCACTTCACTATAGTGAACTGTGGCATGCTGCAATGCATGTGTGTTGCCTTTGTGTGTTAGGGTACCATTGAAAATGAATCGCACAGCAATACAGCAAAGCATGCCATGCACAAGTCTAAATGAGGCCTACATTTTTTTTGTGGTGTACCAGTTAAACAACCTGCCAGCTTCTCTCAGTAGTAAATTTTCCTGGTAACCTCCACTCCCTGCCACAAGATTGTCACTTGCTCACTTTTGGCTATTTGGCCTGGTAAATTCTGCCAAACCTTCCACGCCCCAAACAATCAAGGATAACGTTTATACTCTTAGAATATAAGTATGGGAATAGAAAAAATGAACTGAAATTCTGGAGTGCTCTAGAAGGTTGGGAGTGGTATGGAGGCTCTGTGCTATTGGAGGCTGGGAGGCACTGTGGAGGGTGGAGGTTCTAGAAGGGTTAGGGGACTCTGCAGCAGACTTAAATACCTATAATGGAGGAGTTCTGAAGGGGGTTGGGGGGCACTGTGGATGTATAGAGACTCTGCTCTTCAGGAGGCTGGATGGAGCTGTGGGAGGTTGGGGGGCACTGTGAAAGTTGAAGGCTCTCAGAGGGCCTGGGAGCCCTGTGGGCCACTACGGGAGGATGAGGGGCATAAATAAGGCTTTTGATAGCTGATATACTCCTACAATAAAAGTATGGAAATGGAAAACATGTACTGAAATGCTTGAAGGCTAGAGATGGGGCTGTGTGTCACTGTGGGTGGTGGAGGCTCTGGAGGGAGACTGGAGGGATGAGACTCTGCAGAAGATTTGTGGTGGACGAGTTCTGGACAGGTTTGGGGGGTACTGTGGCATACTGTTGGAGGATGGGGGTACTATAGAGGGATGGAGGTTCTGCTCTTCAGTAGGCTGGGTGGCACTGTGGGAGGCACTGTGAAGGCTGAGGGCTCTCGTGGGGTCTTGGGGCACTGTGGGACATAAATAAGGCTTTTGATAGCTGATATATCTTACAAGTATTAATTTATATACTGTATATTATGAGGACAGAAAGAATGACAAATACACCACTATTGTTAAAGTATTAAACAATGGAAGTTTCTAGTGTCTAATACAACTTGTGTTACATTATTCCGTGACTCATGCCATTAAAGTGTTACTAAACCCAGGACCCTGCATTCACTATATCTGGTATCCCACAGTACATAGAACATGGAAATTGAATTATTTTAGTAAATATAAACTGTTAATACCTTTTCTCATCAGCAGTATATAGCAGTCTTGTGACTTCTATCAGTGTCTGGTTAAAGCTTGTAGGAAGAGTTTGCATTCTCCCGACTGTTCTATGAGGCTGCATGACCCCTGACCCTCTGTCTGGACAGTGCTGATTGGCCCTGTGCTGATCACATGCACCCACCATCTCAAGAAAAAATAAAAACTCTTTAGCAATACACACCAAACTGAGCATGTGTAGCTTGTCCCCAAGGCTCTGTGCTATCAGGAGATGGATTAGGGACAGTGGAAGGGGAGTATCAGAGAAGACAGGATCAAACAGACGTTTTACACAATGCAGAGGTCCAGATCTGCCTGTTCAATAATATTTTACAGGTAGGCAGATGTAACCAGAAGCTTCTCCCTTAACCCCCAACTCTCTTGTATCTGTCCAGGTTTGAAAAAAAAAAAGAGAAAATGTTTGCATTGTTTTTACTTTTTTCAGACCTAAAACGTGACAGATTGGAGGGAAAAGGATGTAAGCGGATGCACATCCCTTTACATCTGCTTGCTGATACACCCAACATGGGTCTGCTACAGTATACAGAACAAAAGTCAATGGATATGGCTGTCACAAAAACAAAAGTGACGTCTGTTCTGTTCATCCTGATTCACAAGGGGATCTGGTCAAGGATCCTCTGCTGATTGGAAGGGATGCTGGAAAGATGCTGGAAAGCACGGTATAGTTGTCTACAAATGAAATAACTTTTTTTTTCTTTTTATGTAATAACTCGAAGATAAACATATATGCCAGCGCACATATGTATGTATAGTCAGTCATTTTTGGTTTTGGATAGAGCAGGGAATGATTAAAATTCCTGTCTCTATCTGTTGCTGTGGGATTTCATTTTCCTTCACTCCCTGTCCTGCATATGCAACAAACAGTTAGTTTTCGCTTGCAGTTGGGAGTGGAATAAATAGGCAGTCAAGCCACAGCTTTACTGCCCCAACTGCCACCCCTTAAAGTGGTTGTAGGCTGAAGGTTTTTTACCTTCATACATTCTATGGATGCATAGAGGGGGCTCGGGAGTGAGCATGCACCAGTGCAATCATAGGAAGCGGCTTGCTATGGAGCCACTGGTCAAGGTATAGGAGCCAGGAGCACCGGTGGGTGACCCGAGAAGAAAAGGATCAGGGCTGCTTTGTGCAAAACCATTACACAGAGCAGGTAAGTATAACATGTTTTGTAATTAAAAAAAAAAAAGCAATACAAACCTTTAGAAGCACTTTAAGGGTACTTTCATGCCGGAGGCACTTTACAGGCGTTTTTGTGCTAAAAACAGCACCTGTAAAGCGCATCTGAATTAACTTCTAATGCACCCCAGTGTGAAAGCCTGAGTGCTTGCACACTGGGGTGGGGCGCTTGCAGGACAGTAAAAACAGTCCTGCAAGCTGCATCTTTGGGGCGGTGTGGAAGCGATGTATACACCTCTCCTCCACCGCCCCTGCCCATTGAAAGGAATGGGCAGCGCTTCTGAAGCGGCTGTACACCGCTTTGGGAGCGTCGCTAGCCGACACTTTTAACCCCTTGTGGGGGGGTTAAAAGCACACCGCTACCGCCCAAATAGCACCGCAAATTAGTGTTTTACCGATAACGCTTGGGCGGTAGAGGTGTGAAAGTACCCTGAGCTGCAATGGTAGGGTTGTACCCATAGAGTGGGCATGATGCTTTGAACTGTGGCTCAGCAACAATGATACCCCTTATAGCGTTTGGCAGATAGTACCGCCGCCATTGCGACCCATTCAAATGAAAGGGACTGTACTGCAACTGCAAGAAAAATGTTTCTTGCTTTCTGAATCAGTGACAGAGATGATGAACCTAACCTAGGGGAACACAGCAAGCGGAACTTAAAGTGGTTGTAAACCCTCACATATACCCGGTGAAGTGACTGGCCTCAGGTAATACACAGAGATGAAACAAATTCTCCTACATAAGTTGAAAGTGTTTATCTGAAGTCTTCTCTTCTCTACATCCGTTTAAAGTCCTGCATATTTAAGGCTTGTATGAGAGTTCAGAAAAAAGGGGATGGAGAGCTGATTTTACACTCTGCAGAGCTCAGCGAGGAAAGCTCTGAGAGCTGATTGGAGGGAAGGGACACCCCCCTTCACACAGCACTCTGGGATGGAGCGAAAGTTGTCAATCACAGCTTGTGTTCTAGATAGAAATCCCTTCCGTGTCACCTTTTTTCTCTTGATGTCAGGAAAACCTGTCAGAAGCAACTCTTGCTGCAGACAGAAATTACATTTAGTGCTCTTAATTGACACAAGTACACACTACAGAGGGATATGCTTTGCGCATATTTCATGTCTGAGGTTTACAACCATTTTAATTCTTCAAATACCTCCGCCCAGTCTGCAAGCCCCCCCAATGAAGCTGACATCTTCTGATTCTTGCAGGCGTGGGGCCTTTTTGATTGCCTAGCACAAGATGACATAACTCCTGTGCAAGCAAGCTGGACTTAGTTAATCCTGGCACCCAGGAGATGCCGGATCTGATTCCAATTTGCACATACATAGCTCACTATACAGTGGGAATAAGATTTTCTATATTAAAATACCTTTAAAACTTTTGAAAGTAGAAGAAAGGTGCAGAGCACTTGACTAGGGTAGATAAGAGCTCACCTGCAACTGACCCCTACTCCTGTCCACCCCAAAATATCTCCCCTTCATTCATAGGTGTGCGCAGTCTATTGCATTAGGGTGTGCACCCCAAAGTTAAAACACATGCCTTTCTCTGCAGCCTCAGCTGCATTGGACAGTGAATGAATGGGAAGTGCTCTGAGCCGAGCATCTTCCTGTTCATTCACAAACTGAAACCTAGTAAGCACAGTGAGTGTGTTCATTAAGGAAAGGAAGATGCAGGTAAATTACATACTTACTACCCCCTTGCCCACTTTCCATCCTGAAACATCCCCCACAGAAGCTGGAGAAGCCCAGGTAGTAGGTGAAATCGGCATCACACTTAATGATTAAGGTGTGCCCAGGCACACTTGGCACACTCCCTGCAAATGCCTATGCTTTCATTATAAGAATTAACCACATAAAACATAAGTGGAGTTAAAATGGCCAAAATCGGCCTTTTATTAAACATACACTTTCTTTAAAAAACACAACATAACCATACATAACTTAATCCAGATAGCAATGGTCTGAGGTCCCTGACGGTGCCATATTACCAAGTTTTTGTGTCTGAGGCACCAGATAGCTGAGTTGCGACCTCAGTTTCAAAACACCGCCTCGGAGCCTAACCCAGCTGACCTCAGAGACCCACCGGTCTTAACACCAATATTCATTGTACAATTACACACTCGAGGACTCCTCATCTCAGATGGGTCCCCACTGTATTCCCAATAACCATAATTAGACCTCCATCAAGGACTCCAACCGCCACATCCACACAAGTGTAAAACCTTACACTTGTACTCCCCTCAACACCCGAAAAGCACGTTGTATTCCATCCTCTAAACCCAAAAACCACAGGTTAGTACCTACTGCATTAAGGTGAACACCATCACCTCTAAGGAAATGCCAAGTCTCGATATGAGCCTTATAAATTTTGTTGGCCGATCTGGCCATCCACCAAGACGAGCTTGCCACCCCGTCTGACCATAGTATGAGCATGTCAGGGAGTGCAGTCCGAAGCCTAAGAAAATCAAACTTAACATCCCTAATAAGCTCCCTACTGCAGCGGAGACCCAAATCATTGCCCCCCACATGAAGAATCAAGATATCCTGGGCCCTATTCAATCTGGCAAAATGGGTGACCTCCGAAACTACCCAGCCCCACAGCATCCCTGGGACCCCAATCCACCTAACACTTCCCAACTCATGAGGTAGACCTAACTGCGCACCATTGGGCCTATCCTCTACCCTCCTGGCCCCCCAAAACACAAAAGAATGTCCCAGGACCCAGGCGAGGCATTGCAGGACACCTGCAATGAAAACAAAATCACAATGCACACCAACAGGAACCAGAAATGAACACCCACAGTAGAATAGTAGAAGGAAAAAACCCACATATGGTAGTCTACAGTAAGAGTGGCCTGATGTACAGGCAGAATCGGTTGGACTCCCACCTACCAATGCGCCTCACAACCCTATCATCCAATACCCACCGGGATGCTTCAGTGGCCGCCCCAATACGGAAGGAATGAGAAGCGTACTCCATGGAGGTAAAACCCAGCAGCCACCAGGCATTTTCGAGAGACTGCAACAAATTGAAACTTGGACAGACACGAACCATCTGAGTGCAGGAACAGGGCACAACCCTTCTGCGGTCGTATCAAAAAGAACTGTTCCAAAGCAAGCAAAAAACAGGGGCCATTACCCCGAAAAAGCTCCACCAACATGACCTTGCCACTCTGGTCCATTTTGGATTGACGTATCCAAATTTTGACCGACTCAGCGGAACACGACACATCCCCTTCCCTCAAACCCCCTTGCAATCCGTTTGGAAGGGCTGACAAGTTCGCTAATTCGAAAAGCCCCAAAAAACGCCACCAAAAAGACCGTCCTGAATAAAGTCTGTTCAAGATGTTCAAGATGAAGAGCAAATCGTGCGTAATTGTCTCAATATATCACGTAGTATTGAAAAAGACACCAGGCACAGAGAATCGTCTGACCTGAGACCCTTATGATACCCTTTCATCGCCTGTCGGACCGCAAAATCCTTAGTAAAATCCTGCACCCCGAGCAATTTAAACCAAAAGGCAAAGCCTGCCAATTTGCGATTTACCGCGGAACCAGAGACACCCTTCCTGAAATTGCGACTCACAAAATATAGCAACACAAAAGAAAACTCCACCCCAGAGTCCTTGCCTCCTTCCTCTGCCAACAATGAGATCCATTCCTTCCAGGCCCTAGAGTATACCTCCCAAGTTGCAGCACTGAACGAATCCCAGATTAATCCAAAGTCTCTGAGGACAAGGCATCCCATGCTGCTCCGCTTCTTGTGCTAACATGCGAAACTCGTCCCACTGAAATCGAGACAAAGCATCTGCCACCTAAATGAAGGCATTTAATCGAAGACAAAGCAAAACCAAGTGGCGCAAGAGGCACACCACTGGTGGAGAAGAGGCCGATATATTATAAATCACAGAAACCACACCCATATTGTCACAGTGAAAGCAAACCTTTTTATTGCGAAACGCCTCCCCCCGAATCTCAACTGCCAAGACTATTGGAAACAGTTCCAAAAGGACCATTTTTTTCAGAAAATCAGCTAAACACTACTCCTCTGGCCATCCGTCCACACTATGTTGTCCCGGGAAATATTTCCTATATCCCGCAGAACCTGCAGCATCTGTAAACATAACCAAGTCTGCGTTACTAACGGGACCAGCCATCCAGAGCGAGTGCGCATTATAGGACTCTAAAAGGATATCCCAAATCTTCAGATTGGCCCAGAGCTCTCCGGTGAGAAGTATATACTGCCGTGGGGCACCAATGCCTAAAGTCGCCGCAGCCAACCGTCGGCTGAAAATCGTGCCCATCGGAATGATCCTACAAGCAAAATTCAGCTTACCTAGTAATGACTGCAAGTCCCACAACTGAATTTTCTGACATCCATAGGCCTCTCTGACCTCCTTCCGCAGCGCCACCGTTTTATCCAACGGCAAACGGCATTTCATGGCCAAGGAATCAATCGTAATGCCAAGAAAAAACAGTTCTGTCGTTGGAGCTTCTGTCTTGTCTGTGGCCAACGGAATACCAAAGCTTTCCAATATATGCTGTAAAGTCCCCAAAAGAATCGCACAAATCCTAGAATCCGATGGTCCGATGCAAAGAAAGTCATCCAAATAGTGGATGAAGGAGTTCTCACCCGTCACATCCCACATCACCCATTCTACAAACAAGTTAAAAGTCTTGAAACAGGGCACACAAAATTGAACAACCCATTGTTAGACAACGATCGACAAAATGCAAACCTTGCCAGTGACAACCCAGCAAATGGATACTGTCAGGATGAAAAGAAGGCAGCCGGAGAGCTGCCTCCACATCTGTCTTGGCCAACAGCGAACCGTGGCCACCTTATCAGCCGTCCCCTTCTTTTTCATTCTCCACTACCGGCACCACAGGCCCAGACACCTTCGGTCTGCGTGCCAGCCACCGACACCAACTGCAACACTAGAGTGGGGCTCCCTGCACCAACTCCCCCTTCCCCTCAGTGGATCCCACATTGTCATTGGTGTCATGTCCCTCGCCGGGCCCCCTTCCAACCTGCCCAGCAGCTCCCGCAGACTTGCTAACACCTCCGAACACGTGTTGTGGCAGGCCTGTCTGCTGGGGGCTATGCCAAACCCCTTTAAGTGCAGCTGCAACCTGGCTCTGAACCCAATCTGAGCCATGGAGATTGGCCGCAGCCCTAAGCTGGGCCATTAAAAGGTCTAAATCACTTATTTCTATTGCAGGAACAAGAACCGCATGGGACGGCAAGATGTTGATGTTTTTCCCTCGAATTCCTCTCTGCAAGTGGACGGGACCACCCCTTCCGAATAACTGGACTCCTGGCTCCTCCCCATCACCCTGTCCTCTGGGACAATAAGGTACGTGTAAGTACTGACCGTGTTACCTTACCATAATTAACCCCCTGCTGACCAATTCCCCTTCCACCCTGTCATGTATGCCCTTTACTGACTCCATTGCTTCTCAGTTCCGGGCATGTCTTAATCTCTTCTTTTCTATCCCGTTGGGGATATAACTACCATGTCACAACCGCTATAGCTGTTTGGCAGGTGATTGCGGCACCATCCCATTACCTTTAACGCGCAAGATTGATGCGGGAGCCGTTCTGTCGTTATCCCAGGGGGCAGAGGGGGACATCCCCCCCTCCCGCCGCTCTTCTCCGGCCTCTCGTCACACCGGGAGACCGGAGCTCTGATCCGGCGCGTCCGCTGGCTAGGAGGAGACCTGAAGGAAGCCAGAATCGGCTCCGATCGGGTCTCCTTCGTCAAATTCCGGAAGCAACGTCACAACGTCTCTTCCGGTTTACTCGGCGGCCAACGGCGTGGGTTTTGAAAAAATGACAGCATTAAGAATCACAGTTTTTGGTGATCTGAATACTGTGAAGTGCAAAGGAGGGATGGGGGGGGGTCTTTTAGACCCCCCATCCTTCCATAAAGAGTACCTGTCACCATATATTACTATCACAAGGGATGTGTACATTCCTTGTGATAGCAATAAAAGTGATCATATATATTTTTTCAAAGGAATAGTGTTAAAAATAAATAAATAGAATAAAAAGATTTAAAGCGCCACCGTCCCTGCGAGCTCGCGCAGCAAAGAAATCGCATACGTAAGTCGCGCCCGCATATGAAACCGGTGTTCAAACCACACATGTGAGGTATCGCCACGATCGCCAGAGTGTGAGCAATAATTCTAGCAAAAGACCTCCTCTGCCCCTCTAACCTGGTAACCGTTAAAACATTTTAAGTTTTCAACCCTAACGTGTATGGTATCTATTTATCTATTTGGGCTAACTTTACTGTTGTCTTATTTTTTATCTTAAAAAAAGTGAAATTTTTCCAAAAAATTGCGCTTGAAAGACCGCTGCGCAAATACCGTGTGACAAAAAGTATTGCAATGATCACCATTTTATTCTCTAGGGTGTTTGAAAAAAAATATATAATGTTTGGGGGCTCTAAGTAATTTTCTAGCAAAAAAAAAAACAGTTTTTAACCTGTAACCAACAAATGTAAAAAAGGGCTCCGATGGGTAAGTGGTTAAGGAACTATTTAGAAAAACCTATAAGTAATTTCAATGAATTTATAAACTAATGAAATGGGGGGGGGTCGGTTATATCTGCCAGCGCCTAGACATTAAATTCAGCAAAGCAAGTTTCTTTTTTTTGCACCCATCCCCCTCAATGTCACGTAGTAGGTATGTAAGTAATATTTCACTTATAAGCGCTCATTTCCCCGCGGTAAAAGTAGTGGCTATCACTGTATATTTTCCTTTATTAAACAGACTTTTAAATAGGATTTCTGCATCTACAAATCCAAAGCCGTGCCATGGCCCAGATTTAATCCGCGGAGTACAGCGCACATTAAGGGGAAGCACACCCTGCCCACATTACTGTAACAACAGACCACACGAAGGGGAATTACACGCGACATGAGGCGCCTAATTTAGACCCGGTACCGTGCCGAAACCTAAACATCTACGTCTTTAGGATAAATTTTCAGACAAATTATTTCCTTTTATATGTCACTATCGGTGATGAAAATGGCGCCCCTTTACTCGCGAATATTCACTTTATAATGAATGTATGGATGATGCACTGTAACTCCCCCTACCCACGTTTTTTTTCTTTGAACGAAACGACTTAAATTACAGATCCGCGACCGTCTATATTGGCTGGGGGGGGGTAAAGTAATCAAATATTTAAGTAACTTT
>BLSH010404920.1:939973-951994 GCA_018402905.1 Glandirana rugosa | reverse complement strand
GAATTTGGTCGTACGAGAATTATCGTATCGTTAGTACGCTCTTCACTTTCGAAACGAGACAATCATCCAACAAAAAACGAAGCGCGTGGTACGAGGCTTTAAAGAAAGGGTTTTTGGCTAAAGATACAGTCAAAATATTCATGTACTCTACCAACTCCTTTCCACTTTCAGTATTTGGTTACCTAAAGCTTCTTAATTCTTGATCATTAGCAGCTGTGAAGGTCTTGCTGGAAGTGTCTCCTTTCGGTGGTTGGACAAGCCATGCATTGCACAGAAAGTACCAAGTTTTCTTTAGCTGGACATCTTGAACCTTCACTTGGGTTACATACCTGTGGTAGAAAAAAAGAGGCCCAGGTAAAGGCTCATGAATTTGGCATAAAACTTGCAGCCTTTATTATGGGACTGTCATCTCACCATCTTTTATGAGGACCTGATCCATCATGGCTGAGAGCTATGCTCTTTATGTCACCCAGAGGATAGGGCAAAAAAAGTAGGAAGATATCCTTATTGCCTTTATTGAAGACTTTAGATTTGGTGTCTGATAGAAGAATCGGGCCAAACTGACCATGTAATCCACTGATAGACAGGTACACCTAGAGATAAGCATGACATTGTGCGCCAATGATATTCTGCAGAACAATGTTCTCAATGACATTCGTTTTATGGTTAACATTGTAAGAAAAAACAAATTAGGTTCAGTTTTTCTCACCTTGGCACTGGTACTTGCCCCCTGCCGACGCCCGGTATGCACGGTTATCAGATAGCGGTATAATCCACAAGGATCATTATCTCGGGGTACCATTACTCGACTCTGGAAGTAGAAATAATAGTTATGCCATGCTTATAATAAAGACAGTCAAAGATAAAAAAGGAGCTTACAGTGTATCTCTAGCCAAACAATTTTTTGTACTTTTGGAACATCTAGAAAAGCCTTTCTCAACTTTTTCAACTCAGAGGAACCCTTGGTCTCGGGGAACCCCTGCTCAAAATGACTCTATTTACAACTCATAATACATTAGTGTGATGGTCAATGGGAAGAATGCTCCTTACATTTGTGGTCATTGGGAAGAATTACCCCCTTACAGATAGCTAAAAAGATCAATGGGGTCATTGGGAATTTATCTGAGAGGTAGAAATTGACCATTGCTCAAGAAACCCCAAGAAACCTCTAGAGGAACCCTGGTGGAGAAACCTTGGTCTAGGGAACACTTAAGCCTCGTACACACGGGACGTTGTAAGCAAAATCGATCGTTCGTATGCGCGATTAGAACAGCTGACATACGACGGTCGTACAAGGGGAGTTGTATGAGCAGACTAGAAAACTTGGTCGTACCAACAAGCGGTCATACGACCGTTGTATCGTGTGTACAGAGCAGTTGGTACAACAAGTTGTATTGTGCAAAACACGCATGCTCAGAAGTCAGGAATGACCGGATGCTAATTACAATCACCTGAACGTTCTTTCTGCGGTCGTACGATCGTATAGTGCAGTCAGTATGCAAGTTCCATTATCCAACATACGATTTGAGACGATCATAAGTAAGATCGTTGTCCCGTGTGTACGAGGCTTTGGAATCTCTGATGGGTTTGTATTTTAAAATCAGAGAGTAGACAGCACTCAAATATGCAGAAATGTAAAGAAGCAGAAAGTTTACTGAAATAATATAGAAATTAACGTTTTGTTGGCCTCCTTAATCGAAGTGAGGAGACATAACACAGTGATAAAGGAGGCTTGCATGCTTCTAAAAATATGGTTTCTTGGGATTTTTGTAAACATTCTGCTATTTTTCTTTTCTACATATTGGAGTGCTAGCTATTCTCTGGATTTGGAATTTATCTGTGCCACTGTGTACTACGGACTCTCCCTACATTTGATAGGCGGTGATGTTTTTATTCCTGTGTTTTGTCTGGAGAGATTCAGCCGTGGTATTTGTCCTTGGTGACTGTTATTGTATACTGTAAGTATTGGGAAATCCCAAATGTTACCGTTGTTGTGTGCATGATAGTGATAAACCAATAGAAGTGGTTCTGATGGATTTACCGTAAAGTGACTTTTTCCGTCAAAAGACTAGATCCGTGGTGGAAATTTAAAATAGGTGGACCCTATTCTGGTCCTAGGCTTCTACCTCTCTGAGTGCAAGAAAGGAAGGACTAAAGTTAAATTTTTGGATGTGTACTGAGGAGCGCCTGGTACAAAAGTTAATCTCACTTGAAGGATGTTTTGGAACATTTAATGGCTAAAAGCATTAAATAAAGCCAAAAGGCTTTTCCCCAGAAGTGCATTTGTTGTATTCAGGGTCGGCTCTACCACTAGGCGGAGTAGGCGGCCACCTAGGGCACACTGCCAGCCAGGGCGCCCAGCCCCTGTCCATATACTACCCCAGCCTGAAAATATACTACCCCAGCCCGTCTATATACTACCCCAGCCTGTCCATATACTACTCCAGCCTGTCTATATACTACCCCAGCCTGTCTATATACTACCCCAGCCTGTCCATATACTACCCCAGCCTGTCCATATACTACCCCAGCCTGTCAATATACTACCCCAACCTATCCATATACTACTCCAGCCTGTCTATATACTACTCTAGCCTGTCCATATACTACCCCAGCCTGTCCATATACTACTCCAGCTTGTCCATATACTACTCCAGTCTGTCTATATACTACTCCAGCCTGTCCATATACTACCCCAGCCTGTCCATATACTACCCCAGCCTGTCTATAATCTACTCCAGCCTGTCCATATACTACCCCAGCCTGTCTATAATCTACTCCAGCCTGTCTATATACTAACACAGCTTGTCCATAATCTACTCCAGCCTGTCCATATACTACCCCAGCCTGTCTATAATCTACTCCAGCCTGTCCATATACTAACACAGCCTGTCCAAATACTACTCTAGCCTGTCCATATACTACCCCAGCCTGTCCATATACTACCGTAGCCTGCCCATATACCTGCGGCATGGCTGGCATGAGAAAGCGAGCCGGTGCCATCATTTGTCTTTAGGCTGGGTCCAGAGGCACAGGTGCGGGCCTGTGGACCACGGCTAAAGAAATAGGTAGAGAGGCGCTGCAAATATCTCCACCTCCGCCACCTGCATCCTATACAAGGACAAAGGGGGTGGGGTCAGGGGTGGAGCCAAAGGGGGCGGCAAAATTAAGTTTCACCTAGGGTGTCAAAAATCCTTGCACCAGCCCTGGCTGCACTGATACCGGTAGCGGTGCCAATACTAAGCATTTGCATGAGTTCTCGTGCCAGTGCTCCGATACCTAAAACTGATACCTTTGGGTTCGATTCCTGTCCGAGTTACATGCTGTTTCCTGCACTGCTCCTGTGTGAATCCAAGCTTCTCATAGTGACTTCAGCCTGGGTTCACTCAGGAGCGGTGCGGGAAACTGCATGCGATTCGGACAAGAATTACACTGCATTCCTATTCAAATCACGTGATTCTTTGCAGTAAGATTTGAGCCCATTCATTTGTATGGGCTCAAATTGCACCGCATCGGTAATTGGTAGCGGCGAGTACTTGAGCATATGTATCGGTACTCACACTCACTGTTTCGGAGCATTCCTAACTTAAAGCACTGGATTCTAACAATCAATAGCTTTTTATAGGTTTCTCCTTCTACATACAATAACCCCCCCCCCCCCCAAAAAAAAGGTTACTTCACGATGAGATGGAAGGCAGCCATTATTTTTTTATGATAACTTCACCACAGGGTGGCTCTGCTCCGTTCAGCCTCTTTGCTTCTGCTTTAACCATCAGCTACACAGCTTCTAAATGCAAAGCGACAACAAAGCTTCGCTGTGCAGAATAATGTACCGCCATATGTTTTATTGAACAATTATAGAAACACAAAAAAAAAGTACAATGTCTTCTGCTTACTAAACAGGGGCACCTTCTAAACGTGCAGGAGAGGAGATCAACCGATTCTACGCCATGTTTATGATGGAGCGCTTTTTGTTTTCTTTTTTTTTTCCTCCGCTAGCTGTGGTTTAGCCTACCTGTCATAGGATTAATTACTATTGTAGGTAAAATACACGCATAGTACATTTTAATGCATGCAAAAAAAAAAAAAAACAGGAAGATGAAAATAACCACAAGCATGGTCACCAAGCATCCTGTTTGCACAAACTGGCCATTGCCCGCGTCACTGGTTAGAGGGGAACCCTACAAGTGGCTTCATAGGGTTTCAAGTTAAGTGCATGCTCATCTTTTAGGGCAGTGGTTTCCAAACTGCGGCCCCTTACTTGCCTTTAGCCGGCCTTTGAGGCACTGTTCCTGCCACTGAAACCAATGATGGGGAACTATAAAATATAAAGTGCAGCGCTATGTCAAAATTTTTTTTTTTTAAAAAGTCCTTTACAAAGTCCTTTAGAAATCAATAGATGAATGCTTTCTGATTGTGAATGTGCATCCTAAAGGTTCAATATAGGTGGCCACTCACCTTCTGATAACAGGCTAAAAGCCTTAGTACACCTTCCCTCATAGGGTTCAAACAGTGAGACACTGCAAATGGGATCAGTCGAATATCCTCGGTATAAGCATGTAAGGAGAGAAAAAGACATGCACATCTAGTGTTCTCTGTATAACAGTTCTAAAGAAAGATAGTTCCCCTGGTGCTGGAAGTAGTAGAAGACGGACACAGATATGTGAGCAAGATCCTCCACCACACTGATGAACACACTGCCTCTCACCTCCCTCTCGGGACCACAAGGCCCATAATGCACCTTCCACACTGTGGGAAAATAGAACTGCTGCCGACTCGACTCCTCACTCTATGAGTTGACAGATGTACTCCCATGCAAAAAAGAAATGCCACATCTAATGCTCTCCGCATACACTTCTTTTATTAATAAAGTATAAAATAAAACACACATTTAAAAGCACCCGTTCCGAGTGCAAATCTCACAGCATAGATACATGTACACATGCTGCTGACACAAAGATGGCCGCGGGTGACGTCAGACGCCGCTCCTCCACGTACGCGCTGCGTCCAGGGCGGGACTTCCTCAGCGTGGGGAATGATGGGGAACTATTCCTCCCATTGATACCAATGATAGGGCACTATTCCCCCCCACTGATACCAATGATGGGGCACTATTCCTCCCACTGATACCAATGATAGGGCACTATTCCTCCCACTGATACCAATGATGAAGCACTATCCCCCCACGGATACCAATGATGGGGCACTATCCCCCCCACTGATACCAATGATGGGGAACTATTCCTCCCACTGCAACCAATGATGGGGCACTATTCCTCCCACTGATACCAATGATGGGGAACTATTCCTCCCACTGATACCAATGATAGGGCACTATTCCTCCCACTGATACCAATGATGAAGCACTATCCCCCCACTGATACCAATGATGGGGCACTATTCCCCCCACTGATACCAATGATGGGGAACTATTCCTCCCACTGCAACCAATGATGGGGCACTATTCCTCCCACTGATACCAATGATGGGGAACTATTCCTCCCACTGATACCAATGATAGGGCACTATTCCTCCCACTGATACCAATGATGAGGCACTATTCCTCCCACTGATACCAATGATGGGACACTATTCCTCCCACTGATACCAATGATGAGGCACTATTCCTCCCACTGATGCCAATGATGTGGCACTATTCCTCCCACTGATGCCAATGATGAGGCACTATTCCTCCCACTGATACCAATGATGGGACACTATTGCTCCCACTGATACCAATGATGAGGCACTATTCCTCCCACTGATACCAATGATGAGGCACTATTCCTCCCACTGATGCCAATGATGAGGCACTATTCCTCCCACTGATACCAATGATAGGGCACTATTCATCCCACTGACACAAACTACTTCCCCGCTAATACCAAAGGCTGGATATTGTTTACTCCCACTGGGCACAATCCAGCCCTAAGACTGAAGGACAGTAAACTGGTCCTTTCTTTGGAAAGCCTGTTTTAGGGTATATTTACACTAGCCACTGTGTTACAATGCAGCGGCTCGTGTGCAGTGCGGTTTAGCCAGATCAGCGCATGGCTGATGCACAGAACTTGGTGGACTGCACTGTCCAATTTCTTTTTAAATTAACTTTATTGACACACAAGGCATCTCAGTGCATTGCAGTGTCCACTTTTTTAAAAATAAAAACTTTATTGAAATGTGACACAGACATCTCATAAAGTCCAATTGGCCACAACCTGGTGCGAGGCAGTGGGTTGTCTCACACTGTGCTGCACCGAAAAAAAGAACTTCAGGCGGTAACTTTTTTCACCCCAACACAGTGCTGTGAGCCAGGCACATAAGATATTTTGCCTTTTCATGTGGTGGGACTGTGCTGGAAAAGCCGCCCAATTGGTTTTGGTGTGAATATACCCTGTCAATTACAGAAAATAAACATTTTACTGAATATTGCTATATATATTATAATATATATATATATATAAATAAAAGCATGCAAAACACTCCTTCTGGATACAGTGAACACATTTTATTGCACGCAACTCCTCGCAAAAAGTAGGAAGATGGGAAAACACCTGTACAGTTGTCAAGTGTCCTGCTTCCGCAAATTGACCCGCACCTGTCATTATATCATTGCATGACTCACTAGTTAGTGGGCAGCCTACAAGTTGCCTTAGAAGGTTTCAAGCTATATTCACGCCAACATTTTGTCCTTATGGCTAATGTGTAGCCTACAAGTTGCCACATGGGATTTTAAGCAAAGTTTATGCTAATTTTTCATCCTTCTGGTTAGTGGGCAGCCTACAAGTTGCTGTAGAAGGTTTCAAGCTAAATTCATGCCAACGTTTTGTCTTTCTGGTTAGTGGGTAGTCTACAAGTTCCCACAGAGGGTTTCAAACAAAGTTTACACTCATTTTTCCTTCCTCCAGTTAGTGGGCAGCCTACAAGTTACCATGATGGGTTTTAAGTCAAGTTCACTCTCATTGTTTTTCATGTTAGTAGTCAACCTACAAGTTGCCGTGATGGGTTTCAAGCAAAGTTTATGCTCATTTTTTGTCCTTCCGATTAGTAGGTAGCCTACAAGCTGCCAAGGTGGCTTCAAGCTAAGTTCACACTTATTTTTTGTCCTGCAAGTAGTCAACCTACAATTTGTCAAGGTGGGCTTCAAGCTAAGTTCACACTCATGTTTTTTCCTTTCGGTTAGGGAGGCCATAGGTAATGCGATTTTCGCTCCTGCAGCCAGGGATTGCAGGGCATAAAATCGGTTGATTCCCCCCTCAACACAGTCAGTGTTGATGGGGGAATCCCTCCTGCAGAGGGGGTGTGGGCAGCCGTCTTTGGCAATAATTGCATATAAAAATCTGACATGCTGGTTGTACCCAAGTTGATCGATGGTACAATCAGCCTGCCCATAGATGGATCGAATCTCAGCCAGTCCCTGCTAACCCAGCTGAGATTCGATCCATCTATGGCTGGCTTAAGTTAACGCTCATTTTTTGACCTTCCAGTTAGTGAGTAACCTACAAGTTGCCAAGGTGGGCTTAAGATAAGCTCACACTCATTTTTTGTTGTGTTAGTATTCAACCTTCAATTTTTGCAGAGGTGGGCTTCAAGCAACGTCTATGCTCATTTTTCATCTTTTCCATTAGTGGGTAGCCTACAAGTTGCCTAGGTGGGCTTTAAGCCAAGTTCGCACTCATTTTTTGTCCTTCTGGTTAGTGAATAGCCTACAGGTTACCAAGGGGGGCTTCAAGATAAGCTCACACTCATTTTTTGTCCTGTTAGTATTCAACTTACAATTTTTGCCAAGGTGGGCTTCAAGCAACGTCTATGCTCATTTTTCGTCCTTTCCATTATTGGGTAGTCTACAAGTTGCCAAGGTGGGTTTCAAGCTAAGCTCACACCCATTTTTTGTCCTTCTGGTTAGTGAGTAGCCTACAAGTTGCAGAGGTTGGCTTCGAGCTAAGCTCACGTTCATTTTTTGCCCTGTTAGTAGTCAACTTACAATTTTTGCTGAGGTGGGCTTCAAGCAACGTTTACACTCATTTTTTATCCTTTTCCTTATTGGCTAACCACCAAGTTACCAAGGTGGGCTTCAAGCTAAGCTCACACTCATTTTGTGCCCTGTTAGTAGTCAACTTACAATATTCGCTGAGGTGGGCTTCAAGCAATGTTTATATTCATTTTTCATTCTTTCCATTATTGGGTAGCCTATAAGGTACCAAGGTGGGCTTCAAGCTAAGTTCAAACTAATTTTTTGTCCTTCTGGTTAGTGAGTAGCCTACAAGTTGCCGCAGCAGACTTCAAGCTAAGCGCACTTTTAATTTCACCCAATACAGAAAAGATTTAAAAAAAACTGTGAATATTGCCACTTAAAACAAACAAAAACACACATCCTGGATACAGAACCCCCCACAATGATGTGCAATGCTTACCCTAAAATACATATTCAACACTTCTTAAAAATGTGTTTTTAGATACCGGAGTGTGCAACTCGCCAAGCAATGCGCATAGTGTTTGTCGCTGAATTGTCTGGTATTCATCTTGGACATATCAGACTTCAGAAAAACAAAGATGCGATTGGTTGCTGTGGGTTACCACACTTAGCGACGTTGCTACCTAGAGAGGTTTGCAAAGAAATCATATGGTTTTTCCTCCCCCCGTGAGTGCTGTCTGCCTGTGTCATTGCAATCTCCTCTATTGTGCGGTGACTATGAGAACTGACTGCTGAGTAAGTTCATGCGAGGCTCGCCAAGGTTACACACAAGTACACACATAGCACAGACACAGACAAGTCCCACAGCGCGAGTATCCCAGAGGAAGGTCAGCCAGTTGCCTGCATCTTATCCTCGTCCGAAACTCTTGCTCCAGACTTTGGCTGCACTCTAACGACGCAGTAGAGTCACGGGTCTGTCTAATTTTTCATAGTTCTATGGCAAAACTGACAAGGAAGAAGGGAAAAGAGGACACAGAAGGAGAAGATGCTACCCCCCCCCCCCTTCCCCACCACCCCCTGCGTGCTAGGAGAGCGAAGGGCACAGTACCTGGTGGTAAGCAGTCAGGTAGCCGGTTGGGTATTACGGAGAGTACACCATGCAGAAGCACTGAACGCACGCCTCCTCTCACCGGCTGCCACGACCTCCACTCGGGAGGGGTGCTGGGTCCTCCTCCACTGACGGGGGCGCCTGGCTGTCCACGGGGCCGGCTCCTTCCATTAGGCAAAATTAGGCATTGCCTAGAATGGCACAAAATGAGGTGGGGGGGGGGGGTGGCGCCGGAATAGAAAAAAAAAAAAGAGATGCAGGCAGTTCAAAGAGCTGTGCCGTGATCAGGTCTTTGAATTGCAGAGTCTCCGTTACAGCAGCAGCAGGAGGAGGCAGAGGAGGGGGGGAGCGAGGAAATTCATCACCTCACTCTATGCAGAGCGCTTGGATGAGACTTCTGGTTCCTAATCGCCTGTAAAAACTGCTTAAGTTATTCCTGAACGAGCCCCCCGACTGCTTGCGGATTAACGTGAGACGGGGAGAGCAGCACTTGGGGGCTGTGTGTGTTTTCCCTGTGACCCCCCTCTCTGCATGACAGCTGACACAGGCACAGCAAGCTGACCTCCAGGCAAGGCAGGAGAAGGGGGGACAGCGACGGTCACTGAACTCCACCACTTTTCCTCGGTGCACCTTGTGCAGGTTCCTGGCTGGAGACTTTCCATCAACACTTATCCAAAAAAAATAAAGAAACGCTCCTCACAATGGCTCAACTCCAATATCAAAAGTCTTTAATAACTTTGATATAAAACACTCCATAATACAAAATAAAGCCTAGCGCATAAAAACACTGAATACCTTCCCTTGTATAAGCTGAATTATAACATTGTCTTTTTTTTGTCTGTGTCTTCTATGGATAAAAAAATGAATACAGAGAGAATATACAAAAAAATAAAAACATACATTGAGGTTGATTAACCACTTCAGCCCCGGAGGGATTTCCCCTTTTAGGACCAGAGCACTTTTTGCGATTCGGCACTCCGTCGCTTTAACTGACAATTGCGCGGTCGTGCGACGTTGTACCCAAACTAAATTTGTGTCCTTTTTCCCCCACAAATAGAGCTTTCTTTTGGTGGTATTTGATCACCTCTGCGTCATTTCTGATTACAAAACAAAAGCAGAGCAACAATTTTGCAAAAAAAAAAAACAATTTTTCAGACTTTTTGCTAAAACACAAATCCAAAAAAAAAATATAAAAAAAACATTTTTTTTTTCATTGGTTTTGGCCGATTTATATTCTTCCTCATATTTTTGGTAAAAACAAAAAATTGCAATCGGCGTTTATTGATTGGTCTGCGCAAAAGTTGCCGCGTTTACGAATGATGAGAATTAATTTCTGGGTTTTTTATTTTTTTTATACTTTACTAGTAATGGCGGCGATCTGCGATTTTTAGAGGTACTGCGATATTGCGGCGGACACGTTGGACCATTTCAACACTTTTTTGGGACCATTGGCATTTATACAGCAATCAGTGCTATAAAAATGCACTGATTACTGTGTAAATGTGGCAGTGAAGGGGTTACCTGGAAGGGGCGCTCTAAGGGTTAACTGTGTTCCCTCAGTGTGATCTAACTGTATGGGGGCTGGGCTGGCAGGGGGAGGGGAGTGATCATGGCTTCCATATAGAGGAAGCCTCTGTCAGAATGGAGATCCGTGTTTACATACACGGACCTCGATTCTGTCGCTCCAGGAGGGTGATCACGGGTAGCCAGCGGTGATCGAGTCTACCCTACCCGCTCCCTGGCACCCCTGAAACACAGTGAGTGTGCTCACAATACTCGTTATCGCGGCCGCCATCAGGTGACGGCGTTTCGCGATAACAAACCACTTTGCCGCCATCAAGCCACAGCAGGCGGTCAGCAAGTGGTTAAGACCCCTTTCACACTGAGGTGCTTTTCAGGCACTTTCACACTAAAAAAAAGCTCCTAAGAAGCTCACGAAAACCTATTTTCATTAAAATCAATTAATGCTTTCACACTGGGGCAGGCCATTGAAATAAATGCAAAGCTCTTCAAAAGCGCTTGAAAAACTCTTCAAAAGCACCCAAAAAGCTCTTCAAAAGCGCTCAGTGTTTCAGGCTCAATTCACACTAGTGCGTTTTTTGATGCATTTTGCAGTTTGCAGAAATGCAGGGAATTTTTTTAGCATGAGTTCCAATGGAACATGTTCACATCAATGCTTTTTGGAAAGGGTCAGGGACTTTTTTTCATGCAAAAAGCAGCGTTTTGCATGTAATAAGACTTCAATGGCCATGCAAGAAAAACGCAAGTGCTGCGTTTTTACCGCGATTGTGCCGCAATTTGCATTTTAAATCTGCCTAGCAACAAAATTTTCCCAAAAAATAAAAAAAAAGCAAATTGCGGCAACAACGCCGTAAAAAAACGCTGAGAGCACAGAAAAAAGCACTATAAAAATGCTGAAAAGCAAAATGCACAGATGTGAATCGAGCCTCTCTGGCAGTTTAGAAGCGCCTCAGTGTGAAAGGGGTCTTAATAAAACTGGATAGTACAAAATCTGGTGCAACCGTGCCTTGTTGCCAATCAGCTTCCAGGTACAGCCCAGGTTCACACTGAGTGCGGGAATGAAATGGTGGGTTCAGCCGAACTCGCACCATTTCATTCCCGCATGTCAGTCCCGATTTGAGCCATGATGTCACAGGCATTTGTGTGGGTTTCTGCACAGATGCCTATGGAAATCGCACCTGAAATCGCAAAAAGTAGTAAAAGAACTACTATTTGAAATCGGTGCGGCGTTGCACCGATTAGGACAGTGCCGTTGCCGGCAATTGCCGCCAATTTAGCATGCGATTTGGCATGTCAAATCGCATGCCAAATCATGTCAATGTGAACCAGGGCTTAAAGTGATTATAAAGTCTCGTTTTTTTTTTTTTCATTAACCACTTGCCGACCGCCGATCGGAGATTGACGGCGGCAAAGTGGCTCTGTAACGCAAACCGCCGTAATATGACGGCGGCTGCATTACAGACATACTGTGAGCGCGCGC
>BLSH010404920.1:889541-906357 GCA_018402905.1 Glandirana rugosa | reverse complement strand
TGAAGAAACGTACGGACAGGATATCACTCATCTCAAGATGATTTTAGAACAGTTATATGGCTTCTACCGTTATTTAATACTTTTCAGACACAGTTTGAAGATGATCCACATTCACCTCCATTTTTGCTTTTTTTTATGTTTTTATTTATTTTTAAATATTTAAAGTTATTTCCCTGTCCCCATTTTTTTGTAGGGCACTTGCCCTACCCTTACCCCCATTTTACTTCCTTTTGCATCCCTCTAGGGCTTTCCAGGACTTTGTTACAGCCATTTTTGTGCCTAAAAGTTCGGGTCCCCATTGATTTCAATGGGGTTCGTTGTCCGTGCGATCGTTCGGGTTCCGTCCGGACCCGGACTTTGTCCCGAAGTTCGGACGGACCAGCAGAACCCGAACTTCCAGAGGTTCGCTCAACTCTACTCACTATAGGACAGGCATGCAAAGAAGTTTGGTTACTGTGTGTGATATGTTGCTCTATTGGGAGGTCTATAACACCCTCTCATTAGACCTGTTTCTGTAGATAGTTAAAGTTAGTTGTTCTTCCCTTCTCTTAGGATCCCCATCCATCGAGAGTCAAAAACCTACCTACAATTATGCAGGCAGAGTACTTTTCTTTCGAGGAAAGTGCTCTGACCCAGGAATATGTATTGTCTGTGTATGTGGCTAGTTGCAGGGACCTGTAGCTAGGAATGAATTATACTGTACAGTGTGAATAATTTACATTTAATTATTTGTACAGCTCCCCATCCAAGTTTGTTCCCTTTTCCCCTCCCATTTTCTGTTCTGGGATGCCCTGCTATTTTTCAATTTTCTCAGCTGGGGCCAAGCTGAGGTTTGGGGGGGGGGGGGGGTGGTGGTGAGTGTAGCGCCCCCATTATAGATATGAGCTTTTGTACAGATTTTTGTTATGTGAGGTAAAATCTGACTGGGAACAGGCCTGATAGGTGTTTTTTTTTTTTCTGGGCTGGGAGTGGCTCATGGAGGATTGGGCTGATTCACAGATGAGGTCACCAGAACCTCCCACTTCTTTCTAGGAACAGAAAGAAGGTTTCTAGTCAGAGAGCTGGGAGGGAGGTGGAGCCATCTGGAGTTTTTTAGGGAGCCCTGACCAATCCCCAACCAGGATTAGCAGGGGGTAGGCCTCCTTAAATACTCAGGGTCAGCCCAATCTGGGAGGAGTAGTTTGGGTGGAAGAGTGGAGCTGAGATGTAGCTGAAGTTGCTGAGGCCTCACCCGGGAGGGAGCCCCCAGTCTGAGGGGGGTGACCTTGAGGCCAGGGAGTTCAGGTGCAGCCAGGAGGAGAGAGGAAGAGATCCTGGAGCAGCACAAGGGAACAGGAAAGCAACAGACAGTGCACACGCCCTGGGAAGCTGTAGAGGCATGCTGGAGCGCATTGGGGCGATAGACAATCTGGGAAGGATGCAGAAATCAGTAAGGGACTGGGTGTCATGGTGGAGAAGGCCAACGCAGCTGGAGCAGATAACAGGGCCTAGAGCAAGATAATGGGCTGGGAGCAGTAGTCCATCAGGCCGGCTAGCACAGCAGTATACCTACACACTAGAGGACCAACTGTCACTACTTGTAATGGGTGGTTCTGAGGCCTTGCACCCAGCATGGCAGGCTTCACCATGTGCTAGTCAGGCTGGAGGAATGGAGAAGGCCTAGTAAATTTCCTTCTGGGCCTGGAATAAGTAATGCGCAGGAGAGAGGAACAGCAGTTTGGAGAAACAAGTGAAGTGCTGGTGAGAGGAACAAGGAGATCAAAGTCAGCAAGTTTGTGCTGGAGGAAGAAGTGGTGTATATATACTGGCTAGTGTATATAGTTGACCCCTAAAGTCAATAGATTCTTTGGGCATCCCATAACAAACCCCAATCTCTATCCAAGTTTAATCCCCTAATAAAACAAACAAAAACAAATTAGCACCCTGTTCTGTGACTCCGGGTGTGGTATGGATGTGATTGAGAGTAGTGTGAGCAGGTGAACCAAAACTTCCAGCCATCGCCCAAGGGAGACCATGGCTACACTGCTATAAGGATATAAAGTATATCAACATATTAGACTCCATTCACACCTGGGCATACTGAATCGCGGGCGGAATCACTGCAATTCTGCCAGCAATTTAGAATCGCAGAAAAATGTGCAACGCATTTGCGATGCCATTATTTCTCAATGGCACCCAAACGCGGTACCCAAAAGAAGATACAGAACTTCTCTTGGGGGACATGCGCCCCACAATGTTGTTTGCATGATTTTTGCCGTTATTTGTCGTGGACTGCATTTGGATGCCATTGAGAAATAATGGCATCGCAAACACATTGCAGGGTTCCGCTTGCGCTTCAAAGCACCCAGGTGTAAATGGAGCCTAAGGATAAATGTTCAGATTTGTTTTTGACTGTTCAATCTATTTTGTGATTGGACGTCATTGCTGCCTAGAAGCCCAGGACAAATTTGCCAGCACCTGGGTGCTTACATTTTTTTTTTCGAAGTTCTCCGTAAAGTGGTAGTAAACCGCATGTAGTGCCCCGGTTTACACCGGGGGTGGTGCTGTTAAATTTAGTTCCCAGCTGCTAGGCCAGAAGCCTGAGGCCTATCCGGGAGTTCCTGGTTGCTAGGCAGTCTAGCGGTAGTGGAGGGTTGGGGCTTCATGTCAGAAGCCTAGCCGAGTTGCAGAGGGTCCTACCGGCCGGAGGACCCCTCTATGTTGGTGGTGACGGGATGGAGTTCTCACGGAAGAAAATCATTCCTGTCGCTAGATGCAGAGTGTGAACCAGGGTTAGAGATAAAGGGGAAGCTGTCACCTACGAGGTACAACGCTTCTGTTATCAGAAGCCAGAGGTGAAGTCCGAGAGAGTACCAGAGTAGCCTTTTTCACTAGCTGGGGGACAGTGGAAAAGTAGGAAAGTCTCAGCAGAAGTCAAGCTAGAAACCCAGATAGCGGGGGTGACGCTTGCAAGAGAGTTCAGCAGTTGGGCTGAAGGACCGAGGAAAGGACCCAGCAGGTTGGCGTGGGGACACTCGGACAGTACAGCGGTTGGCTGTGTGAAGTACAAGGGACACAGTGGCAGTGGGGGTCAAAGAAGCCTTGTAAAGGGACCCAGTGGCAGTGGGGGCCTAAACAGTCTTGTCGGCTGACTGTGAGTGTAAACTCGTGAAGCTACAGCGGGAGGCTGTGAGATGGAGGCCAGATCTGCATAACGGGGATACCAAGTAGGTATGTGCATCAATCTGTGTTGAAGTCCAACATTCAAGTTCATAGTACGAGCAAACAGTTCTAGTAAGGCAAAGTCAGTTGAAAGGCCTGTGGGACTTTATCGCTACCTTAAGAGTCACGTTCAAAGAGTCTCGGAGTCTGCTAAGTGCTAGTGCACCCATCCAAAGGGTGTCCTGGTCCTAACCCTCTCTCCCCAGTTCTTGAAGAGAAAAATAAATCTCTTTTGTTCTGCATCATCAAAGTGTCTGGCGCCCAATTCAGTTCTTCTATTTACACCTGCTATACCTAGTAACCCACACTGTGAGAATGGATGCCAGTCCTCCCTGACTCTTAGGGTCATCATCAGGCCTGTGGAGGTCGGGGCCCGGACTACACGCAAAAAAAACGAAAAAAAATCTTCTCCCTGCAAATTAACCACAAAAGGGGCTATAAAGTCTCAAGGTTTTTCACCTTAATGCATTCTATGCATCAAGGTGAAAAACCTCCTGGGATGCACCAGAGCCCCCCTAATACGTATCTGAGCCCGATCTTTCCTGCGCCGGGAACAAGCACATCCACTCCAGCCGGTGTCTCGGGTCCTGATTGGATATATTGATAGCAGCTTAGCCATTGGCTCCCGCTGCTGTCAATCAAATCCAATGATGCGGGAGCCAGGGGGTGGGGCCAAGTCCTACTGTCTGTGTCAATGGCCGCAGCAGCAGGACACGAGATCTCGTGAGGGAGATCGCTTCTCCGATGGGGAGGAGCGCCGTTGAGGGACCCAAGAAGAGGAGGATCGGGGCCACTCTGTACAATACCCTTGCATAGAGGAGCTAAGTATGACATGTTTGTTATTTTTAAAAAAAAGCCAACCTTTACAACCACTTTAAGGACCGGAAGGATTTCCCCCTTAATGACCAGGCCATTTTTTGTGATACGGCACTGAGCCACTTTAACTGACAATTGCGCAGTTCGTGTGACGTACCCACACAAAATTGATGTCCTTTTTTCCCACAAATAAAGCTTTTTTTGGTGGTATTTGATCACCTCTGTGGTTTTTATTTTTTGAGCTATGAACACATTTTTTTACTTTCTGCTATAAAAAAAAAAAAGTGTAAAAAACAAATTTCTTCCTCAGTTTAGGCCAATATGTATTCTGCTACATATTTTTGGTAAAAATTTGCAATAAGCGTATATTGATTGGTTTGCGCAAAAGTTATTGCGTCTAGAAAATTGGATAGATTTATGGCATTTTTATTTTTTTTTTACTAGTAATGGCGGCGATCAGTGATTTGCAGCGGGACTGCGCCATTGTGGTGGACAGATCTAACTTACATTTTTGACACTTTTTTGGGAACCAGTGACATTATTACCGTAATCAGTGCTAAAAATATGCACTGTTATTTTACTAATAGTACTGACAGGGAAGGGGTTAATATTAGGGGTGATCAAGGGGTTAAATATGTTCCCTGGGAGGTGTTTCTAATTGTATGGAGGACTGTGTGACTGGGGAAACACACAGATTTATCTTCCTGCATAGAAGAAAGAGAGGATCTGTAGATCTCCCGTCACTGAGGGGAACGATCGTGGGTGGCCAGCGGACATCGAGTCTGCCCCACTCGATGATTGGCTCCACCGCTGGCCAATGAGAGAGCGTGCCTCCGGCAGGGTGCACGCGTCCACACAAGCAGGTTCCCGCGCTGCTGTACAGCTATGGCGATTTGCAGGAAGCATCAACATTGCCGCAGTATAATGACGGCAGCTGGGGCTGAAGTGGTTAGTGTAGTAATGTGCCTGAAAGCAAAGCCCTCCAGCACGGGCTGCGGCCATGTGATTGGCTGAGCCGCGAAGCTGTGCATGCACGTGGGAGTCACGGCCACGGCACAGTGCAGTACACATACACCTATGACATCACCAGCGCTGCTTAAGTAAGGGAGAGATTTACTGTACCTACAGGTAAGTCTTATATAGACCTATAGGTATAAATCATTAAAAAGACCGTTCCTACCACTTTAACCACTTGCCGACCGCACTATAGAAGGCTAAAGCACAGGGTGCGGGTGGCCCGCTCTGTTAACACAGTGCCCTGAGGACACTGCTCATCACAGATTGAGGTAAGGAGCCAATTAGCAGCTCTTTACCATGTGATCAGCTTTATCCGATCACAGCTGATCAAGGATGTAAATAGAAACCAGTTATCGGCACTCCTTTCCTCATGCTGAGAGAATGAGCAGAAGAGAAGAGAGCCGATAACCGACTTTTCTAAAAGCGACATCGGCACTGGTAATCATTGCCCTGATTATAAGTGCAGTCCAAACAGTGCCCACCAGTGTTTCCAATAAGTGCCCATCAGTGCTGCCAATCGGTGTCCATCAGTGCCTCCTCATCAGTTTTACCTATCAGTGCCGCCTACAAATGTCCATCAGTGCCACCTATCAATGCAGTTTCATCAGTGCCCACCACTGCCGCCTCATTCATGCCCATCAGTACACCTTATCATTGCCCATTAATGCCCATCAGTGCCGCCTCATCAATTCCCATCAGTGTAGCCTCATCAGTACAATTCAGTGAAGGAGAAAAAATGACCTGTTTCCAAAATTTTATAACAAACTATGAAAGTTTTTTTTTCAAAGTTTTTGTTTTTTATTTGTATATTTAGCAAAAAATAAAAAAAACAGTGGTGATATACACTGATTTGGGTTATTTTCACCAAAGAAATGTAGCAGAATAAATATTGGGCTAAATTTATAAAAAACAATTATTTATTTGCAACATTTTTTTAAACGTTCAGTCTTTTTTTGTTTAGCAAAAAATAAAAAACCCAATAGAGAAAGCTCCATTTGTGTGAAAACATGATAAAAATGTCATGCAATTGTCATTCAAAGTGCAACGGCGCTGAAATCTGAAAATTGGCCTGGTAGGGAAGGGGGTAAAGGTGCCTAGTAGGCAAGTGGTTAACGTGGTTATAAACCCTACCATATACCCAGTGAAGTGACTGGCCTCTGGGGATACACAGACATGAAACAAATCCTCCTACATAAGTTGTACCTGTTTATCTGCCGTCTTATCTTCTCTACATCCATTCAAAGTGCAGAATTTTAAAGCTTGTATGAGAGTTCAGAAAAAGGGGATGGAGAGCGGAAATTACACTGTGCAGAGCTCTGTGAGGAGAGGTCTGACAGCTGATTGGAAGGAAGAGACACACGCCTTCCACCCAGCACCAAGGAACAGGCTGTCAATCACCTGGAGGTCTTCCCCTGTCACCTTTTTTCTCTTGGTGTCAGGAAAGCTTATCAGAAGTGATTAATTCTGATCGCAGAGGAACGAGGCAGCAGATAAAAGTGACACTTAGTGCTTTGGATTGAGACGAGTACACACTAAAAAGGATATGCTTTGATCATATTTCATGTCTGAGGTTTACAACAACTTTAAATATTCTTTTAAAATGGCACCCTAGCATATGCAATCATTTTCTAGTATGCCCGCATACTAGCTTATTATGGCAGACTTACCTGTCAAATAAAGCCCTCCTGCAATGCACTGTCACCACTCCAGCAGTTCCCAGGTGCTTACATCTTCACCCGGTCTCCCTTCTGGGTTCACACGCTCCAACTGCTTGAATGGCTGGGCCGCCATGACATCACTCCCACACATGTGCGAGAGTCAGTTCACAGCGCCACATCACAGCACCACACAGAGCAGGCCATACATGTGGTCTGAGCTGTGCATACAACTTCACCAGTTTTTATTGCTGGCTGTGCCCCTGTTTGGAGAATTCATTCTCTCAATTTGTCCTGGTGGTATCACTTAAAGTGTTTGTTAAGCCACTTGAATAAAAATTTCCCATCCACTCTGTATTATAACAAGAAGTTGCCCTGTGTCTGTGTTATAACATATATATACTTCTCTGTATAGATAACACACCTTCTTACTACGATCAGTTGTCATTTTTCAGATTTTCTCTCTCATCTCAGAGTTCCCGAGGGTGGGGCTGAGCACTGCTGCTGACGTCAGCTGGAGAGACAGAGCCCTGCTGTGTTATCTGTATAGATAAGAATATTTCTGATATAACACAGAAAAAGGGAACTTATTCTTCTAATACAGAGGAGATGGGAGCTTTTAGAGTTAATTATGAGAGCAGAGAGGAGAGGACAGGAGGGAGGGGGGAGATGAGGACAGGCACACAGGAGATAGGAATGCTGGTAGTGACATAGACTGCAGAGACCACGGGGCTCTCAAGATAAGCTATATACAGGGGGATATTAATAGCATTCACTAAAATTAATTATAGCAAAAAAGCAGCGCTAAAATCCACACAATCCTCTATAGTTCAGATATTTAAACCTGTGTACAAAATTGTGCAAAATGCTGCAAACAAAAGTGCAAATGCAAACTTAAAGTGCAAAAACAAATCTCTTATCCGTGCAGCAATAAAAATAAGTGTTCATAAAGAGTGTCCATAAACATGTATTCGTGAGTACATCCTCTTCCAACAAAGTGCAGCTTAATCCTCTTGGTTTGTTTCCATCACCACTAAACTCATGCAGGTGGTCACAAGCTCACTAGAGGCTTACCAGACATCTGCTCAAAAATCGCCTTTTATTTATCAGAGAGACCTCAGCTCTGCCTCACTTATCAGCGATCCACACATCCAGGAGTCACCCGGTATCCACATGTATTAATCATATAAAATACAAGAGAATCCTCATAGTGTATCACTTTTAAGCAGATATTTATTCAAATGGGTAAAATTGCGCTTACATCAAAATTCATCAAAACATCGCAGTGTACAGCAAATGTGACTACTACCAGTCAGCTGGTTCCTCGCTACTCATCCTCCCCTAGCGAGCGTCCCAGCTCCTAGTGTGTCCAGTGCTCTCTTCGGTCCGCCGTGTAGCCACGCCACTGACACGTTTCGTCACTTCCGACTTGATCACAGGGCTACATGTTTATGGACACTCTTTATGAACACTTATTTTTATTGCTGCACGGATAAGAGATTTGTTTTTGCACTTTAAGTTTGCACTTGCACTTTTGTTTGCAGCATTTTGCACAATTTTGTACACAGGTTTAAATATCTGAACTATAGAGGATTGTGTGGATTTTAGCGCTGCTTTTTTGCTATAATTAATTTTAGTGAATGTTATTAATATTGCTTTTCTTGTTTTAAAGCAGTAGCTGTGTATATGTGTACAAAAAAGCATATAAGCATATATACATATTTAGTCACGTATTTATTATGTAAACACGATACGAGCACATAAGTATTATTTCAGCACGGTGTTTTTAATTATTTATTTAAGGTTATATACAGGGGGAGTCAGTACACAGGGGGGAAGTCATGACCTGCCATTATCAAACAGGTATTTTAGGGGATACAGAGGGTTAATTTAAAAAGCAAAAGCACCATGCTGCTAATTGCACATTAAAGAGACAGGAGCAGCATTTTTTTGGGGGGGGTTAACAAACACTTTAACGAGAGAAAAAAATCCCAAATTTTGGGATGTCAACGGACAGGAATAGAGGGAGAATCATCCGATGGGGATACTGGATCCGGTGACCCTGATAACAACCAGGAATTTCCCTTGCTTAGGAGGGATTTTCTTTCACTTCCTGCTGTGGCTATGGAACAAGGAGTGAAGGGAAATCTCCCCAATGGAACACAGATGGACACTCTCATTTTCTCAACATGTACAAAAAAAAAGCATTGCCTTCAGCCCCACTTAACCACTTCCCGCCGGCCCATAGCAGAATAACGCCTGGCCGGGGTTTAATTGTTCTGACTGGACGTCATATGACTTCCTTCATAACAAGCCGCTTGTGGGGGCGTGCAGAGATTGGTGGTGTGGTGTGTCCTCCAGACGCACCGCATCGCCGATCACAGTAAAGAGCCTATGTTGTAGGCTCTTTACCATGTGATCAGCTGTGTCCAATTACAACTGATCACAGTGTAAATAGGATGTGCCAGTTATCGCCATTCCTCTCCTCACACTGACAGCATTTGAGGAGAGCCGATAAGCAGCTTTCCTTACAGGGGAGATCTGCACTGATAATCAGTGCATTTATTATCATTGTAGCCCCACCAGTGATGCCAATCAGTGCTCATCAGTACTGCCTTTCAGTGCCCATCAATGCCTCCTATCAGTGCCCATCAGTGCCTCCTATCAGTGACACCCATCAGTGCCCACTATCAGTGCCACTCAATAGTGCCTACTATCAGTGCCACCCATCAGTGCCACCTATCAGTGCCCATCAGTGCCGCCTATCAATGCCCATCATCGCTGCCTAAAACGTTTTTTTTTTCTCAAAATGTTTGGTCTTTTTTCATTCGTTCATTTCATTCGTTTTTCATTCGTTCTATAAACTGTAGCTGTCATTATAGCACGTGTGGAAAGTGGCTAAAGGGATTTTAGAAGTGTATTACGTGTGTTTTACATCTTCAGGCATTTTTGTTTAGCAAACAGAAAGCACTAGGGGGAGTAGAGGGAGAGGAAATTAGAGGTGGGGAGCTGCTATTTGAGCATTTTACAAGCATTTTTCTGCTCAAGTCAGGTGTTTCTATTGAAGTCTATGGGGCCAAAAACGCTTGTAATCTGCCAAAAAGAAGCTCAGGTACTTTTTTGAGCTGAGGCCCCTTTCACATGTGCGCGACCTAAAAGTCGTGCGGTTTTACAATGATTTTGCCGCAAACTTTTGCCACGATTTTGATGCACTTGAAGCAATGTCTGTGTAACCTTGAGGTCTATAGACCTCCAGTTGCATCAAAGTCAGACCAAAGTAGTGCAGGGACTACTTTAAAGTTGTTGCAACTTGAAGTCGCACAGTTATGAATGGCACTCATTGGAAATCATGGAGTACGACTTGTCAAGCGACTTTACAGTCCCAAGTCGCAGGACAAGTCACACAAGCATAGGTGTGCGCAGCCTATTGCATTAAGGTGTGCACCCCAAAGCTCAAACACACATCCGTGTGTGTGTGTGTATATAAAACAGTTTACTATACTTCAGTTAGGCTAGGTTCACACTGCTGCGAACTGTACTGCGAATAGATTGCGTTGCGATAGATTAAATTCACAAGTCATCTCCAATAACATAGTGTTCTACCAGTGCAGTTCACACTGATGCGTTGCGAATCTAATCTGTGAAGAAAAAGGGTCCTGTGCGAGTTTGATCCGTGTGCGATGCTGTGCGTTGCGAATTCAGCTCCATAGACTACAATAGAACGCGGATTGAAAACGCAATATCCCATTCACATCACTGCGATAGCTTCTCCCTCCAACTCCAGCTACAGCTTTACAGTAGATTCGCACCAACACATGTAGAAATCGCACTTGTGTCTGAACTGAAAAAACTTGCATCGCAATCGTATTCAATTCGCAGAAAATTTGCACCGCAGCAGTGTGAACCAAGCCTTATGTATGAACACAGTGAGTGATCGGTACTGTGCGCACAAGTGTGAAAGGGGCCTAAAATTAATGGGATTTGGCTTGTTGAGTGTCTTGGAACTTCAGAGCTGAGTGTTTTACAAAAACATGAAAAACATTCAGATGGGAACAGGGCTTTAAAGTGTAAGTTCACCTTTACAGAAAATCTGTAAGCTGAATTTACACTGGACCCTCTCCCCATCCCCCTTGGTCCTGCTAACATGGAGTCCGGCAATCACCTGCTGTGAGGCTCGATTTACACTAATGCGTATTTTGATACTTTTTACATTCTGCAGAAATTCAGGGAATTCTTTTAACATGGGTTCCTATGAAACACGTTCACATCAACGCATTTGTGTGCCTCTGCGGTTTTGGAAAGGGTCCGGGACTTTTTTCCCGCTAAATGCAGCATTTTGCATGTAATAGACTTCAGACCTGCGTCCAAAAATCCATGCACTGCATTTTTACCAGGATTTTACCATGATTTTGGGGGGGGGGGGGGGGTTTAGCTGCACATTCACTGTATATAACTGGTTGCTAAGGAGCGGGCCGCTGCATCCTTAACAACCGATGACTCCTCAGCCATCAGCAGGCTTCCCCGCTGACAGCTGAATGTAGAAAAAAGAGTTTCCGTAAAAACAAAATTGTGAGGAAAAAATGGCATGGGGTTCCCTCCAGGTCCATACCAGGCCCTTCAGGTCTAGTATGGATTCTGAGGGAACCCCCCACCCCAATTTTTTTTTTTTTTAAATGGCGTGGGCCCCCCCAAAATCCATACCAGATCCTTATCCGAGCATGCAGCGAGCACCCATCCCCTCCTGAACCATACCAGACCATGTCCTCAACATGGGAGGGTGGGTGCTCTGCGCCCCCCCCCCCACCCCAAAGCACCTTGCCCCCATGTTGATGGGGGCATGGGCCTCCTCCCGACAACCATTGCCGGTGGTTGTTGGTGTCTGCAGAAGGGGGGACTTATCGGAATCCAGAACCCCCAGTTCCAGGCCCCCCACCCTATGTGAATAAGTATGGAGTACATCGTACCCCTACCCATTCACCAAAAAAAGTAGTGTAGTGTGATAAAAGACAATAGACAGTTTTTGCAAGTCCTTTATTAAAAATGTCTTCTTCTTCCCCTGCATCTTTCTCCTCCAGGCTTCTCCCTCTCCTGCTTCTTCCTCCGGTCTTCATTTTTCTCCTGTCTTCTTTGTCTGATGTTCTTCGCCACCGCCGATCCTAGACAAAGCCCCTCCTCCGATGCTGCGTCCCACTGATCTGTCCGCAATGATGTCAAGCATTCCTTAGATAACTATGGGGCATAGCCATTGGATGATGTCACCCGGAGACCCCGTCCCCTTGTGACGTTACCGCCTAGGGCATGATGGGTCTGTGACTTTACAAGGGGGCAGGGTCTTTGGGGATGTCATCCGATGGCCACGCCCCATAGTTACAGTATATAAGAAATGCTTGACATCAGCGTGGACAGATCAGCGGGATGCAGTATTGGAGGAGGGTCGTCGGTGGGATCAGTGGCGGAGAAAGAAGAACACCAGACATAGAAGACAGGAGAAAAAAGACTGGAAGAAGAAGCGGGAGAAGGAGAAGACCGGCGTAAGAAGCGGGAGAAAGAGAAGCCTGGAGGAGGAAGTAGGGGAATAATAAGACATTTTTAATAAAGGGCTTGTCAAAACTGTCTATTGTCACACTACACTACTTATTTTGGTGAATGGGTAGGTGTACAATGTACCCCATACTCATTCACATAGGGTGGGAGGCTGGGATCTGGATTCTGATAAGCCCCCCAGCCGCAGACCCCGACAACTACCAGCCAGGGTTGTTGGGAAGAGGTCCTTGTCCCTCCTTGTCCCCCCCTCCTGAACCATACCAGGCCACATGCCCTCAACATGGGGGCAAGGTGTTTTGGGGTGGGGGGGTGCAGAGCCCCCACCCCAAAGCACCCACCCCCCCCATGTTGAGGGCATGTGGCCTGGTATGGTTCAGGAGGGGGGGAGCGCTCGCTCTTCCCCTCCATTTCCTGACCTGCCGGGCTGCATGCTCGGATAAGGGTTAGGTATGGATTTTGTGGGGGGGGGTCCCCACGCCATTTTTTTTTTAACATTCTGGCGCGAGGGTGTCCCCTCTAATCCATACCAGACTGAAAGGGCCTGGCATGGACCTGGGGGGGCCCCACACTGTTATTTTTCATGGTTTTTTTTGGCAATCCTTTTTGTTTACATTCAGCTGTCAGCGGGGAACCCCACTGACAGCTGATGACTCATCAGTTGTAAAGGGCCTGGCGACTGATCCACTGCTTAGCAGCTGGCTATATAAAGTGAATGTAAAAAAAAAAGCGAAAAGCAAATCGCGGCAAAATCGCGGTAAACGTGGTTAAAAAACAGCGGCAAGCACAGCAAAAAGCACTGCAGAAACTCTCAAAAGCAAAATACATAGATTTGAATCAAGCCTGACACATCAGGTCGCCGCTTTACCAGTCTGGGGATTTGAAATCCCCGCGGCTTTCTTTCCTCTTCTCCACCGCTGACAGGATGGGCTATGCAATTTCTGATTGATCCAGTTAGAATGCCTCCTATATGTACCTCTACAAGGTACGTTTAGGACATTAAGCCACGGGGATTTCATATCCCCGGATCGGTAAAGCAGCTATACAATGTGTCACAGTGAGAGATCGCAGCACTCAAGGTCAGCAGGACCAGGGGGCTTGGGGGGGGGGGGGGGGGTCCAGTGTAGGTTCACCTTACAGATTTTTCCTGTAAAAGTGAACTTACACTTTAAGGTTTTTGTAGTGCTATTGCACGTGTGCATGGAGAAAAGGAAGGGGAGTGGAGGGAGCACAGGATAGCTGTAGGTTTCTACTTAGAACATGGTTTCAGATCTTCTGCATGTCTTCCTAACTTTCTAGGTCCCTCTCTCAGAGAGCTATACTAGCTGGACGGTTAAAGCGGACCTTCATCCTAAATCACATCCGGAGCTGCCCTGCCTCCTCCCCCCTCCCTCTCTTGTCAATGGACATTTTAAACATATATTTTGCTTGTGCTTCTGCTTTTCTCCCATAGGTGATAGGATCTCCCCAGTCCCCACCCCTGCACATGCGCAGATGTGCATAGGGTCTCCTGTGCACACCCAAAGATTGGCAACAGGAAGCAAAATAATGGCCAGGTGGTGGCTTTCATCATATAATGTTCTTTCAGAAAGCGCCGTTTGCAAGGTCGTGCAGCGGCATGATCTATCCCTGGCTGTGTCCACGGGACACAGCGATTACTGATCAGATCACTGGCTCATTGCCAGTACCAAGTGACCACCGTGACCAATCACAGCAGGCCACATGATAGTTGTAAACAATGGATGGCTTCCTTTCATGTTACCCATTCTGTACAATTGTGTTGCTAGCTGTGATTGGTCATTTGTATCACATGGTACAGACAGGTCCAAGCACAGCTCTTCTGTACCATGTAATTAGCTTTGACCAATCACAGCTAATCACAACAAAACAAACTGAATGAATCAGTTTAATTCCGTAAAATGCTTGCTTATAGTAAATAAGCATAAGCAAACATAATGTGTAAAAAAAATCCTGATCACTTCCCCAGAGTAGCACAATGTTGCAATGGTAACATTATATTGCTCTGGTCACAGTGTGTTAAAGAAAAAAATTGTAAAAAAAAAAAGTAATAAAAAGATTTAAAATAATATAAAAAATGATAACCTTTTTTTTCATATTGTCACTAGTCAGTGTCCCTAATTAGCCCTATGCCAGTTAGATGATGATGCTGTACTGCACTGGTGACAGTATGTGAGAAAAAAAAAATATTATTTCTTAATTTTCCAAAACATTATGACAAAAAAATTGCAACTTAAAAAAACCCACCATACCTTTTACTAAATACTATGGATTGTCTACTTTCCAAAATGAGTCATCTGGGGCATATTTGTACTGTCCTGCCATTTTAGGGCCTCAAGAAATCAGATAGACCACCAGTATAATCAATTTTCATACATACAGGATCTCACAAAAGTCAGTACACCCTTCACATTTTTGTAAATATTTTATTATATCTTTTCATGTGACAACACTGAAGAAATGACACTTTGCTACAATGTAAAGTAGTGAGTGTACAGCTTGTATAACAGTGTAAATTTACTGTCCCCTCAAAATAACTCAACACACAGCCATTAATGTCTAAACTGCTGGCAACAAAAGTGAAAACATCCAAATTGGGCTCAAAGTGTCAATATTTTGTGTGGCCACCATTATTTTCCAGTACTTCCTTAACCCTCTTGGGCATGGAGTTCACAAGAGCTTCACAGGTTGCCACTGGAGTCCTCTTCCACTCCTCCATGATGAAATCACGGTGAGGACGGCCCCCTGGGAGGGGCCAACCTATGCTTTTGTTTGTCTAGTCTACTCCTAGTAGGATGAGCATAACCCATGTGTCATAAGAAGGATGCGTCTGTCAGTGAACGAAAGAGAAATTCCTTTAACCGCTTTCTGTATTCAACAAAAATGTGAGTGTTCTTATTTTTACCAAGTAAACGTATTACCCGCACGGTTTTACACTATGTGGAGTATCTGCTTTATTTTATGGCACATAGTGTAAATGTATGCTGAAGACACCCGTTACTCTGGAGGTTACTAGTTCCTGACCCATCTTCACATTTGGAGTGGTGCCATAGCTGGAGGGAGTTTTCCCAGGTGCATCCAGGATCAAGTGGCATACCATGTTTACACACTGGTGGTCATACACCGTCAAGCCTTGCTGACCCATAGGGCATATGTTCTCCTGGGTCTACAAGTTCTAGTAAGCCCCTTCAATGTTGGTGGGGGCGGTGGATGTGTCTGCACTGGAGACCTTCACAGTAACCCACAGAGGATTTATGGATGTTTTTTCTATCTGAACTTTGGAAACAACATTTGCCATCTCGCTCATATGAGACTTATGGACAGATTATTACCGCTATAATCATTCTGTAGCACGTGGTTCACGGGTTTTTAGCAAAACCTTACACATGTTTGCATCATTCACTGCTTGCACTTTATTACTTTGCTATATGCTTTTGATTTTTCCGTTTTTTTTTATTTGTTAAAAAAGTTTGAAATATCCAATAAATTTCGTTCCACTTCATGATTGTGTCCCACTTGTTGTTGATTCTTCACAAAAAATTACAGTATTATATCTTTATGTTTGAAGCCTGAAATGTGGCAAAAGGTCGCAAAGTTCAAAGGGGGCCGAATACTTTCGCAAGGCACTGTGTATATAATAATATAAATTATTTTATATATATATATATATATATATATATATATATATATATACTGTGTGTGTAATTCAATAATAAATAGTAGTCAAATGTAGAGCTGGGTATTGCGCAATCAGTAAGATAACCAGTTAATCAAAAAATGTAAGCAATCATATAAAATGTCAAAGATTATTGAAACTATAATAGGTATTGGTGAAAGGGATTCCGCGCAGGGATAGGCAAGGTGTCCACTCCCGGACACCGGTGTCCGACAGGGCTGCCTGTGGTGTCCGCCGCTGACTTTTTTTTTTACACATCACTTTTTTTTGTAACTGTATCATCATCATGCATCCCCCCAACTCCTAGGCCGTAGGAAGACAGCCAGGGAGTGTGGCACCGCCCACTTATCCTCGTGCGGGCTGCGAAGTGATCTAGGGCAGGGAGGGATTGGTCGGATGGTGTGTGCCTTGGAGTCGGCGGAGAGGAGAGAGACTCAGAGACCTGTGTGTGGGCAGCGCGGTTGCTCGGGAACGGTCACTCGCGGCGGGAAGAAGAAGTTGCGGACTCACTGCAGCAAGACAGAGGAGCGGAGCCGCCCGGAGGACAAGGTGCTACTGAGCCTACCTGACTCAAGTCCACTCCTGAGGAAGAGACTGTGTTGGAGTGACTCAAGCGAGCAGTGCTACTGCCAGGCAAGCAAAGTAATTTTTTTTTTCATGGTGCCAGTGAGACTTGTAGATTTCACAGGGAGCCTGGGAGGGACAGGGCCTGGACTGGGTGTGGTGGTCTGGCCTGCCTGGAAGGGCTGGGGCGGGCTGGGCCCTGGAAGGTCTGCAAGTAAAAAAAAAAACATGATTCAATCTGGTCACTAGTAGCACTGACTAGCACCTGGCTGGCAGTCCTCCTGAGGCCTGTACATTTTATCATCGTGGAACAGGAGGCCCGCCGAGG
>BLSH010404920.1:856801-887417 GCA_018402905.1 Glandirana rugosa | reverse complement strand
TTTCAAAAACGTGTTTAACAAACGTGTTCAGTTCAACCTTAAGTGTCCTGTGAAAAACTTATAACGTAAAAACGTGTATTAATAAAAAATATAGATACACGTGCAATCAATAGTGTCAGATATACTTAAATTCCAACACCTGTTAACAAATTGTACAAATACTTAAAAAATTTCTGTAGTGTTCCTGTTCCTGAACTTGTAATCCGTGGTCAGGTCGTGTCGTCTCCAGGCAATCCTCCTCTCAATTTCTACGGGAATTACGACTCAAGTGTGATCAGGCTCCTTTTTCAAAGTCGGTCCGACTTTGAAAAACACAAGTCGGAGCAGTTAAGACGGCTCTCATAGGGAATCATTGTTTTTGTGACGTAATGCGACTTGTGCTCTTCATGTCGATCCGAGAATCGGACTAGTGTGAACTCAGCATTAAGGGCATCTTTAACTCTCCTCCTAACGGACCTCTGCTGTGCTGGACTGGTGCCTAATGTTCAAGTCCTTGTCCTTGTGATGTCTTTAAAAAATTCATAAACATGTTAAACAATTGTCCACAACCTTAAATTCATATAGACTGTGATAACTAACGTGCACATAGATATAAAAAATAATTATGTGCAAAAATGCAATATTCAAAAAGTGTCCTGTGAATTCCAACTTGACTTGTGCAAACAATTTGTGCAAAAACTTTTGGATTGTTGGATGGTTTGACAATTTAGTTGAGAGCACAAGCAAATGTGACTGTTACATTCCTGGCATGTGCCAGAAATGTAACTGTTTTTTGAAACAGTTTCTTCCACTTTAAATAGGCCATTTGGCACCAATACAAGCGTCAAGCATGCAATGCACCTATACCCACGTTGCTTAGTTTTCACGCCAAAATGTTAGTGGATGGTTGCAAGTGTTACTACATGTCTTGCAGTGAGAGCTTTTGCTTGGAATTATGTGTGTGCACATAAGCTTGCAATAGGCTTCTCGTTTTAGCACATACAGGACTTTTCTTACATTACCTCTCACAAAGATCACAGCACTCCCACCAACAATGCCTTCTTCTGCTTTTCTCTCCAGAAGGACGGCACCATCTTTGCTCAGGCATCATACAGGCTCACTATCTATTTCCTGAACTGAGATGCTGTCTAAAAAATGGCACTATCATGTAATTCCCGGTGCCTTTGCAGTTCTTGGCTGTGTTCACACATGCAAAACACAGATCAGCCCTTTGCCATACCCTCCCGCCTCTTGGCTGACTGCAAAGTTACAGTGTTGCACTCTGATAACTTGGGTGGGGGAGACTGAGGAAATGTTTTGACCTGCCTGCAACAGACTGATGACATCATCTGTGCCTAATCAGTACCACTGGACTGGAGCTCAATGACTGTTTTATATAAATAAAGGCAAAACTTTTTTTTAGTTTTGGATAGAGTGGAGATGGATTAGAACATTTGTCAGTTTTAATAGCTGTCTGTGCCCCATTAGGGAGATTCCCCCCCTCTATTTATTTTGTTTACCATTATCATTGAAAGTGAAAGTAGAAGAAAATCCAACATTTTGGGTTGCCCCCAGAAAAGTAATAGAGGGTAAATCTTCTAATGGGGACACCAGTTCTGGTGACCTGGGGGGTCTTTAAGTAATTCCCTTAATTTGCAGGGATTTCCTCTCACTTCTTGTTTGGCTCTGGGACAGGAAGTGAAGGGAAATCTCCTCAATGGGACACAGTTGGCATAACAAAAAATTGACAGGGGCTATAACCCTCCCTTGCTCTATCCAAAATGAAAAAAAAAGTTTTCCTATAGTTCTAGTTTAATGATAAAAGGTGGAAGTTTTTGGAAACATGGAACTTTTTTGACTGAGGAAAGGCTTTTATCTGCCTGCAGCAGACTAGACTGATGACATCATCTCAGCAGAGGCACAGTCACTGAAACCCAATGACTGCTTTTTAATGATAAGAGGTGGAACATTTTAGGAGAGTTATATGGTTACTGAATATTGTAACATGCCTGGAATTTACCTATGCATACTGTGGGGGTGGGGGGTTAGCTCAATGGGGACCACCTTCCCTGGAAAAAGGTAGTCTAAACAGAGGTTGTGAGACAGTGTTAGGAGAAGATTGCGCTGAGGACGTGTTTGCATTTGAGTGTTGTTTCCTCACGCTCCCAGAGGAGGCGGTGCTGGGCAGCTCTATTTAAACAGTGGGTTTCCTGTAGCAAGTGCTGTCCGTTCTACAGCGTTCCAGTGACCCCGTGCCCTGCTTTGAGAGACTTTTCTGTATCTGTGACCCCGGCTTTCCTTGGACTCCGCTGAATTCTGCCTGCCGAGACCCCAGGGCTGTCTATGACCATTCTCTTGCCTAATCCTCCTGTACCTTGCTGCCCGCACGTTGCCGACCCTGCCTGTACCTGACCACCCGCCTGCCTGCTCCTTTTGCACCTTCTAGCCAGCCAGTTGTCGACCCAGACTGTACGGCTACTCTTCTGCTCAGCACGAGCTCTAGTGGACCTTCACGCACCATCAAGTGATCCAGTCCAGCCCTCGTGCCCCCTGTGCTCCTGAACTCTCTGTCTACACTATTAGGGATTCTCGAACCAGGGCTGCAAGAGAGGTAACCCCTGCAGAAGTCAGACTCGTCCGCCAGATACGTGACAGCAATGGACAGCCATGTCTGAGTCTGTGCAGGGGACCTCTCCTGTGGACGAGCTGTGCGTGCACCTTGCTGGACTCACTCAAGCCATCCAGACCCTTCAGGATGACTACACCTGTCTGGAAGAGAGAGTCCAGAGACTCATTACCTCAGCACCCACCGGGTCGGGCTCTCTGGACACTAGCACCATGGTCACTTTGCCAAGTGAGCCCAAGGTGCCTATGCCTGAACGTTTTTCTGGAAACCGCAGAAGATTCCGGGCCTTCCGCACCTCTTGTGACCTGTACTTTGCTCTCCAACCCAGGACGTTCTCACAGGAAGTCATTAAAGTGGGGTTTGTGGTCTCGCTCCTTCGGGAAGGTCCACAAGCCTGGGCTCACCGCCTCCTGGAGCAGAAAGCCCCGGAGACCGCTAGTGTGGACCGGTTCTTCCAGACAATGGCTCAGTAGTATGAAGATTCCCATCTGACTTCCACAGCGGAGGCAGCCCGCCATGCCCTGCAGCAGGGCCAACGCCCTGCGGAGGAATATGTATCTGAGTTCCGGCGGTGGAGTGAAGACACTGCCTGGAACGATGCGGCCCTCAGTTATCAATTCCGGCTGGGTCTCTCGGAGTCGCTCAAGGATGAGCTGGCTCGCATCGGTGTCCCGCACACCCTCGATGCCCTGGTCAATCTGGCTATTCAGATTGATCGCCGTTTGCGGGAACGTGCAGCCGAGAGATCCGCCAGACCGGGCCGCCCGACCAGGACATCATCTCCGGCCACCTAAGCCCAGCTGCCTCCTCACCAGAACCCATGCAAACCGGGCTTCCATACCCGCCTCATACTCCTGACGAACGCAGGAGACCCATAGCCCTGAATCTGTGCCTCTATTGTGTTGGCTCCGGCCATCTGTTAAAGAATTGCCCCATCAAGGCCGATGAAGGCACCACTAACCACGCAGAGAGCCTAATGTACCTGCCCAGTGACAAGGCCCACCTGGTGCTTCCAGTCTCCTTCTAGCTCCCTGGTGGGACCCTCTCAGTGCAGGCTATCCTGGACTCGGGCGCAAGTAGCTGCTTTGTGGATGTTTCCTTCGCAGCACATCACCATATCCCACTCCGACCTAAGAAACACCCCATGGTCGTCCGACTAGCCGATGGGTCGAACATTAAGTCAGGCACGGTCACCCAGGAGACCATCCCGGTATACACCACTACCGGAGGGGGACATGCCGAGTATCTGTTACTGGATGTCATTGCCTCTCCATTGTACCCGATTATTCTGGGTCTCCCCTGGCTTCGGGCTCACAACCCGCAGTTTGACTGGACAACGGGCAAAGTGGCATTCTCCTCCTCCTATTGCTCCCAGCACTGCCTGCCTCAGTGGCCAGAGAACCCCTCAGCCTTGCTCAGCCTGGATCTAGACGTCGATCCAGAACCCCGTGCGGTAGTCCCTGCACCCTACCATGAGTACCTAGACGTCTTCAGTAAGAAGGGGGCTGACATCCTCCCACCACATCGGTCCTATGATTGCCTGATCGACCTCCTACCGGAAGAGGAGGTTCCGTTCGGTCGAATCTTTCCCCTGTCCGAAGTGGAATTAGCCACCCTAAAGACCTATCTGGACGAACATTTGAAGAAAGGCTTCATTCGGCCATCTACGTCACCAGCCGGAGCCGGAATCTTCTTCGTAGAGAAGAAGGACCATTCCCTCTGGCCCTGTATTGACTATCGTGAACTCAACCAGGTCACTATCAAAAAACGGTATCCATTACCCCTGGTTCCATAGCTTTTCCAGAGGTCAGGTACTGCAACTGTCTTCACCAAGCTGGATTTACTCGGGGCTTACAATCTCATCCGTATCCGCGAAGGGGACAGGTGGAAGACCGCCTTCCGGAGGCAGTTCGGACACTATGAATATCTGGTCATGCCCTTCGGGTTGTGCAACGCCCCAGCGACCTTCCAGCACCTGGTGAACGACATCTTCCGGGATTTTCTGGACCAGTTCCTAGTCATTTACCTGGATGGTATCCTAATCTTCTCGCCCTCTCTGGAAGAACATCGAAGGCACGTGAAGAGTGTGCTTGCCTGTCTCCGGCTACATGGCCTTTACACCAAGGCAGAAAAATGTGCCTTCGAATGTGTCAGTATCTCCTTCCTGGGGTTCCATCTTTCTACGGCAGGAATTACCATGGACCCCCAAAAGGACTGGGCCATCCTGGAGTAGCCCGTCCCAGTTGATAGGAAGGGAGTCCAGCGATTTGTGGGGTTCGCAAATTTCTATCGGAAATTCATTAACGGGTTTTCTGCAGTCATCGCCCCAATAACCCAACTCACGAAGAAAGACTCACGGTTCTGTTGGACTCCTGAGGCCCAAGACGCCTTCTCCCAGCTCAAGAAGCTGTTTACATCTGCTCCCATCCTCAAACACCCCGATCCTGCTCTACCATATATCCTGGAGGTAGACGCCTCTGAAACAGCAGTGGGAGCCGTTCTCTCACAGAGACAGGGCCCCAAGGCCTTACTTCACCCCACTTCCTTCTTTTCCAGGAAGTTATCTCCGCCGGAAAGGAACTGCGATGTCGGTGATAGGGAATTGCTGGTCATCAAGTCGGCTTTGGAGGAATGGCAGTACCTCCTGGAAGGAGCAGCTCACCCGGTATTGGTTTTTACTGACCATAAAAACCTTGAATACCTGCGGACAGCTAAGAGGTTGAAACCTCGACAGGCAAGGTGGGCACTGTTCTTTAGTCGGTTTCAGCTTCACATTACATACAGGCCAGGGGCAAAGAACGTCAAGCCGGATGCTCTGTCAAGGATGTTCCATGTCCCAGAGGACTTTTCTCCTCCAGATACCATCCTTCCTGCCCATAGTTTTCTGCTCACCCAGGAGGACCTTATGACCCGAATCCGGAAAACCTGCTCTGGCCTTAGTGAACCACCGGACCCTCGATGAACTTTAAGAGAGGGATTGTGGTGGTGGAAAAACAGGCTGTACGTGCCCCAGGAACTCTGGCCGGCAGCCCTCGGACACTGCCATGACACCAAGATGGCCGGGCACTTCAGTGGTCATAAGACATCTGAGTTACTCTCCTGGTCATTCTGGTGGCCTCGCTTGAAAGAGGATTGCCTGAGTTACGTGGCTGCCTGTCCGGTTTGCAACAGGAACAAGATGGAGAAATCCAAGGCCTGGGGTCTACTTAACCCGCTACCTATCCTGGAACGACCATGGTCTCAGATTGCTATGGACTTCATAGTGGAATTGCCCCTATTATCAGGATGCAATACAATTATGGTGGTTGTGGACCGGCTCACAAAAATGGCCCATTTTGTCCCAATGAAGGGCAGCGCTTCAGCCTCAGAAACCGCAGAAGCATTCATTAAGGAGGTGGTTCGCTTGCATGGAATCCCGACCAACATTGTGTCGGACTGGGGAGTACAGTTCACTTCCCACTTCTGGAGGTCCTTGTGCGCTACCTTGGGTATTGAGTTGGCCTTCTCCTCGGCCTACCACCCCCAGTCCAACGGGCAGACGGAGAGGACCAACCAGACCCTGGAACAATACCTGCGGTGCTTCTCCTCCTATACTCAGGATGACTGTGTCTCCCTCCTGCCTGTAGCCGAGTTCGCCTTCAACAATTCTGTCCATTCTGCTACCAAGCAGTCTCCTTTCTGGGCGAATCTTGGCTACCACCCTGCCTTACTGCCCGACTTGGCCTCTGAGAGCCCTGTACCTGCTGTGCAAGACATGGCTCAGTTTTTGGAAAGGAACAGCAAGCTCCTGCAGGAGACCCTCGCCCAGACCCAGGCTACCAGTAAGAGGAACTTCGACAGAGGGAGAAGGGGGAAACTGGAGTTGCAGATTGGTCAACGGGTCTGGTTGTCCACCAAGGTCCTAAGACTCTCCTGCCCCTCTAAAAAACTGGGCCCTAGATATATAGGACCATTTCCTATCAAGAGGAGGATAAATCAAGTAGCTTACGAGCTAAACCTCCCGGCATCCATGCACATTCATCCAGTCTTCCACGTTAATCTGCTGAAACCAACAGTTCTGGACATCTTCCCAGGGCGTAGCACAGCGCCCCCAGAACCGGTCATGGTGGACGTTGAGGAAGAATTTGAGGTGGAGACTATCCTCGATTGTAGGAAAAGAGGAGGCAGCACTCAATTCCTGGTCAAATGGAAGGGCTACGGGCCCGAAGAGAACTCTTGGGAGCCAGAGGAAAACCTTCATGCAAATGAACTGATCAGTGCTTTCTGGAGGAGGCACGCGACTAGGAGAACCCGTTTGGGCATCCGGAGGCTGCCCCTTGAGCGGGGGGTTAGGAGAAGATTGTGCTGAGGACGTGTTTGCATTTGATTGTTGTTTCCTCGTGCTCCCAGAGGAGGCGGTGCTGGGCAGCTCTATTTAAACAGTGGGTTTCCTGTAGCAAGTGCTGTGCGTTCTACAGCGTTCCGGTGACCCCGTGTCCTGCTTTGAGAGACTTTTCTGTATCTGTGACCCTGGCTTTCCTTGGACTCCGCTGAATTCTGCCTGCCCAGATCCCCGGCCTGTCTACGACCATTCTCTTGCCTAATCCTCCTGCACCTCGCTGCCCACACGTTGCCGACCCTGCCTGTACCTGACCACCCGCCTGCCTGCTTCTTTTGCACCTCCTAGCCAGCCAGTTGCCGACCCGGACTGTACGACTACTCTTCTGCTCAGCACAAGCTCTAGTGGACCTTCACGCACCATCAAGTGATCCAGTCCAGCCCTCATGCCCCCCTGTGCTCCTGAACTCCCTGTCTACACTTTAAGGGATTCTCGAATCAGGGCCGCAAGAGAGGTAACCCCTGCAGAAGTCAGACTCGTCCGCCAGGTATGTGACAGACAGTCAACAGAGGTTGTGAGACAGTCAACAGTAAATGGCTTCAAACATGCTTGGATAAACATAAATATATAGTCAGACAACAAGGTTAATGTGAAAAAATAAATAAAATAAAATAAAAAGGGGCAGACTCGATGGACTACTCAGTCTTTTTCTGCCGTGATATTTCTATGTTTCTATGTTAAACAACAGGTTTTCTTAAAATCTGACTTGTAGCCAGGTTTATTTACAAGGTTGCATGTAAAAAAAAAAATAAATAAAACCGAAAATAAATCCTTGCCATCCAGGTACTAACTAAACCTCTCCAGTTTTCCTAACTCAGAGGTGAAGGGCTTTTCCCAGTCACCCACAAAACCAAGATAATGCACACTTTTTGTTTCCATCACAAAGCAAAGTTCAGTTCAGCAGCTCTCTCGGGCTTTGGCTTCCTGAGTCTAGGTCAAGAGCGATCCTCTGATCCAGACCTGCTTCTTTTATGCCACCTATTGGTGGACACAAGTGGACCGCAAAATCTGGTCCGGAACCAACCCTGCCAAGGTGGCTGGTAAAACCCGGACCGGATTCCACCTTAGTTTCCTGTAAGTGAACGCATGCGACGTGAAAAATAACGTTCATCGATGACCTTGCCTTTCATAATGCCACATATCCCTCTCCCCCTCTGCTCAAGCCCCTGCGGCTGAGCAACTGTCCCAACCAGACAATTGATATGGGAAAGGGCATCTACATTATTTTGGATTTTCCCAGCTCTATGTTCCATTGTGAACCTCTGCAAGAACCACCTTGTCACCCAACTGTTTTTCTCCTTGTTATAACACATCCATTTAAGAGGGGCATGATCAGTGACTATTTTGAATGGTCTCCCCAACCGGTAATATTTCAGGGCATCTAAGGCCCATTTGATAGCTAAACATTCCTTCTCAACAATGGCATAGTTTTTCTCATGTCTGTTGAGCTTTCTGCTAAGGTAAACCACTGGGTTCTCATCCCCATCTCTGACTTGGGACAGTACAGCACCCAGTTCCACATCAGAGGCGTCTGTCTGCACCACAAACTCCTTTGTGAAATCTGGGGTCACGAGCCCAGGTTGTGCACAAAGGGCTTGCTTCAACCTTTGAAATGCTTTCTCTGCCCTAAGGTTCCACTTAATCATGACTGACCCCCTACCCTTTGTCTGATCTGTCAGTGAGGCTGCATTGGTGGAAAAATTGGGTATAAAACGCATTAAAAAAAACTGTAGTACCCTGTGATCCCCAGAAATGCACGAACTTGCTTTTTATTTAAATGTTGGGACCTTTTGAACTGCCTCAATCTTATTGATCTGAGGCTTGAGCAGCCCCGACCAATAATGTAGCCAAGGTATTTGGCCTCCTCCAAGCCTATGGCACACTTTCTAGGATTGGCAGTGAGTCCTGCTTTCCTAAGGGAATCTACTACTGCTTGCACCTGGGGCAAATGAGATTCCCAATCTGGGCTGTGGATGACTACAACGTCCAAATAGGCGGCTGCGTAATAGCGATGTGGTCTTAATGTCTTATCCATCATTCTCTGGAATGAGGCAGGAGCACCATGCAAGCCAAAAGGAATCCACCCAAACTGGAATGACCCCTCGGGGTACAAAACTCAGTTTTCTCTTTTGCAGACTCTGTTAGGGGCATCTGTCAACAAGCTCATCGACCCGAGGCATTGGGTACGCATCGAATTTGGACACACTGTTCAACTTTCTGAAATCATTACAAAACCTTATAGTTCCATCTGGTTTTGGAACCAACACTATGGGACTTGACCAGTCACTGTGGGACTCCTCTAACCAGCTCACATGTTCTTTATTTCATTTGCAACTGCTTCCCGCCTAGCCTTGGGTATTCTATACGGCTTTACATTTAAAAACAGACAACGGGTTCCAGAATTATGTCATGCTGTATAACTGTGGTCAGTCCGGGCAATTGAGAGAAAAAGTCTCTATTCTTACTCACAAATTCTTTGACGTCCTTCTATTGGGCCACTGACAAGGTTTCAGTTATGGGTACTTCCGGAGTCACAGGGGACATGTCATTTTGGACGGTTGGTATTGCCAGTAAAGTCTCTCTGTCCTTCCAAGGTTTCAAGAGATTAACATGATATATTTGCTTGGGTTTCCTTTTCCCTGGCTGGTAAACTTTGTAATTTACTTCCCCTATTCTTTCCATAATTTCAAAGGGAGCTTGCCACTTTGCCAGGAATTTACTCTCAACTGTGGGGACTAATACCAGCACTCTATCACCAGGGCTGAAGACCCGGGTCTTGGCACCCCGATTATAAACCCTTCTCTGGGCCTCCTGGTCTTGCTCCATATGTTCCCGTACAAGCGGCATGACAGCAGCGATATGCTTGATGACGCTTCTATAGGGCGTGGTCGCTCCCTCCCATATTTCTTTTGCCACATCTAGCAATCCCCTGGGATGTATACCATACAGTAGTTCAAAACAGGAGTAACATGTGGAGGTACCTCTCGTATGGCAAACATGAGGTATGGCAGCAAGAAATCCTAATTTCTCCCATCTTTGTCCACCACCTTCTTTAACATGCGTTTGAGTGTTTTGTTAAATCTCTCCAAAAGACCATCAGTTTGTGGGTGGTAGACAGAGGTACGGAGATAAGAGATTATGAACAATTTACACAATTCTATAGTGACTCTGGAAATAAATGGGGTGCCCTGATCCGTTAATACTCCTTTTGGAATACCCACACGACTAAATACCTGGACAAGCTCTTTAGCAATAGTTTTAGCTGAGGTATTTATGTAAGGGAATGGCTTCAGGATACAATGTGGCATAGTCCAGTATTACCAGTATGTGCTGATGGCCCCGGGCCGATTTTACTACTGGTCCCACCAGATCCATGCCAATTCTATCAAAAGGCACTTCAATGATTGGTAACTAGAGTTGAGCGAACCCGTGGATGTTTGGGTTCAGTGGGTTCGGCCGAACTTCAGAAAAAAGTCCGGGTTCGGTACCGAAATTGACCCAAACTTTACCCCGAACCCAATTGAATTCAATGGGGACCCAAACTTTTCGGCACAAAAATGACTGTAAAAGAGTCCTGGAAAGTGCTAGAGCGCTGCAAAATGATTTTAGAACAATAATCTGTCCCTTACAGCAGCACAGGAGGAACCTGACCCTATAGAACTAGGAGATGATTTTAGAACAATAATCTGTCCCTCTAAGCAGTAGACTCTACCTAGTCCAGTCAGATCTTTCTGTAATGTAGGATGAGATCTGCAATCTGTCCCTAAAAGCAGTAGTAGTAGTAATCTCTAGCTATCTATCTATCTGCAATCTGTGCCTCACAGCACCGGCAGCATCCTCTCCCTACACTACCCAGAGAGCATGTGACATGCAGCACTGTGACTCCAGCCTCATATAGAGGCTGGGTCACATGATGCACTGGCCAATCACAGCCATGCCATTAGTAGACCAGGATGTCTCCAACATACAAGCAGAAGCCAATGCACTTTCAAATTGGGCGACTATGTGGCTTATGAGGTTTAATATTGATAAATGTAAAGTTATGCATTGGGGTCTAAGAATATGCATGCATCGTACATACCAGGGGGAGAACAACTGGGGGAATTCATAGTGGAGAAGAATCTGGGGGTTTTGGTAGATCATAAGCTTCATAATGGCATGCAATGCCAAGCTGCGGTTTCCAAAGCAAGCAAAATCCTTTCTTGTATTAAGAAAGGTATGGACTCCAGAGATTGAGACATCATTATGCCCATCTACAAATCATTAGTAAGACCTCATCTGGAATATGCAGTTCAGTTTTGGGCACCAGCTCTCAAAAAGGATATCGGGGAACTGGAGAAAGTGCAGAGAAGGGCAACCAAACTAATAAGAGGCATGGAGGAGCTCAGCTATGAGGAAAGATTAGAGGAACTGAATTTATTCTCTCTTGAGAGGAGATTAAGGTGTACGTTTATAAAGCAGTGTAAAAAATCCACTGCACAGTTCTCCGGCATTCACAGAGGAGATCGTTCTCCTCTGTGTGCCTGCTTATAAAGGTGTGTAGATCACTTCACAGTTTGTGAAGTGAAGTGATCTACAAACGCTTTAAACTGTGGAGAACGCCCTGATCTCGTGAGACATTACGAGATTACGGCACCGAAATTCACAGAAACTCAGAGATGTCCATTTATTAAGCAGTGATAAATTATCACTGCTCAGTAACGGACATCTCCGAGGAGCCCGCCCAAACAGTAAATACAATTATTAGCCCCCCTACACTATATATGTATATATAAACACATACACACCTTATATATACATATATATATACACATACATTATATGTACATGTATATACACACACACATCATATACATGTATGTACATATATACACATATACAGGGCAGGGGGACATGGCTGATGTGTTGGGGGGTCTGAACGAGGCAGGAGGAAGTCTCTAATCTTCCTCCTTCCCCGGGATTCCCTCTTCACCCCCCCAATTCTCCACCTCTGAGCTGGTGAAGCGGGGAGGGTGAATTCTGACCGAGATCACCTGTGAAGTGCAGTGATCACAGCTTTTTAAACTGACCGTTTCTGTGTCAGTGAATGAGAGTTGGAGATGTGCAGAGATAATCGGTGAAGAACGGCTTCTCTCCCCATTATCTCTGCTTTATAAACTGAAAATGAGCTGTGATCAGCCGTGATCCTTGGGATCACCGCTGATCACAGTTTTATAAAAGGACACCTAAGGGGGGATATGATCAACATGTACAAATACATAAGTGGTCCATATAGTGAACTTGGTGTTGAGTTATTTACTTTAAGGTCATCACAAAGATCAAGGTGGCACTCTTTACGTCTAGAGGAAAAAAGATTTCATCTCCTATTACGGAAAGGTTTCTTCACAGTTAGAGCTGTGAAAATGTGGAATAGACTCCCCCCAGAGGTGGTTTTGGCTAGCATGGTAGATTGCTTTAAAAAAGGCCTGGACTCTTTCCTTAATGTAAATAATATAACTGGGTACTAACATTTTTAGGTAAAGTTTATCCAGGGTGAATCCGATTGCCTCTCGGGGTATCATGCTTTGCTGGGGGTTTTTTTGCCTTCCTGTGGGTGAAGGATTGTATATGGGATTGTATGGTTATATATAATTTTTCAATTTTTTTTTGGTTGAACTGGTTGGACTTGTGTCTTTTTTCAACCTGACTAACTATGTAACCTTCCTGACCCATTTGGCCAGTCTCTAGGTCCTGAGCCCAAAGTCTCATTATCTGTGGCAACAGTCTTGTAATTTTTCCCCCACGCCCTTGAACCCTGGAACAGTCTTACCGGATCCTCCAGGTGATTTTTCACCCCTGGAGACATTGGAGTGGGGCACGGATGGGTTAAACAAGTCCTCGAAAGCAGTATATCTCTCCACCAGCTGGTTTGCAGTCTTAGGGTCCCCATGGCTGACCCACTTCCTCAAAGTGGCAGGGAGCGCCCATAAATAATAGTCCATGACCACACGCTCCACAATCTTCGTGCCCAGCAAAGTCTCTGGATGCAGCCATTTCTTGGTGAGGTGTATCAAGTCAAACATTTGGGAGTAGGGTGGCTTGTCAGTACTGTATGTCCACCAATGCACCCGTTGAGCCCCAGACCGCAATGGTGACGTGTGCAAGCATCTCCGCGTTCAGTGTCTCATAATCCTGGGCAGCATCTGGTTCCAGGTCATAATAGGCCTTTTGGGGTTCTTCTGTCAGAAAGGGCGCTAGGTACGCTTCCACATCATCTGCAGGTGCCATCTTCTGCAGCAAAGGACTTGCTGACCCCTTCTTTAACTCCACTAGGGCCTCCACAAACTGGCGATTAGTTTCCTGCTGGGCTGCAATGGCCTGGCGATTCATCTCCTGCTGGGCTGCAATGGCCTGGCAATTCACCTCCTGCTGGGCTGCGATAGTCTGGCTATTCACCTCGTGCTGCTGGCAATTTGCCACCTGTTGCGCTGTAGTGGCATGTGCAACCTGGTGATTGGTTTCCTGCTGGGTTTCAGTGGCCTGCAGCAGGACTTTTTACACATCCTCCATCTTTCCACTTGTTTAGGAAGATCCCCGCCGGTTATCTCAATGGGGATCACCTTCCCTGGAAAAAGGTAGTCCAAACGGCAGGTTCTTAAAATCTGACTTGTAGCCAGGTTTATTTATAAGGTTGCATGTAAAAATCAAATAAACAAAACAGAAAATAAATCCTTACTATCCAGGCACTAACTAAACATCTCCAGTTTTCCTAACTCAGAGGTGAAGGGCTTCTCCTAGTCACCCACAAAACAAAGATAATGCAAACCTGTTTGTTTCAGTCATAAAGCAAAGTTCAGTTCAGCTGATCTCTCAGGCTTTGGCTTCCTGAGTCTAGGTCAAGAGCAATCCTCTGATCCAGACCTGCTTCCTTTATATCACCTGTTGGTGGACACAGGTGGACCGCAAAATCTGGTCCGGGAACCGACCCTACCAAGATGGCTGGTAAATCCCAGACAAAATTTCACCTTAGTTTCCTGCAAGTGAACGCATGCGAGGTGAAACATAACGTACATCAATCACCTCGCCTTTCATAGTGCCAAAGGTTCATTTTTGGTTATGATCCTTATGGAAAAAAATACTAGTGTTATCTCTTTTTACATTTAAATTTGATATCATTATTGTTGTTATACAGCAAGATATATACATCAAGTCAAATTAAACAGCCCTGGGACTACAGCTAAGCCTAGATGAAATGTTGAGCGAGCTCCTCCTGTGCCCGCGCCATCACCAGGTCACCAAGCAGACTCCCAGTAGTGCTAACCCTTGATCCAACTGACTGGACACTTATGTTTTAATTGCTCTAGAATCACTTTAATGGGAGCTCATCTCCCACAACGTCTGCAGCAGCTTCAGGCCTCCAAAGTGTAATCTCTTTCTATTAACCCTTTTCTTCGCCAAATCCGTGCAATTATACCCATACTTCAGCCCCTCCTGACTCAGGAATCATTCCTGCCAAAGCTTATTTCATTTTACAATTTACAATTTTATATGTTCGCCGTACCTCCTCGCCTGCGAGAGAGTTTTATATCATATTGATAAAATGAACCTTATGTCATCCACATCATAATTTGCAAGGTCACCAGTGCCAGGTTTTCAGAATAATTACATTTACGAAAATTGGTCTGAACGTACTCAGGCTATTCCTGTGCTCCAATGGGAAAGGAGAGAACAGTGGTCATAGAATGTTATGGTGGAAATAATACTGGGAGCTCTGGTAGCACTTAATACTGAAGGACGGCTCCAAAATCCTTTTTTTTTTTTTTTTTTTTTTTATCTTTGTATAGAGCAAAGAATGGTCAGAACCTTTGTCGGGTTTTTATTGCTGTCCATGTCCCTGTAAGAGGAAAATTCTTCTAACTTCCTGTTTATTAGACAAGTGTCAGAGAAAACAGGAAGTGAGGGGAAATGTCTACAGTTGTAAAAGACATTTAGGAAACCTGTACCTGGAAGCATTGTCTTAATATTATCAGTCACCATTGCATATGTGATTTGCGAAGAGTGTGCTGCTATCTTTGATCCCATTCAGTTGTAAACCTCTGAAATATAACATGAATAGATCATATTCCTCTATATAGTGTGTACTTGCCTCCATTTAAAGTGTGATTTCTGTCTCCTCCCTCTTCCCTCTGTTATCTGCATTAGTCACTTCTGACAAGTAAACCCAACTCCACAGAATCTCAGGAAATCACCCCCACCTAAGCACACAGAAGGTGATTGACAGACCCAACTGTGCATGTTTCCCTGAGAGACTGCGTAGAGGGGTATGTCCTTTCTCTCCACTCGGGTCTCAAATTACACTCAGCTCCCTGCTCTATGATGTTCAGTGTGTGATGTCAAGTTCCCGCCCCCTGCCTGCTGAAGCTGAGAAATAGCCTTTGATCTGCGTGTTTTAGAATCTGTGGAGGAGAAGAGGCTGCACATAAACAGGTACAGCTTATGTAGGGGGATTTTTTCATTTCTGGGTTTCACCCGAGGCCAGTCACTTCAGTGGTTATATGTAAAGGTTAACAACCACTTTGAATACTGTCTTCCAAATCTTTCGGAAAAGCTTCACAAAACTTGCCAGAAGTAAAGCATGTACAATGACGCCTATGCATGATCCCATTGAATTGCTAAGAGGGTAACAGGAACTGGAAACAGCCTGAGGTTCATGGCACAGTGAATCCACCACTGCTTACAGAATGTATATATGTCCGCAGTGCACAATTCCAGTAATGTCTGGAAAGGGCTTATACAATGGTAGGATTACCACGTTTTCTGGCTAAAAAACCCACCATCCTTATGATCAATATCCTAATACTAACATTAGCAACAGGCCAGTAATTTACTGATCAGGTGGATAGTCTATAGTGAGGTCCTAAAAAAATGGGAGCATGAAAGACCAAAGTTGTCAAACAAACCCGATTTCTTTTTATGAAGAGGTAAGTAAAACCTCGGACAGATAGGTGGCTGTGGACATGGTATACTTGGATTTTGCAAAAGCATTTGACATCGATTCCCACACACGGCTATGTGTAAGGTAAAGTCTACAGGCCTGGAAAGATCAGTTTGTAAACGGATAGAAAACTGGCTAAAAGATAGAATTCAGAGAGTAGGGGTTAATGATTCTTACACTGAATGGTTATCAGTGGTGTACCCCAAGGTTCGGTGTTGGGACCCTTACTTTTTAATATCTTTATTAATGATATAGGGTCTGGGATTAAAAGTACCATTTGAGTGGTTGCAGATGACACCAAGCTATGTAGTGGAATAACTTCCTTACAGGATGTCTCCAACTTACAAGCCAACCTCAATGCACTGTTTAATTGGGTGACTATGTGGCAAATGAGGTTTAATGTAGATGAATGTAAAGTTATGCACTGGGGGGCTAAGAATATGTATGAATCATACATATTAGGAGCAGTGGCGGAACATCCATTAAGGGTGCACGGGCGCCGCCCCTCTCTCCTCGTCACCCCCTCTATGCTATGGATAGATTCATGCATAACATGAATCTATCCATGGCCGCCCGCGACCACCCCCTATTAATGTGACTGGCCCCTTTGAGCAGCATGAATTACCGCTGTGGGGGGTTATATTGAAGCATCTCATTAGAGCCGTAGGCTCATATATATCTAATAGGCTTCAAAATAGCGTGGCTTGTGGCGCAAAGCGTTCTGCCACAAGCCCATAGAAAGGCAAATGAACATTTGCCTTTCTAACACTAAACCGCTCTCCGCCAATCAGGAAGCACTGGTATGTTACCGGTTTCCCGATTGGCGGAGAAGACAGGCGATCCTACTGGATGCCTTTCTCGTCAGAGGAGGGGGATGCACGGCCTCCTAGATGGGGTAAGTTCGGGACTTTGATGTCCCGACTACCTTGGGGGGGATCTTCTGTCAGGGGGGCTGTATATCCTTATCTGTGGTGCTGTATACCCCTATCTGTGGTGCTGTATATACCTATCTATGGTGCTGTATACCCCTATCTATGATGATGTATACCCCTATCTATGGTGCTGTATATACCTATCTATGGTGCTGTATACCCCTATCTATGGTGCTGTATACAGGGCTGTCTTAATGCATGGGCACCTCTGGGCAGTGCCCAGGGGCCCCTGGTGCAGGGGGGCCCCATGATAGTCTTGCATTACATCACACTTGCCAGCTGTCCTGGATTTGACAGGACAGTCACGCTTTTAACTAAACTGTCCCAGGTTGGCCATGTCCCAGACAGTGTCCCGGGACCTGTACTGTGCCCTCCTGATCTCTGTATTGTGCCCTCCTGATTCCTCCTTTACTGTGCCCTCCTGAATCCAGTATTATGCCCTCCTGACTCCCCCACCCATACTGTGCCCTTTTGCCTCCCCCATACTGTGCTCTTTGTGTTGGTTAGTCTTTGATTTATGGCATGTTTTCTTATTGGTTAAAATCAATTTTATGGAAAGTACTAATAATTATATGTTTAATTCTATCAACTATTTATACTTTAATTCTTGAGAGTCGGTGCATATATGAAGGCAGGCTGGTAGGGGCCCCCAGTGCATTACTTTGCCCAGGGGCCCATGATGCTATTAAGAAGGCCCTGGCTGTATATACCTATCTATGGTGCTGTATACCCCTATCTATGGTGTTTATATACCTACCTATGGTGCTATATATACCTATCTGTAGTGCTGTATACCCCTATCTATGGTGCTGTATACCCCTATCTGTAATGCTGTATATACCCCTATCTGTGATGCTGTATATACCCCTATCTGTAATGCTGTATATACCCCTATCTGTGATGCTGTATATATCCCTATCTGTGGTGCTGTATATATCCCTATCTGTGGTGCTGTATACTGTATACACCTAGAATTTTTTTACCCCTGCTGTAGCAAATTGGATCATGCTTTGCTGGGGTTTTTTTGCCTTCCTCTGGATCAACTGTGGGTATAGGATCGTGTATATGGGATCGTATAATTTTTTTTTTTTTTATTGGTTGAGCTAGATGGACTCTTTTTTCAACCTGACTAGTAATGTAACTATCTTTGGACACTCTTGATAGTATTGTTATCAATTAATGGGAGTGGTCAAAGTATAGATGTAATTTGAAACTAGACTCCACAGCTGACATGCCTATACCTCAACTGTTTTACCTGCCAAAGGATTTGTAAGGCCTCATGCACAGAAGAGCTTTGCCTCATGTGTGGCATTCCCAAAATTTTTGGGTGCCTGGTAGACACAGCAGCAGTGTCCAGTCCTGCTGCCAGTAGCCAGTCAAAATCTATAACCGGCTGAAATATAAGGCGGTTGGATGTGGCTGGCTTGAGAGTAGAACTCGCAATTACGGTTGTATGTCTTCAGGGACATATACCCAAACGCATAGTTCCTACTTTCCAGGAATACATCCCTAACCACACACAGCCACATGGTACAGCATCCAGCCCACCATATTTAACAGGCCGCTAGCAGTGGAACTAAACACTGCAACTATGCTTCCCGGGCACCCAATAATGTTAGGATTTGATGCACACAGGTCAAAGCACATGAAACCTAATATCGTCCAGCCACTTTTCTGTGACAACTCTTCTGCAAAGGATAGCAATGTTGGTGGCACCATTTTCTCCAACAGAGCTAAGGGATACAGGAGTGTCACCTCCTCCACCTCCTGATAATTAGACAGTAAAGGGGCAGAGGGGAAGGAATCACTGCTCTGGTTTTGTCAAGTGTGTGTATTTGAGCTTCAGCTACTGAGCTCTGTAAGCAACAGGCATTTTTTCAGCAAAACCATTCTCATGAAAAAAAGTTTTGCGCTGTCACATACATAAACGATGCTAAATCACATAGATTATAAATCTCTATATATCTACAGTGACAAAAATAATTATTTGATCCCCTGCAGATTTTGTAAGTTTGTCCTTTTACATCGAAATGAAGAGTCTATAATTTGTATCATGTGTATTTTAAATGATAGAGACAGAATATCAACTAAAAATCCAGAAGAAAATTCATGATACAAATGTTATAAATTGAGTTGCAGCTCTGTGAGTAAAATAAGTATTTGATCCCTTACCAACCAAGAATAATTCTGGGTCCCACAGACTGGTTACAGTATGTGTTCATGTGGTACACAGCTTGGTCCTGTTGATTTAAGAAAGTGCTCCTAACGACAACAAGCTCTATATATAAAAGACACGTGTCCACAGAATCTCTTTCTTCCATTCAAACCTCTCCATCATGGGCAAGACCAAAGAGCTGTCAAAAGATGTCAGGGACAAGATTGTAGGCCTGCACAAGTCTGGAATGGGCTACAAGACCATGAGCAAAAAGCTTGGTGAGTAGGAGACAACTGTTGGTGCGATTATTCGGAAATGGAAGAAATACAAAATAACCATCAATCACCCTTGGTCTGGAGCTCCATGCAAGATTTTCATCTCATGGGGTAAGGATGATCATGAGAAAAGTGAGGGATTATCCCAGAACTACATGGGAGGAGCTTGTGAATGATCTCAAGACAGTTGGCACCATAGTCACCAAATAAACCACTGGAAACACAATACGCCGCCATGGATTGAAATCCTGCACCGCCCGCAAGGTGCCCCTACTCAAGAAGGCACATGTACAGGACTGTCTGAAGTTTGCCAATGAACATCTAAATCATTCAGAGAAGGATTGGGAGAAAGTGCTGTGGTCAGATGAAACCAAAATTGAGGTCTTTGGCATTAACTCGGCTCGCTGTGTTTGGAGGAAGAAAAATTCTGACTATGACACTAAGAACACCATCGTTACAGTCAACCACAGAGGTGAAAACCATATGCTTTGGGGTTGTGTCTCTGCTAAAGGTACAGGCCAACTTTGTTGCATTGAGGGACCAATGGACGGGGTCATGTATTGTAAAATCTTGGATGAGAACCTTCTTCCCTCAGCCAGAACACTGAAGATAGGTTGTAGATGGGTCTTCCAGCATGACAATTACCCAAAACATTCCCCCAAGGCAGCAAAGGAGTGTCTCAAGAAGAAGATCATGGAGTGGCCTAGCCAGTGTCCAGTAGAACATTTTTGGAGGGAGCTGAAACTTTGAGTTGCCAAGAGACAGCCAGGAAACCTTAAGGATTTAGAGAAGATTTGTAAAGAAGAGTGGACCAAAATCCCTCCTGAGATGTGTGCAAACCTGGTCACCAACTACAAGAAACCTCTTACCTCTGTGCTTGCCAAGGGTTTCTCCACCAAGTACTAAGTCATGTTTTGTTTGGGGATCAAATACTTATTTTACTCACTGAACTGCAACTCAATTTATAACATTTGTTTTAATGCGTTTTTTTCTGGATTTTTGGTTGATATTCTGTCTGTCATTTAAAATACACCTATAATAACAATTATATACCCTTAATTTCTTTGTAAGTGGGCAAACTTACAAAATTTGCAGGGGATCAAATACTTATTTTCCCTACTATATATATATATATATCATGCTTTAAAAAGCTAAAAATCTCAATGCAAATTCTTAAAATGGTTAATTGTGATAGCAGCACACACTGATATTGCACACAAATATTGAAAACCAATCTCATGAAAAAAAGTTTGCTCTGTCACATATAAAAACAATATTAAATCACAACAAACACATACATTAATAAAAATCCAAAAGTGTTGGTTATATAAAATCCACCGTGAAAATCTTGATGAATCCAAAGTGCACTCGCCACCATGTGATAAGGAAAGCTGCTTACCTGAAGTTTAGATCTCACATTATAATATATGCACAGATTTTTTTCGGAAGAGTGGGTAAGATTAGACTGTTAAAAAAAACAATGTTTAAAGTTCCACCTATGTACTGAAAATGAGAATCCAATATAAACATATGCAATATTTCTTATCTACATATTAAAAAATAACAATTATAATTTTTAGTCACAAACAGTAAAAAAAAAGAATACAAAAACCACTCTACCTTCCCTTTAAATGCTGTGCTGGAGTTCTCCTTTAGCCCCCCTGACAATTTTTGGATTGACTTTTTCCCAGAGAGTTGTGTTATTTATATTGCTAATAAAACAGCAATTACTTCAAATGTATATCATAGGCTTTTCTTTAGGTTTCCTATTTATTGCCCATATTAAACTGTAAGAGGCGACATGATGAATTGTGGCGATTGCATTATTTCATCAAGTATACATTCCTTTCACATCATGACAATTTACACATAAAACCATCAAAAATAAAAGATCTGGAAAAGCAGTATTTTGCCATTTTTTCCCCAGGCGTGTAATTGATGAATGTGAAAAGCAATTGATTACTCTACTGGTTACATTGACAGAGCACTTGAAATATTACACTAATTGTTCAGCGTTTTCGATGACGGTAAATTAAAATAGATCCTGTGTTACAGGGACTCTAAACCTAAGAAGCTTTTAAAGACTTTACTGTAATTAAAGGACAACTCCAGGCAAAACAGTTACTTACACAGTAAAATAAATTTATGTATATAAGACACTTTTCTTGACCATGTTTCTGTGCAGAGCAGCAATAACTGTAGCCCTCTGGTCCCCAATGTCTCAGAGGGTGTCTAGGTCTCTCTAGGCATGGGTCCAAGATCCAGGACTGTTGCAATGGGACTAGCAACATCTGGGTGTAATATGCCACTCAATGGTGCCATCATTTATCAGAGATCAAAGCAAAGGCAGGACCTGTCTAGGTTCTCTCTCTTACCCATTGACCATCTATCTCATAGACCACAGCCCAACGGCTAAGAAAGCTGTAGGAGTGTACATGGCAGGCTGACAATGCTGCTGCTAACTAAAAGTTCACTTAGGGTGTCCATTGATCCCCTCCTGAAGGGGAAGGACCCTTCTCTGACCCCCCCCCCCCCACCCCCGAGGTGCAAGACACCAGATGGGGGTAGGGCACACTCAGATCCACCTCGCTCCTTATGATCAGCTAAAGCCTACCAACGAGTACAAGGTGAAGGGCTCTCCTGAAGAGAGCCCCCCCCAGGGCAGGGGAGGAAGGAACCTAATGTCCAAATATTCTTTCCCTAGACTTCAGAGTAGGCCTGAAGACCCACACCCTACAATTTGAGTGAATAAAGACCACATACATAACATCAGGGTGACATAAAACTTGCGGCCTGGTAACATAAATTGCCTGGTCTTAGCCAAAAGGCCTAGCCCATGAGGCGTTGTGCTGAAAAAAAGCTTAGATTTTGTGGGCTAATGTAGTGGGGTTCATACAGTGGGGTTCCAAAGCCATAGTGCTACTCCAGCACCCCTGGGACACCACTCCTGGAATGACAGTGGAGCACCCCTACTAGACTTTGATAACAGCAGATACTACACTTGATCTTAGCCAAAAGGCAGAGAAGTGATGCAAAAGTAAGCACTGTTAGGCTCGGTTCAGACTGCTGGATCTTGGGATCCGACTTGTGAGACCCCAAGTCGCATGACGTGAAATCCCGTGTTAGTCAATGAGAGCTGTCTTAATTAGCGCTACTGAAGTCACTCCGACTTTAGAAAAGGTTCCTGTACTACATCAACGTGACTTCTATCTGCTTTATGCTCATAGACTTTAATGGAAGTTGCCTCCAAGTTGGATCCTCATCTATACTGATGCGATTTGGATTCAATATTACAGGAAGATTACCCAGGCATTCCCTGAAAATCACTTCAAAGTTACAACAAAGTAGTATTCAAGTGGCATCAAGTTGCTGCAAATCACGAGGAAGTCGCCTGGCAAAGTCACGCCGTAAATCACGCAACTTTCAGGTCGCAGTAGCGTAAACTGAGCCTCAATGTTGCCTAAAGCAGCCTTGCACAGTTGTACAGGCTCCTCTCCTGTACTAAAATTGCTTACTCTGATTTCACCGATCCTCTCACAGTGTGCATTAGAAGTTATAGCAAGTCAGAACCCGCCTCATTTTCTGGGTGAAGGATGCTCAGCTTCATCTAGCTCTTCCCTCCCTAGCCTTACTTGCCTACCCCTTTTATTCATTGGATTTCAGTTTTTAAACATGGAAGGTTAGCATCACATGTAGACGTTGTCTAGGGCAGTCTGTATACAAATTCAGTTTGCCTAGGAACACCTACTCCTCCAGACTGATACCCATCGAATGTGATATTTGCATTATTCCTCTTAAGAACCAACCTACTGCATAGAGATGAAGGCTCTTGAGAGGAGTAATGAGGCAGGGTGCGGCGATGTTTTCAGACAGCTACTGTATATACAACAGCCTGCCAGGTCCTTCTAACCAGCTATGATTTGCCTGCATTGCATAGAGAAGCAAAGAGACCCAGTGATGACATCACTGAGTCTAAAATAAGGTATGCAACGAAAACCGTAACCATTAACTTAAAAATGTCACTAGCTCATTGATGAAGGAGGAACCAAAAAAAGCAAAATATAAGCAGATTAAACTTCAATAGGACATTAAGCAACTTTAACCACTTAAGGACCAGCCGCCGTCGTTTTACGTTGGTACTTTGACGTGGAATACAGTTGTTATGGCAGCAGATAGCTGCCATAACCTTAGTATACTCTGAAACGGCGGACGGCTGGCTTTCAGATAAAAATGGTCTCTGTGGCGGATTCGCCGTGAGATCACTTTTATGAGCGGTGGGAAAGGTGTCCCCTCCCACCACGATCCGGTAGTCTCAGCAGCTTACCGGAGCCTTCAGTAGCGACGGAGACGATCCGATGCTGTCCCTTGTGAGGCTGGATGCCGAGGGAAAGTTGACCCCCACTTGGCTCCATAGCATTGAATGGCGGAAGTAACGTCAAAGTCACTTCCGCCCAATGCTCTTAAAGGGGATTTTTTTTTTCTCTAATGACATTTATTTATTTATTCATTTTTATTGCATTTAAGTCTAAATGTGAGATCTGAGGTCTTTTTGACCCCAGATCTCACATGGTCCTGTCATGCTTTTTTTCTATTACAAAGGGTGTTTACATTCCTTGTAATGGGAATAAAAGTGACCAATTTTTTTTAAAAGGACAGTGTAAAATTTAAAAATAAAAAGTATGATAAATAAGAAAAAAATACATTTAAATCGTTGTGCGTTCCGTCGCGCGCAGAAGCGAACGCATACGTAAGTCGTGCCCGCATATGAAAACTGTGTTCAAACCACACATGTGAGGTATCGCCACGATCGTTAGATAGAGAGCAATAGTTCTAGTACAAGACTTCTGCAACTCAAAACTGTTAACCTGTAGAAATGTTTAAACGTCGCCAATGGTGATTTTTAAGTGCCAAAGTTTGTCGCCATTCCATGAGCGGATGCAATTTTGAAGCATGACATGTTGGGTACCAATTTACTCGGCGTAACATTATCTTTCACGATATAGAAAGAAATTGGGCTAACTTTACTGTTATTTTATTTTAAAAAATTCCCAAAAAATTGCGCTTGTAAGACCGCTGCGCAAATACGGTGTGACATAAAGTATTGCAATGACCACCATTTTATTCTCTAGGGTGTCTATAAAAAATATATATAATGTTTGGGGGTTCTAAGTAAATTTCTAGCAAAAAAAAAATATTTTAACTTATAAACAACAAATCTCAAAAAGAGGCTCAGTCCTAATTGTATACAGTGAGGCACAATGGCAGGCATTTTTAGCACAACTTGGTGCTGGGAGGAATGAACTCCATCCCCGCCTGGCCAATCAACCTAGCCAAAGACCCTGAACCTGGAAAAAGCTGGGGAGAAGATGTTGACATGGTAGATCATGGATGTTGCACCGCTAAAAGTGAGCATTTAAGGGTTTAATACCACTTTCAGGTTTTCCTTATTTTAATACTTTTTCTTGGCCCTACCTAGATTATGTCTCCATTATTGACCATTATCTTATGTTTTTTAGCCCAGTGGTTCTCAACCCTGTCCTAAAGTACCCCCAACAGGCCATGTTTGCAGGTTTTCCTTTATCTTGCACAGACACTTTAAATCAGAGTCAATGGCTTGGTATTTTGGACAGCTATTTTATCTAAGAGAAATTCCCAAAACATGGACTGTTGGGGGTACTTGAGGACAGGGTTGAGAACCACTGGGCTGAAAAACACTGTTGTAGCACACCCTCTGACATCATATACTGGACTGCAGAAAATGCCCTTCAAACTTGCCAAGGTCTCTTGAAATATGAAATTCTGGTCAAGGCTGGTGCAAGGATTTTTGACATTCTAGACGAAACCTCATTTTGCTGCCACTGTCTCCACCCACTTTGCCCTGCCCATGTACAAAGTGGAGATGGGGGTGGAGATTTTTGCAGTGCCACTATTTCTTCAGCCATGGTCCGCAGGCACCCACCTGCGCCTCTGAACCTGGCCTGAAGACAAATAGTGGTGGCACCTGCTTGCTTCCTCGCACCAGCCATGGCCCACAGGTATATAGACAGGCTAGGGTAGTATACAGACAGACTAGGTAGTATAGAAAGAGAAAGGAATTGGGACTTTAAATGAGGTCATATAGGGACGTCAGCAAATTGTGGTTTTGCTAGAAATGTTTATTTACCTTCCAAATGAAGGGCATGGTGAATACCATTATAGAATGTTCATGATTCATACAAAACAACAGCATTGAAATAAAAATTAAAAGGCACATGTATATATCAGGTCACAAATCACTCTGCCTGTTGGTAGATGTGGAGGCTTTCCCAGGGCGTGAGATAAACGTCAATTGATCAGTATATTTGAATCAAAAAGGCCATAAGTGTATATAAAGTATATAGAGTTGCTAGCGTAGACATGCAGCACAATTGTATATCCGACGCGTTTCGTGGGACCTTGCCCACTCATCAGATGTAGATGCGATCATGTGCTATATAAAAGATATATACATATATATGAATAATTAAAAGGCCAATAGTCAAAAGATCTATCTATATATTAAAAGTCCAAACAAGTAAGTATGTTTGAGGGCATGGTGATCTAACCTACCCTTACGCACGCTGAGCGGTGTGTCACAGAGGGGAACATACCCAGTGGATATTAATGGCTGTGTGTTGAGTTATTTTGAGGGGACAGCAAATTTACACTGTTATACAAGCTGTACACTCACTACTTTACATTGTAGCAAAGCGTCATTTCTTCAGTGTTGTCACATGAAAAGATAGAATAAAATATTTACAAAAATGTGAGGGGTGTACTCACTTTTGTGAGATACTGTAAGTGATAGACAATAACTGAGGGAGGAGGGAAACATTGGAATACTAGTCAGTGCCAGTTTGCAAAAGTGTATTTGCTTTGGAAGAATAAATCATCTCTAACATTGGGTGTGCTACATGTGTAGATGTTGCCGGATTATGTAAAACTATTAGAATAGTTTTTACATTTTAGAATGGGGTGCCTCAAGACTCACCATATTTTGGAGGACGCCTCGAGATTGTCCAGAATTTTAAAGGATGCCTTGACTGAAAAAAGGTTGAAAAACACTGGCCTAGACACATGAAATGCCCTGGTTTTTTTCAGGAAGAATTCAACACCAATGTTACATTTTTCAGGGTACTGTTTAGGCAAAATTAAAGCGGTTGTCTACCCTTTTTGTTTACTTTTACCTACAGGTAAGCCTAGAATAAGGCTTACCTGTAGGTAAAATGAATATCTTCTAAACCTGTATGGTTTAGAAGATATTCCCTTTCCAATTTAATAAATCGTTACGGCGCATGCGCCGTGTATGTTCCGGCGCATGCGCCGTATATGTCTCGGCAAAAGCCGGCATTCGTTCCGGACCCTGCCGGGGAAAACGAGCCCCGCGCGCATGCGCGGGGGTGACGTCTCGCGGCTCCGGCCAGTCACAGCGCCGGAGCCGCGTACCCGGAAGCAAGATCCGGGTGAAGATGTCCGCTGCCACGGAGGGGACCAGGCGGCTCGGTCGGATCTTCGTTCAAGGTGAGTATTTCATAATGAGCTAGTATGCGGTGCATACTAGCTCATTATGCTATTATCTTGCAGGTTTTTATTTTTTTTAAAAAAAAAATTTGAGTAGACAACCGCTTTAACATTTCTAGATGTTCTCTTCAACAAAACAAATCTTTACTTTTTATGTTCAGGTCCATTTTTAACCAAACATTTATTTGAAATGGATTTTTACAAACATTTCAGCTTATAACGGCGATCGCTGATTATAGGGACATGAATGGAACGGTGCCATACTGTCTGAGCACCATAGAGCTTCTATTAGCTAATGTGTCTGGCTTACAGGCAGGAATATGTGAGGATAATGTTTAGTAGTGACCGAGCTCCTGGTGAACATCGACAAGGCTTACATCCTTCTGCATTAACAGAGCCAGGGGTAAAGATGTCACAACAAAAACTAATAGCTACGATACACCAAGGTCTTGCAGGATGAGCGTGAGAAATAATGCATTATATCGTGACCTGTGATCTTTATAGGTGATCAGGGACATGGATTTTGTTGTGTTGTAAATCCTGTCAATGAACTTCACTTACACTATATTACCAAAAGTATTGGGATGCCTGCCTTTACATGCACATGAATTTTAATGGCATCCCAGTCTTAGTCCATAGGGTTCAATGGTGAGTTGGCCCACCCTTTGCAGCTATAACAGCTTCAACTCTTCTGGGAAGGCTGTCCACAAGGTTTAGGAGTGTCTATGGGAATGTTTGACCATTCTTCCAGAAGCGCATTTGTGAGTTCAGACACTGATATTGAACGAGAAGGCCTGGCTCTTGGTCTCTGCTCTAATTTATCCCAAAGGTGTTCTATTGGATTGAGGTCAGGGCTCTGTGCAGGCCAATCAAGTTCCCCCACCCCAAACTCACTCACCCATGTCTTTATGGACCTTGCTTTGGGCACTAGTCCAAATCATTTGGTGGAGGGAGGATTTTGGTGTGGGGTTGTTTTTCAGGGGTTGGGCTTGGCCCCTTAGTTCCAGTGAAGGGAACTCTTAAAGCAGTTGTATACCCAATTTTTTTACTTTTACCTACAGGTAACCCTATAATAAGGCTTATCTGTAGGTAAAATGAATATCTCCTAAACCTGCATGGTTTAGGAGATATTCGCCCTAAGTGCAGCCACTGACGTCACGGCGCACGCGCCCTGAGATCCCGGTGAAGGCCCGGCGCATAGCGTCGGACCTTGTCGAAAAGACGGGCTCCAGCGCACATGCGCTGGAGTGACGTCTCGTGGCTCCGGCCACTCACAGTGCCAGAGCCGCGTACCCAGAAGGATCCCCTGAGGGAACATGTTGGCTCCCTCTGAGGGGACCGAGCGGACTCGTCGGAGCTTCGTTCTGAGGTAAGCATTTCATAATGAGCTAGCATGTGGTGCATACTAGCTCATTATGCCTTTCCCTTAGAGGTTTTTTTTTATTTTTTTTATTTTTTTGTACGAGTATACAACCGCTTTTAGGTGTCAGCATACCAAGACATTTTGGACAATTTCATGCTCCCAACTTTGTGGGAAGAGTTCGGGGATGGACCATTCCTGTTCCAACATGACTGCACACCAGTGCACAAAGCATGGTCCATAAAGACATGGATGAGTGAGTTTGGGGTGGAGGAACTTGACTTGCCTGCACAGAGTCCTGACCTCAACCCAATAGAACACCTTTGTGATGAATTAGAGCGGAGACTGTGAGCCAGGCTTTTTCGTCAAAAATCAGTGCCTGTACTCACAAATGCGCTTCTGGAAGAATGGTCAAACATTCCCATAGACACTCCTAAACCTTGTGGACAGCCTTCCCAGAAGAGTTGAAGCTGTTATAGCTGCAAAGGGTGGGCCAACTCAATATTGAACCCTACAGACTAAGACTGGTATGCCATTAAATTTCATGTGCGTGTAAAGGCAGGCGTCCCAATTAGGGTTGCCACCTTTTCTTCAAGTCAAACCCGGACACTTTAGCGGCGCACAGTATTTGTTTTTTTAGTATAAACTATACATATATATTTTGCTATTAAATAACATTTCTAACCATATGAAGTTAATAACAAGAGTCCCCCTATTACATCTGAATCCACAGAGTTCCCCTATTGCATCTGAATCCACAGAGTTCCCCTATTACATCTGAATCCACAGAGTTCCCCTATTACATCTGAACTCACAGAGTTCCCTTACACTGTAAGAGGGAACTCTGCAGACTCTGATGTAAGGGAGAACTCGGGGGACTATAACATAAGGATTGCTCTGGGAACCCTGATTTAAGGGGGGGCACTGAGAACTCTGATGTATGGAGAAGACTCTGATGTAAGGGGGGACAATGTGGCCTCTGGTGTAAAGGGGAACTCTGATGTAAGGGGTACTCTGAGAACCCTGATTTACAGTACCTTAGTGTACTCACTCAGAGGCAGGAGAGAGAAGTGGGAGACTTCAGTCACAGAGAGGAATGGATGGTGAGCTCACTCACCCCTTGGCAGTCAGCACCTCTCATCCAGGTGTTTCTGTGGTTACTGGACTTCAAATCCCCCCCCCCCCTTTCTGAGGCACAGCGCATCACAGCGCCTTAGTGCTGGCTTTGGGCAGTGTGAAAGAAAGTGTAACAGACACGCTTAGCTTAGTCAACTGCAGCCAGCAACCCTGGGAATCCATAGTCCGGTCTGAATAATGTGTCCGGGTTTCAGAAAGTCTAAAACCCGGACGCATGAACCCAAACCCGAACTGTCCGGGTGAATCCCAGACAGGTGGCAACCCTAGTCCCAATACTTTTGGCAATAAAGTGTATTTTCCAGGTTTCCAGGCTGTTCAATTAGTGCTAAGAAGCACATTTGATCCTGCCAGAAATCCAGTGCTTGTAAGTTCCTGTGCACTCTGCATCTCATGTTTTAGAGATGAGGGTGGGGGAAGAGTCACCTTTGTACAGGAAGTGTGTTTTTGACAGGATACAATATAAGGTCGTTTAAATTGAAGGCTGACTTTTGCCAAGCACCCCCCACCCCCTTCAGTTTTTAAAAACTGTATTAAACTGAAATATTCTTCATTTTCTACCATGGCATGAATGTGAAGAGACCCACCCAAATAACAAGGGAGAAAAATGTGCCTCTGCATTCAGCAACAGTATGAGATAACCCTTAAATATTTGTAAAGGGTTAAAGTAGAGGAAACACCTAAGTATAACTATTTTTAAAGTGTTACTAAACCCACAAAATTAAAATAAGTCTGTATATGCAGTAAAGAATGCTTGTTATACTCACTGTGGAACCCAAGGGGTTAATCCTCTGCATTGTGTAAAAAGGCTGTTTTATCCTGTCCTGTCTTCTCTGGTCCTCCCCTTCTTCCACTGTCCCCAATCCATCTGCTGATAGTACAGAGCCCTGGGAGGCACTCTGCACATGCTCAGTCTGGTGTGTATTGCTAGAGCATTTTTTTTTTTCTTCGGAGTATGCATGTGATCAGCACAGAGCTAATTAGCACTGTCCAGACAGAGGGTCAGGGGTTCTGCAGCCTCATAGGACGGTCAGAGGAGAATGAATCCTCCTCCTACAAGCTTTAGCCAAACACTGATAGAAGTCACAAGACCACTACTGTATATGCTGCTGATGAAATTTTTTTTTTACCAGTTTATATTTACTAAAATGATTGCATTTCCATGTTCTGTGCACTGTGGGAGACCAGATATCGTGAATGCAGGGTCCTGGGTTTAGTAATACTTTAATTGACTAAGCCCCTATTCACAATTGAGCGTTTTGGA
>BLSH010404920.1:820893-842881 GCA_018402905.1 Glandirana rugosa | reverse complement strand
AATGTAGTGGGGGTTGGGCTAGGAGGAGAGATTTGTGGGAATTTTTCCCAGGAGGGGGATTGAAGAAAGAAGATTTGTGCATGGAACGGAGATGGGGGGGGGGATTTTGTGCCAGGAGGAAGTGGGGGATTTTGGGATAATAGAAGGGATTGGCCCCTTCAGGTAGGCTGTATGGGACCCTGTGATTTCTAACAGTGGCCCTGCCTATCAGTGCCACCTATCAGTGCCCATCAGTGCTGCCTACCAGTGCCACCTGTCAATGCCACCTATCAGAGGCCATCGGTGCCGCCTATCAGTTCAGCCTCAACAGTGCCACCTATCATTGCCCATCAGTGCAGCCTATCAGTGCCCATCAGTCCAGTCTCATCAGCGAACATCAATGAAAGAGAAAAGTTACCTGTTTGCAAAATGTTCAGTCTTTTTTTGTTTGTTTAGCAAAAAATAAAAACCCAGAGGTGATTAAATACCACCAAAAGAAAGCTTTGTTTGTGTGAACAAAAAATTATATAAAAATGTCATATGGGTACAGTGTTGCATGATCGCACAATTTTCATTCAAAGTGTGACAGCCCTGAAAGCTGAAAATTGGCCAGGGCAGGAAAGGGGTAAAAGTTCCCAGTAGGCAAGTGGTTAATCTACATCAAAAACGCATGCACAGTGTTTACCATGTATTCCAATGGCCCTAGTTCACACCAGTGCAGTACATTCCAGCGCAGTCAACAAAAGTAGAAAATGCTGCATTTTTTCTGTATGAAATGTGGCAAAATGCACTGTACAGCATCAAAAATGCACTGGAATGCACATGTCCTGAATTGAGATCAAAAAAAAAAAAGAGGGGAAAAAACACACCATAACGCTTCAAAAATGCATCAAAGACATGCATGTAGGTATCCCTGGACATGGAATGGGGGGTATGTGCTAGGAGGAAAAATGGGGGGGACATGTACATGGGGTTTGGTGAGCAGTTTCTCACATGGATCTCCTTATTATACGTCAGACCCAAGGCGACTATCAAAATTGGCACTTCGGTTTCTCCTCAGTTTCCAGTAGTGGGTAGGGGTACATGTCAAGGATGCCCAATTTCACTCTCATTATTCGCTCTTGCAATAGAACCAATTGCCATCATTCTCAGGACGTCTACAGCGGTTAAGGCACTGGAGGTGGGTGGTATCAGGGATTGCACGGCCTTATACGCCAATGACATTCTCCTCTTCCTGCAGGACCCTGGTCCATCCCTCGAGGTGGTCTTCAGAATCCTACACACTTTTAAGCATTTTTCATGTCTCCAGGTAAACTGGGGAAAATCTAGTGTGATGGCCATTGATAATAAGGCCCAGACACAGGCTTTGCAACGTGTTCCCATCCCCTGGGTATCTAAGTTCAAATATATGGGGATTCGAGTATTCCCAAGGATCGGGGACTATATAGCATTAAATTTACTACCTCTGCTCGCCAGAGTCAAGACACAGCTGGAGGCCTGGATAGGTAAAGTAAATCTCCTTGAGATGAAAATCCTACCAGTTTTTCTGTACTTTTTGAGGAACTCTCCGATTTGAAACCTCTCCTCATACTTGCGTGCAGATAGCCTGTTTAATACATTTTTATGGGCATCGACTCATCCCCGAAAAGGCCTACGCACATTGCAGGAACCGCTTGGACAGGGAGGGCTGGCAGTACCCAACCTCTTTAAATATTTCTTGGCGGGGCAAATGGTCGCCGCCAGGCGCTGGCTACTGTGAGACAATGGGAAGGCAGCTACAGTATTGGAGGCCACCCTAGTGGGATCTTAAGAGGACCTCAGTAATCTTGTATACAAGGGCTCACAGGTGTCTTCACCCCTGACAGGGTCGATCCGCACTACAATTCGTGCATTGGACAAGGCACAGGTCTTGATGCATCCAGATCCACTGAACTGGTCACTAGATACCCCCCTGTGGTTTAACCCCAGACTGACCCACTTTGGTGCGATTTCGGACCAAGTGGTGTGGGCCCGGGTGGGCATCAAACTACTAAAACACGTACTTGGAGGGGGAAAAGCTTCTCCTTTTCCTTCAGTCTTCTCCTTTGGAACTACTCTTGTGCAATGAATTCCTGCAGAAGCCGCTGTCGGAAGTCTACAAAGAATTGTTTGTTGGTAGGCCTAAAGCGATTTGTAAATGTAGGGAAACGTGGAGCTCATTAATACCTGATTTTCAGGGGGCGATTGGGACGACATGTGGGATCACCCGTTTAGGACTCTCATGTCGGCTTGTGACTGGTATATCCAATTCAAATTACTTCATAGGGTGTATTATACACCCTAGACTAGCCAGTATCTATGGCACAGGTGAAGCAGAATGTTGGTATCACCAGTCCTGCTGATTTCGACCATGTGTTTTGGCATTGCCGGCCGATTCGGGAGTTCTGGACAGGTGTTACGAAGACTCTTCAAGACCTGCTCTCTATACCTGTCCCCCTGACGATCTCAGTATGTTTGCTAGGTTTGGTGGAGGAGGTAGCTCCTCGTAGGACTCAACAAACTCTCCTCTCCCTCGCCTTGTTCTATGCACGTAAAGCCATTCTCCTGAGTTGGAAGAAGCCTGAAGCCCCCTCCTTGTCCTATTGGAAGGGTATAAGGTATTACCGTTATACAGAGTCACGTACCTGAGTAGGGGTTGTCCCCATAAGTTTGAAAAAGTATGGCAGTGCTGGCTATCAGCCAATAATATTCTTAACTGATTGCATTAGAGACATTTTCCTAGTGTTTTAATGCCTTCCTTACTTCTATAGTTGGTGGTGTTAGTTTTGACCAGAGGGCCTAATACTATGTTTTCTATCCAATTTCTAGATACAGTTATAGTACAATGACGTCCTGTTGCAAGGGCTTAAATCCGTTTTTGTACTCCTGCACTTTATTGAACATTGAACACTGAAGGGTAATGGGAGGGGGGTAATGTTGGGTGTTTTGTATTGTATTATTGTCTAAAAACCTTTAATAAAAACAATTTTCCAAAAAAAAGAAATGCATGCAGAAAGGCATCAGTAACACAACTATTGTGGTGTGAACTGGCCATAGTGCAGACTACCGGAAAAATCAGTGAGCCAATCAAAGAAGCAGGAAATTACATTTATGAAGGTGTTCTGTATACCATCTGTGTACAGAACACCTCCAGGTAGCCATAGCGCATTGGATTTTACAGAAAATTACAGCTTTGCAGATTATAAAGGAAAGGTCAGTTTTAATAACTTTTGGCTTGTTGAGCAATTGTATAAGCTATATTGTATTTTTTTTTTGTACCGTTTTTTTTTCATGAAAATGGAGTTACCTGTTAAGTCCAAGGCTCCATTCACATGTATACAACACCACTGATAATGGACAAGTATTGTACAACTGTCTCATTTATAACATTTTGGTACGACTTTCATGCAATTTTTGAGGGTTTACAATGCAAACTATTGCACTCAAGTTGCATAAAAGTTGGACAAGTGTGAATGGAGTCTGAATCCTGCTGTGCAGGTGATTCCAGAGACTTTGATGCAACTTTGGATGAGTGTGACTTTGTTGTGACTTTGGCTTTGACCATGTGACTGTGTGTGCTTTACAAAGTCCCACACTAGTCGCATGCATGTCATTCAGGTGTGACTTTTGAGGGTTTACATTGAAGTCTATGGCCCTCACGTCACATTAAAATTGGACCAAAGTGGTGCAGGAACTACTTTAAAGTTAAGTTGTGCATATATGAATGGTACTTTGTTCTTCTCAAGACCTCCTGCTCTCTAGCTCCCTCATCACCTCCTCCAATGCTCGCCTCCAGGACTTTTCCAGAGCCTCTCCAATTCTATGGAACTTCTTACCCCAATCTGTCCGATTATCTCCAACTCTATTAACTGAAAACACTTCTCTTCAGAGAAGCCTATCCTACCCACACCTAAAAACTGTATTTTCATTTTCTCCATCTGATCATCCCCCACAATTATTACCTTTTATTCCACTTGCCCCCTCCCTTCTAGATTGTAAGCTCTAACAAACAGGGCCCTCCGATTCCTCCTGTATTGATTTGTATTGTAATTGTACTGTCTGCCCCCATGTTGTAAAGCGATGCGCAAATTGTTAGCTCTATATAAATCCTGTATAATACTAATTTTAATAATAATAATGCCAGTCAGTGCTGTCTTTCAGTGCCCATCAGTGCTGCCTATCAGTGCTGCCCACCAATGCCCATCAGTGCTGCCTATTTGTGCCGCCTATCAGTGCCCATTAGTGTCGTCTATCAGTGCCTATCACTGCCACCTATTAGTGCCCACCAGTGCCACCTCATCAGTGCAGCCTCATCAGTGCACATCAGTGAAGGAGAAAAATGACTTATTTGCAAAATGTACTGACAGAAACTAAGAAAAAAACTTTTATTTTTCAAAATGTTCTTTCTTTTTTTTTTTTTTTTTTAAATAATACCACCAAAATAAAGTTCTATTTGTGCGAAAAAAATTATAAAGATTTTGTTTGGGTACAGTGTTGCATGACCGCGCAATTGTCAATAAAAATGTAACAGCGCTGAAAGCAGAAAAATGGCCTGGGCAGGAAGGGGGTGAAATTGCCCAGTATTGAGGTGGTTAAATTAACCATTTCATCACCTTTTTTTATTTCATTCTATTGCTGTCATATTAAGGTGTTATAATATGTTATAGTAATTGCAGTACAATTGTGCCTTTTATATCTGCCTCTTATATGTGTGTGTACATTTTTTTTTCTGGAGCTCAGCTGTAAAATATTCATGTTTAACTAGTGTTTACCTTAAACCATCCAAACCACATCTTGTAAATGACAATAAGTCATCATAACATTGCTATGTTCCTTAGTAGGTTAATTGAATTTTCCCTGTGTGCGGCATGCAGGTAAGTGAAATATGCGTCCATTTCTAGGCAGGATAAGAGCATAAATGCCCTGGCAGATCATTTGGAAGCAATCGCATTTTTTTTTCCCTCCAGTCCGCCGTATCCGTCTTCAAGTAAAGATGCACTTTCGCTGTCTCTTCCGCCAGTTTGTAATCTGTAATACGTCTGGAAATATATTTAGACCTCTTTAACAAAGATATTAATACAAGAAAGCATGGGGACTGCACATTTATAATGAATAAAATCAGCTAAAGTTAATAGGGCTAATAGCTGTGTACCATTTCACCGGGTCTCATCCATCAGAACGCGGGCCACTGATGAACATTGTACCAAACGGACACATACAGCATGTCCTCTGACCTTGTCTGCCCGCACTGCTCTGCTTTCCAAATACACTAAAACTTTGGGGTTGGGGTGGCTGTTCTCTATTCCAGGTAATAAAATAATTCTTATTTCAGTAAAAATAGTAATACCTGTCAAATGAAAGGTTAACTCTATGTAATTTCAGCTTACCAATCATTAGATGCAATTTGTTATTGCATTCAAATCTGCTAATACATTTAACACTCCCCCTTTCCGCTAGACTGACAATGCTGCTGCCTGTTGTGCCTCATGTGCTCATTCCTCCAGAGCTGGGTCTCACTAACACAGGAGGTGTGTTACTGGCCAGATTACCAGATGAAAACAGAGGGGGGGGAAGTCAAACAAAAGAAAACTGATGCAGCCACCACATCTAATGATTGGTAAGCTGCAATATAATACATTTTAGTTTTGGGTTTAATACTGATTTAAGTCCAACTGCAGATTCCCCCAACCCGGAAGACACCCTCTATATTTTTTTTTTAAATATATACAGTGCCTTTTTTCTCCTAGCACCACCTCATTTAGAGAATACAGAAACAAGTATCAGTTTGCCATGGAATTTGTTAATGATAACAAGAAGTAGTAAAATAGATCACCCCCCCCCCCAACCAGCCAGAAGCAATACTCCCCCCAGCAACAAAAGATTTCTCCAGCAAAAATGGACTCCAGCAACAAAAGAACCCTGGCTGCAACAAATCAGATCTCCCAGCAGCCAGGAACAATAGGCCCCTACCTCAACAGTAGATCCCTTCCGGCAACTATTGACCCTCACAGCAAAATAAGCCCCCCCTATCAACAATAGACCACCAGGCAACAATAGTTTCCCAGCAGCCAGTATCAAGAGACCCTCCAGCACACCCCAGCACCCCTCGCCATTACATATATCCAGTTCTAGAGGTGGTGGAACTGTGTGTCCCCACATTGCCACCGAAAAAAAAAATATATATATATATGTGTATATACAGTATCTGACAAAAGTGAGTGCACCCTTCACATTTTTGTAAATATTTTATTATACCTTTTCACGTGACAACACTGAAGAAATGGCACTCTGCTACAATGTAAAGTAGTGAGTGTACAGCTTGTATAACAGTGTAAATTAGCTGTCCCCTTAAAATAACTCACCAGACAGCCATTAATGTCTAAACCTCTGACATCAAAAGTGAATATACCCCTAAGTGAAAATGTCCAAATTGGGCATAATTAGCCATTTTCCCTCCCTGGTGTCATGTGACACGTTAGTGTTACAAGGTCTCAGGTGTGAATGGGGAGCAGGTGTGTTACGTTTGGTGTTATCGCTCTCACTCTCTCATACTGGTCACTGGAAGTTCAACAAGGCACCTCATGGCAAAATGGCCTAGGCTATAAGAAGATTGCCAAGACCCTGAAATTGAGCTGCAGCATGGTGGCCAAGACCATGCAGGGGTTTAACAGGACAAGTTCCACTCAGAACAGGCCTCGTCATGGTCGAGTACAAAGACAAGTGTGTCTTGTCTACAGTCAAGCATGGTGGTGTCATGGTCTGGGGCTGCATGAGTGCTGCCGGCACTGGGGAGCTACAGTTCATTGAGGGAACCATGAATGCCAACATGTACTGTGATATACTGAAGTAGAGCATGATCCTCTACCTTTAGAGACTGGGCCGCAGGGCTGTATTCCAACATGATAACAACCCCAAACACACCTCCAAGATGACCACTGCCGAGGGTAAAGGTGATGGACTGGCCAAGCATGTCTCCAGACTTAAACCCTATGGAGCATCCTCAAACGGAAGGTGGACAACCACCAGCTCCGTGATGTCATCATGGAGGAGTGGAAGAGGACTCCAGTGGCAACCTGTGAAGCTCTGGTGAACTCCATGCCCAGGAGGATTACGGCACTGCTGGAAAATAATGGTGGCCACACAAAATATTGACACTTTGGGCCCAATTTGGACATTTTCACTTAGGGGTGTACTCACTTTTGTTGCCAGCGGTTTAGACATTAATGGCTGTGTGTTGAGTTATTTTGAGGGGACAGCAAATTTACACTGTTATACAAGCTGTACACTCACTACTTTACATTGTAGCAAAGTCCCATTTCTTCAGTGTTGTCACATGAAAAGATATAATAAAATATTTACAAAAATGTGAGGAGTGTACTTACTTTTGTGAGATACTGTATATATACTTAAGAAGAAGGAATTTTCAGGGGTCGTGATGAGATCTGCGAAAAAGGTAATACATACCTGAAAGTGTTACTCATTTCTTACACATGAAAAATATACCTGGTGCTAGGACCATGTTATTTTCATCTTCAATGACAGCAATGCATTCAACCAAACTGGTAACAGGTTGCTAAAATCTTGTGATTTTTGCTGAAATTTTGAGGAAATGAAAACTCCCAATTACATTCCAAAACACCAAAAACGGTGGATGATTGATAAAGAGAAATAGAGAGGATTGATACACTACAGCAGCCTTTCTCAAGCTTTTTAAAGTGGTTCTAAAGGCATAAGGTTTTATCTGCATTAAAATGGTTGTAAACCTCAGACATAAAATGTAGTGTGCATTTGTCTCAATCCAGAGCACTAGGTGTCATTTCTGTCTGCTGTTTCGTTCCTCTGCTATCAGCATGAATCACTTCTGACAAGTTTTCCTGACACCAAGAGAAAAAAGGTGACAGGGAGGGATCCCCAGCTGATTGACAGACTCAGCTCTGTTCCTGTGTGCTGTGTGAAGGGGGGTGTGTCGCCTTCCCTCCAATCAGCTCTCAGAGCTCTCCTCACTGATGTAACTTCAGCTCTCTGCCCCCTGCTTTTCAGAGCTGAGAGATCCTGTGTAAATTCTGCACTTTGAATGGATGTAGGGGAAAGACAGCTGTGGATAAACAGGAACAACTTATGTAGAAGGATTTGTTTTATCTCTGTGTATTACCTGAGGATAGTCCCTGCACTTTAACCACTTCAGATCTGAATTGCCGGGAGGCCGTCAATAGATGTCCTCCCCTTTGCGCGCTCCATGCTCGCTCTCGCGGCCCCTGGCGGCGTGCGCCACCGCACGCTACGTGAGCATGCCCGCGGGTCGTGCAGACTCGATATCTGCTGGAGACCCGTAATCCCTTCACAGAGAGCCAGAACAGGGAACCGCCAATGTAAACGCAGCGGTTCCCCGCTCTGTGAGGGGGGGGCATGACAGATCTATTGATCCCTGTGATCGGGATCAGTTAGATCTGTTATGTCCCTGTCAGCCCCGCCTCCACACAGTTAGAACACATACAGGGAACACATTTAACCCTTTGGTCGCCCCCTTAGTGTTAACCCCTTCCCTGCCAATCACATCTACACAGTAATCAGTGTCTACTTTTAGATCTGATCACTGTATAAATGTCATTGGTACCAAAAAAGTGTAAAAAATGTCAGACATGTCCGCCGCAATATCGCAGTCCTGATAAAAAATCACAGATCACTGCCATTACCAGTAAAAAAAAAAAAATAATAATAAAAATGCCATAAACCAATTTCCATAGTTTGTAGGCACTATAACTTTTGTGCAACCCAATCAAAATACGCTTATTGCAATTTTTTTTACCAAAAATATGTAGAAGAATATGTCGGCCTAAACTAAGGAATAAATGTATTTTTTTGTTTTTGGATATGTATTATAGCAAAAAGTAAAAAAAATAGTTCTTTTTTCAAAATTGTCGCTCTTTTTTTTGTTTATAGCGCAAAAATTAAAAACCGCAGAGGTGATCAAATACCCCCAAAAGAAAGCTCTATTTGTGGGAAAAAAAGGACGTCAATTTTGTTTGGGTACAGCGCCGCAGGACTGCGCAATTGTAATTTAAACAGTGACAGCGCTGGAAACTGAAAATTGGTCCAGGCAGGAGGGGGGTTTAAGTGCCCAGTAAGCAAGTGGTTAAGGTAAAAAACCTTTCATGATGGCCAGCTATGTCCATATTTAACTGTAGTGACACCCTTCCCACCTTTTATTTATTTTTTCCTCCTCTGCTCCTTGTTCTCTTCTTCCATGTTTTTACTTCTCTCTACTTCTTTCTTCTTTTATTGCTGGAGTTCAGAGAAGAGGAGGAGTGGAGAACGCCAGCAGGGGATCCAAGAAAAAGAGGTAAAGGGTGCTCTGTGCAATGTCATTGCACAGAGCATGTAAGTATAACATGTTTATTATTTTTATTAAAAATCATACTTTTACAATCACTTTAACATAGGCAAACCCTTGACATAACTTTCAGGTCTTTCAGGGACATCTTGCTAATAATTCTTATATACTGGATATGTACATTATATACAGGTCATAGGACAGTATTGTGAACGTATGAATTATTATTAAGAATTAATAATATAATAATTGATGCATACTTAGCTGCTGGTGCTAGTATTGGATGTGGAATATAAACACTTTGGGAGTCCAGGCAATCCTGGAGGATATAACATACAAGCACTGATAAAGGGGAATTTTGTGAACCCCCAAAATGGGTTGGACTTTTTTTTTATCTTGCTGATCTTCTAATAATAAACTGCTAAGGACTTTGTGTGGTGCCTTTAAAGTAAAAGGTCACTTTATCAGAAAAAAGAAAAGGAGAACAAACACCGTACACCATCCCTACCCCCCTGGTCCCCATTGTACTTACCTCTGTGGATGATGAGCTATCAATGCCCACGCAGCCAGTGCAGAGATTCGGGGAATTAAAATGCCCACTCTTCTATCCCTTCTTTCTGCAGGGCTTCTGGGAAAGACCTGGGCGATTCTGAGTCAGCAAAGAGCATTGCTCTGATCCGATAGGGAAGCCCTGCAGAAAGAAGAGGGCAGAGAGCGAACATATTCAATTAAAGTGGAACTAACCCTTTAAGGCTATCTACTGGTTTTCTCTAAGCATCTCCTCTTTCATTTGGGGGTTCTTTGTTTTGTGGAAACAGCCTCACCGAAGTGATTCAGCTCCACAAATAAGATGATCATGCAAATTTTTGGACATTGACAATAGGAGAGCTTATATTGGTGGTCAGTGAAAAAATGGACCCCTTACATTGGTGGACAGTGAGGTGCCCAATTATGTAGGTGATGTATCCATTAGATTGGTGGTCAGTTGAGAAGGGCCCACTAATATCAGTGGTCAGTGGGAGAAGGATTCCCATACGTTATTTAAACCCGTGCAGGTAAGCAGGGCCATCTTTAAAGCGGAGTTCCACCCTTTCCTTAGGTTTATTAAAAGTCAGCAGCTACAAAAAGTGTAGCTGCTGACTTTTAATAAACCGACACTTACCTGTCTCCCGGTCCAGCGATGGAGCCGCACGAGCCTCGCTCCTCTCCCCCTCCCCTCCGCGGCGCCGTCATTGCTACTGTGGGCACCCGGCCGCGGCTTCACGGCCAGGCGCACACTGAGCATGCGCGAGCGGCGCTGCGCATTGTAATTGGTCCCGAAGTCTTCTAGGACCTGTCCTGTGTCCCAGAAGACTTCAGGAGGGAGGGGGAAGGAGTCCTTCCACTTCCGATCGCCTAAGGCGACCGGGGCGGAAGTACCCCTAAAAATAGGGTATCCCCACCCCCCCTCCTCCCCAAAAGCTCAGTTTCAGCATCTGGAGCTGGGGAGGAGGACTTAAAGCGGAAGTTCCACTTTTGGGTGGAACTCCGCTTTAATACTGATTGGACCCTGGGCAAATATTATCTTGGCCCCCCCACCCCATGCAATTTCACTCTCCACCTGCTCTGAGACATACAATAAATAGCAACTAGACTCAAAATTGGTTTACTGAATCAGATCAGCAGTGGTTTTCATTGGTTGCAAGAGGTTACAGCATATCATTACCACTTACTGACTGGTTGCTAGAGGTTACAGCACACATTACAGCTCACTGATTAGTTGCTGGAGTTTACAGCACATGCTTTCTGCTAGTATGGTTGCTAGTGATTACTGTACATCAATACTGCTCACTGATTGGTTGCTAGAGGTTTCTGCACATCATTACTGCCCACAGATTGGTTGCTAGAGGTTGCAGCACATCATCTCCTCACTGCCTGCACACCATGGACTGGGGAGCGCAAAGTCGCTTTCCTGACACCACAGAAATGTGCTGCCCTATAGCAGATACACAGCAGTGGCATCAATTATTAATGACACCCTCACACATCTGCTGACATGTGCTGTGGAATTTCAAGCATGTCTTTGTCTCCCCAGTGGGCAGCATCTAGTATAGGTGATGGTGAATATGACCTCGGGGGGGGGGGGGGGGGGCATGATATACATATGAATGCCACCTTTGTTTACATATCAGCGTAGCTGGCCGCCACTATTTATATATGAATGCTGTCGCTATTTACATATCAATGCCGATTATTTACATGTAAACATAGGGACTGCAGGTGAGTCATCTGTACACAACAATAGGGCAGAGTTGGGCAGCTTTAGTAGCAGCACTTAGATATTGGGACACAGCACAGGTCTAAAACTTCAAGGGATAAGGGAATTTAAACCAGGATAGTTGGCAAGTATGAGGCAGCTGCTTTGGGCCCCACAACAATAACAGGGCCCAGGGCAGCTGCCCCTTTTGCCCTGCCTTAAAGACAGCCCTGCAGGTAAGTACAGCAGGGTACAGGTGATGGGGGGTGTGATTTTTGATTAGAAAAAAAACTTTATTGAAAAAAAAAAAAGGGTGTACACAAGGTTGGGTACAGACAGTTATACAGTTTAAAGACATCGGATACGAACATGGTAAGAGCAGCATCGTTTATAATAGTGAGGGATAGTATAATCTTTGACATATATCTCTTGTTCAGTAGTCGCTCCCGCCCCAGAGTCCGAGCAATATGTTTGGGAACTTTTATTTAATTACAGGATCTCAATTCCCATATAACCAAATAAACTGAAATAGGTTAATTATGCACACGTTTCCCCATCTGAATTCCATCTGTCCCAGATCTTAGAGTACTTTATGGGACAGCCTCTGTGACATCCATTTTTTATATGGTAAAGTACCATTCACTTCCCTTTTCCAATCCTAAATCCCGGGGGGGGGGCAGGGGGCCTCATCCAGTTCCTTGCTAAGGTTCTTCTGGCCGCAAACAAGGTCTCAGTAATAAGGGTGGCTAGAAACGTATCCATTTCTAGGTCTGTGTGCAGACCCAGCAAGCACATCTTGGGGTCAAGTGACACCGGGGAACCCATAATATTGTGTAGAAATTTTACCACTTGTTTCCAATAACTTTGTACCTGCGGGCATGCCCATATCAGATGATAAAAGTCACCAATTGTTAGATTACACATCGAGCACAGTGGACTGTGCGCAGGGTGGAATTTTGCAAGCCTCGGGGGTGTCAGATATGCCTGATGCAGTATATACAGTTGCATCAACCTATCTCAGAGCTTGGGGAACACTGTTTTGATATTAGTAGGGATCTCATCCCACTCTTCATCTTCCACTGCGCCCACTCCCTCTTCCCATCTGGTTTTTATATTGTATGCTAATGCTGTACTCTGAGGCATTGCAGCATATAGCGTGGAGATCAATTTAGTGGGTTCCAAACCCATAATTGTATCTATGATAGGAGGGGGTTCTAGCTGTGGTCGTTCCATTCTAAATTGGGTGTCTAGGGCATGACGGAGTTGGAAATGGTGTAACAAAAAATGATTGGGGAGGGAGAATTCTTCCTTGAGAGCATGAAAAGATTTGGGGCCGTCTGTGGTCATTACTTGATGTAAATACAGTATGCACTGCGCTATCCAAATAATGGGGTCAGGGATGGTTAGCATTTCTGGTAACTGGGTGTTGTACCAAAGCGGGGTGTGCGAGTGGATCAGGGAGGCATGTGTCTTTCGAAGAGCTATATTATACATTTTGTGATGATGGGCAAGCATACCATCATTATATTTGGTTCAGAGTGGTCGAGGATATATACGTATTATCGATTGTAGGGGAGTATGGGCGGGTCAGGGTGTGGACATACTAGTGCCTGATATCTCTGTGATTCCTGCTTATTATAATGATATAGGTGTGAGAGTTGGGACACCGTGTAATAATCCCTGAAGTCAGGCAGCGCGGCCCCTCCCAGGGTTGTGGGATTCTTGAGGACGTTCCATGCCAGCTTATGCCTACTATGTCCCCAAATGAACGAATTAAGTATTGAGTCTAATATTTAAAAAAATTTAAGTGGGACATATAGTGGGGAATGCCAAAGTAGATATAACATTTTGGGTAGAAGAATCATCTTTATGATATTTATTCTGCCCATCACACCTAGGGGTAACCTGGCCCATATTTGGGTCTTGTTCTTAACTAGGCCAATAAGAGGCTCCATATTTAAAAATTAGTAGTCTTTGAGATGTCTGGTAATCAGCACGCCTAAATATTTAAATTGGGATACCCGGGGTACAGGAAGAGAAGCACCTTGTCCAGTAGGTGGAAAGTGATCAATGGGCAGAACCTGGGATTTAGACCAATTTATCCTGAACCCCGAGTGTTGACCTATTTCGTGTATAATCTGTAAGGCTGCCTGTAGCGACGGGCCTGAGTCTGCTAAATATGGAATAGTTTCGTCAGCATACATACCCAGCTTTTCGATCCTATCTCCCACCCTGAGGTCCCTGATATCTGGGTTGTTGTGGATTGCTATGGCCATGGGTTCTGCAGCGAGGGCATATAATAACGGTGAGAGGGGACACCCCTGGCGCGTACCTCTCCCCAAGGAGAATGATTCTGAGAGGCGACCGTTCACAAACACCCGGGCCACAGGTGAATGAGTCGTACCCACCTGATAAAGCGTGGTCCAAAGCCAAACCTGCGTAGGCACTCAACCAGGTAGATCCACTCCACCGAGTCAAATGCCTTGGCCGTGTCCAAGGCTACCACCACTCTAGACCCAGAATCCTCGTGCGCTGCCTGTAGGTTCATAAATAATCATCTTATATTCATTGCAGTAATCTTTACCGGCATGAATCCCGTCTGGTCAGGATGGACCAGGGACAGAATAACCTCATTCAGGTGAGCAGCCAATATTTTGGCCAGTAGTTTCGTGTCTACAGGTAGTAAGGAAATTGGGCAGTATGATATTTAGGGTCCTTTCCAGGCTTAGGAAGGACAATTATTTGTGCTTCAGCCATTGTTGGTGGGAGTTTACCTGACTCAAATATGTGAGTGTATAGCTTCTGTAGTTTGGGGATAAGGAGTTCAGAATAGGTGTGATAGAATTCCAAGGGTAGCCCATCCAGGCCCGGTGTCTTGGACTTGGCCATTTGGGATATTGCCATAGCAGTGTCCTCTGTGGAAATGGGCACCTCAAGAAGCCTATTCTGTTCAGGTGTAAGCTGTGGCGTGGGGATGGCTTCCAATAGTATCTTGGTGGCTTGTCTATTGTGGATTGCTTGGGAAGTGTATAACTCACTATAAAAAGCTCTAAATTCTTCCGCCACCCTGGTGGCATCGGTGATAGCCTCTCCCCTGTGTGATAAAAGTGAGACCACCACTGGGGGGCTTGTGTCCATGTGGGCTAGGTATGCCAATAACATACCTGCCCGCTCCCCATGTTCAAATATTCTTTGCTTACTAAAGAAAAGTTGTTTAGCCTTCTCAATTTGCAGCTGAGTTACAGCTCGGGAATGAACCTGGACGATGGACAACAATTCTGTGTGGTCCCATCAACAGATACAGTTAATGTGAAGTGCTCTTGCCGCTACATGCCTGCTGTGCTGGAAAGGTGGCGTGGGCCGCAAAATTAAATAGTACTGTACTTACGCCATCAGGCACCAGGGAAAGGCAAAGGATTTCTTTCATGGTAGTCCATCAAGCCAGGTCGAGGCCGCAGCAGGATCCTCAAAGAATTGTACGCGGCTCTCATGCTCTACTCTTAGCCTGGCTGGATACAGCATGGAGTACTTCACGTGTCTGGCACGCAGTCTCCTCTTCACCTCTTGAAAGTGAGATCTCTGCTGCCAGACCTCACCAGAGAAGTCAGGGAACACAGCAAGGTGTGTGTTGGTGTAGAGTATATTACCCTTCTCTCTGGTCAGCCGGAGAATTCTGTCTCGGTCGCAGTAATTCAAGAATTTGGCAATGAACGTGCGCGGTGGCGCTCCGACCGGCAGTGGGTGGCCGGGAATGTGGTGGGCCCTTTCCACTGCAAACATTACAGAGAAGGCCTCTCTGCCGTACGTTGAGATTAGCAATTTTTTAAGGAAGCCCTCCGCATTCGTGCCCTCAGCCTTCTCAGGGAGACCTATAAATTGGAGGCTGCACCTCCTCAGGCGATTTTCCATATCGTCTTGCTTAGTTTCAAGCTGTTGTATTTGGCGCTGCAGCTCCTCTGTGGTGTGTTGGAGAGGGTGAAGGATATCCTCTGTTGCTCCCACACGTGTCTCTGTTTCCTTCACTCGGTCCTTTAGTTTGGAAATATCCTGACAAATGTGGGAGATTTCCACCTTCATTTCGTCAATTTTATTTGTAAGTGTGCTCTGGCACAGTGACACCGCCTCCAAGATCTTCTCAGTGTCGGCTGTCGTGCAGTCTGTATCTGTGCCGTCTCCGGCGCCATCTTTAGCCTGCTCTTGTTCCTGGCGACGGTATTTATTGGCTTCCGACCCCCTTCTTCGGCGGAGACATTGTGAGTAGGGGTCAGGGTGGTTGCAGGACCCGGTTTTGGTGACTGGAAATGGGTTCGGTACCCCAGAATAGTTACTACAGGAGATCGGGTGCATGGAGCTCTCTCTATGTGCGACTTACTCCATCACGCTGCAGGCCATGCCCCGGGGGGATGCGATGTTAGTTCACCTTTTCATTTTGTTCATTTAATTCATTCCCCCATCCATCCATGTCTCCATGCTTTATTTTGTTGAAAAATCACTTCGGAAAACACCCCCTAGCACTTCTGGCCGTGGTCATCTTGAGTAAGGGCAAATGATACATTTAGTATTTGCTTCCTGGAATCCATCTGCCCTTAGCTCAAGCATGCATGCAGCAGAATGTTCTTAGCTGAGAAAACCCCTCCTCCTCTCCTACCCACCTGAAGACTCCTGGGATCTATGACATCATTTGCCTGGGCAAGAAACCAGAAAGTAAGTTAAGAAAAAAGAGAAAAAAAAGAGTGTAAAACAAGTAAAAATTATACACTTTCCTGTCTATTTACTAATACTAGCAGCATGAGGATTAAAAATAATCAATGTTGATTGGGAGAGTGAACTTCCACTTTAATACTGTGGGGTATTTTTCTATCTGCTGCTCTCCTACAGAATCAATATACTTCCCATCCTATAAGTATACACATACACTCATTTGCTTCTTCTTCCTTTCCATGATGTATTTCATAACCAACAAAGGTTGATTCTCTCTTATTGGTCACTGGTCGTGGGCATGAACTTTCTCTTGTCTTTTTAATAAAATTGCATACCAACTTAAGAGAATTTTGAAAGTTATATTAGACATTTTGTTAAGTAGTATCTACTGGTTTTCCCCCAGCGACTCCTCTTTTGTTTGGGGGTTCTTTGTTTAATGTAAGCAGCCTCACCAAAGTGAGTCAGCTCAACAAATAAGATAGTCATGCAAAATATTGGACTTCAGCAATAGGAGATCTTACATTGGTGGTCAGCGAAAAAATGGACCTCTTACACTGGTGGTCAGTGAAGTGCCAATTTATGTACAGTAGGTGCTGAGTGATGGGTCAGTTGGTGGTCAGTGCAGAAGGGCTCCCACTGGTCATTGAAAAGAATGATACTAACATTGGTGGTCAGTGGAAGAATACCCGCTTACAATTAACCAAAATGAAAATGGTGCCAGTGGTTACTTATCTAAGAGACAGAAATTGCTCAATGTTTACGGAATCCCTAACAACTTCTTGAGGAATTCTAGTTGAGAAAGGCCGAAGGATAGCAATGTCTGAATTAAAACTGACCACTATCCTGCATATATTTCCAATTTAGTTTTCCAATTTTGAATCTACCTTTAAGAAAACAATTTTCAGATTTTTCAGTACTCTGTTTCATTATGTGCCAGTCCCCTGGATTATTTGTTAAACAATGACTTCAACATTAAAGAATATATATCGCTTCTTAATACTCCATATGGCTTTTACAAAGCTTCTTAATGCTGTTATATATTTTTGATGGCCTGGAGTCTGTCTCGTGCTCTCCATGCTCAGAAAATGCATTTGTGCCCATGAGAAATTAGAGACAGTGTGCCTAAAAGCAGATTGATATACATTAAGAGTCCTTCTATACGGTGCAGTGCTTTTACCCAAATTATATCTGCCGCCTGTGAGTATCTTCAGAACATTAAACGCATCGCAAATGCTTTGTCCTATTTCACTAATCCCAATTCTAATAAATTAAACACAGCAACCAAACTTCAATGTTAGATTATCCACAAGTAATAAAAGGCTCATTGCTGTATTATTTCATCCAGGTTGTGGACAAGGATAAAGAACTGCTACTAGCAAACACAAAAGAAAACATAACTAGGGCCTGGTTACACCAACGCTGTGTATTAATGCACATGCATTGACGTACTTTATGCCATGCACCAACATAGAGTCCGTTAAGGCAGCCTGTTAAAAAAAATAGGCTGCCAATGAACCACATGGCATTAAAAATGGTGCAAGCGCCATCTCTGTAAACATGGGCGTCCACAGGTAGGAGCAAGGGGGGGCAATGCCCCCCCCCCCCCGGAATCAGGGATCGAGTCAGGGGTTCCCCACTAGGTCCTTATCCTCTTGAGCCATGTCCACAGTCTCTGACCATCTCTTGGGCTATGTCCACAGTCTCTGACCGTCTCCTGTACCATGTCTGCAGTCTCTGACGATCTTCTGCACTATGTCCGCAGTCTCTGACCGTCTCCTGTACCATGTCCGCAGTCTCTGACCATCTCCTGTACTATGTCTGCAGTCTCTGGCTGTCTCCTGTACTATGTCTGCAGTTTCTGACCATCTCCTGTACCATGTCCACAGTCTCTGACCATCTCCTGTACCATGTCTGTAGTCTCTGACCATCTCTTGTACTATGTCTGCAGTCTCTTACAGTGATAATGTGTTAATGACATTGTCGAAAAGGGGCAGAGCATGGGTGACCTTAAAATGATGCCCCTCTGAAAAAAGTTCTGCGAACGCCCATGTCAGTCAGCGCACTGCAGCGTATACATGAATGTTTTGCCGTGCTGAAACAGACAACCCTTGGCAAGGTGCATTAGGGTGACATTCAGAATGAAAGGCACCCCATCGCACCAACACATGTAAGCACAGTTTGCTGCAACACAATAGTATGAATGGGCCTTTAGTCAATTACATTTAAAAATCACAAAATCATTTTAAAAATACATTGAAAGCCACACTTTTTTTGAAGATTTGCATAAAGTATAGAAGAAATACAAAATCTTTCATAAAGACCTCCAGCAGCAGTTAATTTTACCACTCCAGAAAGTTTTACCACCTTCATGACCAGGCCATTTTTTGCTATACCGCACTGTGCTATTTTAACTGACAATTACATGGTCATGCAAAGCTGTACCCAAATAAAATGTATATAATTTTATTTCACACAAATAGATCTTACTTTTGGTGGTATTTGATCACCACTTGGTTTTATATTTTATTATATGAATGAAAAAAGATAGTCATTTTTTAATATATTTTATTATATCCAATAACCAATAAAATTTAAAAAAAAATTCCTCATAAATTTAGGCCAAAATGTATTGTGCTACATATTCTTGGTAAAAATTCCCAATAGGTGTATATTAATTGATTTGCATACTGGAATTTTTTTAACTTTATTTTTTATATATTACTAATGGCGGTGATCAGCGACTTATTGCAGGACTGTGCAGCAGTCAACCTGACACTAACTGACACTTTGTGGGCACTGACTAACTGACACTGTCAACACCAGTGACACTAATACAGTGATCAGTGCTAAAAATATACACTATTACTGTACTAATGACACTGGCTGGGAAGGGGTTAACATCTAGGTGCAATCAAGGGGTAATTGTGTGCCTAGCCAGTGTTAATGTGTTTACTGTGTGCTGCTTTGTACTACAGATTGATTTATTTATTTTCCCTGAACAAAGAGATTGTTCCCTCTGTACAGAGCTCTGTGTTGTTTACCAACACAGAGCTGTAGGCTGTGATTTGACAAGTGGCGGCTGGTGCTCCATGTTGGGGGGAGGGAGGGGTACTCTGTGCCCCAGAACCTCCGGCTCTAATCATGTGCTTCACCAAAAAAAAAAAAAAACCTTGTAGAACTCTATGCGTCCGGGGGCCCTGCATGGAGATTAGGGGCCGGCGTAAAAAGATTAGGGGGCAGCCCCTAATCTCTAAGCGCCGCCCCCTAATCTCCATCTGAGGCTCCCGGACGCATAGAGTTGTAAGAGTTTTTTTTTTGTGGAGCACAAGATTAGAGCCGGAGGCTGTAATTGGTTTAAAAAAAAGATTATGGGCGGGCTGCAGCTGGATTTGTCACCGATCAGCACCGATCTACAGATCCCGGCCAATAATTCATCTGTTGATTAACTCCTGCTGTGTAAAATCACAGGGGAGTAGGTAGGCGGGCCAAACCTGGAAACAGGCAGTGACATATTAGTACATTGCGGTGCCTGTAGCTATTGGCCCGCTGCAGTAAAAGTACTGTGATGAGTCGGCAAGTAGTTAAAAGCAGTAGCTTTTGCTGCAACACTCACTGTCAATCCTGGGGCTGCTCCCCTCAATAATTCCTTTTCTCCGCTAGATGTCCCCAGTCTTCCAGGTTTAAAGCGGAGTTCCATCCAAAAGTGATGGTGACCCCCTGACATGCCACAATTGGCATGTCATTTTTTTGGGGGTGGAGCGGGGACCCTGTCAAGGATAGCTTTTGATTGGCTATCACAGTGATCAATCACTGTGAAGCCCGCCCCTGTGTTTCTCTCTCTGTGAATGGAGAGGAAAGATACATTGTATCTCTCCTTCTCCTTGCAGAGAGAGAAACAAACAACTGTCTGTAAGAAAAAAAAAAAAAAATAGAAAAAATACCTAGATCCCGGTTTGATCTAGATCAGTGCCAGGGTTATTGTATGGGTCAAAGGTCAGGGTCAGTATATTTTGGGCAGGATTTTTTTTTAAATTAGTATCAGTGTCAGGCTGGGTTCACACCTAATATTGATGCAGCTCACAGCAGGGGTCCAGTGCGTCCTGATTCACTGTTTCAGGTCCCATTTCAGATTGAATTTTTGGTTGAATTCGGACCTGAAACGGACCAAAAGACGCACAGGGCTCCTGTGTAAATTCGCACAGGCAGAGCCACATCGGAGATATGTGAACCAGCTCCATAGAGAGCTGCTATTGCGAATTGGATTCGGGGAACCCACATCCAATTCGCAATGGTGTGAACCCAGCCTAAGTGTGTTTTAGGTAGGATAAAAAAAAGGAAAATGTTGACTAGTGTTTCTGGGCCGTATTGCAGGTACAAAGAACAAATAACATACACACATGTGGTATTTCTGCGATCATCAGGAGCAGAATATTTTATTTTGGGTTGTTCTTTGGTGTTAGGTTATGGTAGTAACAAGAAATATACAGCTACTGTATATACTCAAGTATAAGCTGAGTTTTTCAGCACAATTTTTATGCTGAAAAAGCCCCCCTCGGCTTATACTCGAGTGAGTAACTGTAACTATAATGAAACTGAAAGCAGTGCGTGCTGTGCTCTTTGTCTCCCCCTACAGTGCAGTACCCGGCAGGAAGAGAAGAAGGTAATGCCGTTTTTTAAAAGGCTTTCTGCAATTGTGCATGTATATGTGTGCGTGTGTATATGTGTGTGTATATGTGTCTGTGTGCATGTATATGTATGTGTATATGTGTGCCTGTGTATATATGTTTGTGCATATGTGTGTGTGTGTGCTTCTTTCTGCTGGCCCCCTGCGTGCTCTCCAGCCCCCCAGTACTTTTCCTGGCTCTTTCATGGCCTCTCTCCTTGTCCCCACAGATCCACAGGGTCCCCCCTCCTGCCAGCTGCTGCGGGGTATGTGTCAGGATGAAGCCTTTTCTGTTTTTGAAATTTACCAGTAGCTGTTGCATTTCCCAACCTAGGCTTATACTCATTTTCCCAGTGTTTTGTGGTAAAATTAGGTGCTTATATTCAGGTTGGCTTATACTCGAGTATATACGGTAAATTTAACAAAATTATTTTTTTTTAAATATTTTGGGCCAGTTCTCCTTTAATAATAAAAATAAATCAGGAGCTATCCATTACCATTTATCACCAAATGAAAGTCCAATTTGTCCTGAAAATACAAGGTATAATTCACCTAGATGCACAAAGTAGTTGTGATGATATGTACGGTTTTACTAACCCATGTCAAAGTTGCAAAATTATGCTTAGGCGTTAACATTTGTTTTACCCTTAGGCACCAAGGGGTTAAAACACACAACTCCTTTAAACAACATGCTTGGAGGATGCTTTAAAGAGTAACTCCACTTTTGTTGAGAAAAAAACATTCCCCTCTAGGCAGGGGCGGGCGGATAGGGGTCGCAGGAGTCGCCATGGCGACCGGGCCCCATGCTGAGGGGGCCCCTGTATGCCCAGATTAGGAGGGGATGAGGACTGGAGCGCTCCGTTCCTCAGCCGAACGGCGCTGCAGGGAGCCTCGTCACACTGTGAAAGTGAAAGCAGTGTGTGCTGTGCTCTTTGTCTCCCTCTACAGTGCAGTACTCGGCAGGAAGAGAGAAGGTACTGACGTTTTTTTAAGATACTTTCTGCTATTCTGCATGTATGTGGGTACATGTGTGGGGGGGTAGTTAGAGGCATAGGTGGGG
>BLSH010404920.1:793741-806230 GCA_018402905.1 Glandirana rugosa | reverse complement strand
GTCAGAGACTGGCAAAGGACATGGTACAGGCGTCAGAGACTGACAGAGGACACGATACAGACGTCAGAGACTGACAGAGGACACGATACATACGTCAGAGACTGACAGAGGACAAGGTACAGACGTCAGAGACTGACATAGGACATGATACAGACTGATACAGGAGATGGTCAGAGACTGCAGACATGATCCAGGAGATGGTCAGAGACTGCAGACGTGATACAGGAGATGGTCAGAGACTGCAGACATGATCCAGGAGATGGACAAAGACTCTAGATGTGATACAGGAGACAGTCAGAGACTGCGGACATGATACAGGAGACGGTCAGAAACTGCAGACATAGTACAGGAGATAGTCAGAGACTGCAGACATAGTACAGGATACAGTCAGAGACTGCAGACATGGAACAGGAGACAGTCAGAGACTGCATACATAGCACAGGAGACAGTCAGAGACTGCAGACATAGCACAGGAGACAGTCAGAGACTGCGGAAACCCCTGATCTGATGCCTGATTCCAGGGGGGGGGGGGCAATTGCCCCCCCTTGCCCCTACCTGCGGACGCCCATGCATCCGGGTTCCCTTAGCCTTAATGGACGCGGCTGCACCCGACCCCCGATCCGAAGATCGGTGACAGGTGCCGACATCGCTGGACTCCAGGACAGGTAAGTGTCCTATTATTAAAAGTCAGCAGCTACTGTATATGTAGCTGTTGACTTTTCATTTTTTCAGCCCTGGGTGGACCTCCGCTTTAAAAAATGTAAATATATTTAAGTGATAGTAATAAAATCATTGATGTTACATATTATATATGTAGCTTGAAGTTAGTACAACATATTGTCCGAGCTAGGGTCTACAGGTTTCGCAGGGACACCTGCTTCTTCAGGACTCTAGGACTTTTATAGTTTGAAAGACTGTAACCATATGATACCAAGTATAAATCTCAACAACTGTAACAGAAATAGAGGGTATTTGCTGGATCTGAATGTGGAGAATGTGCCTACCGGCCCATGGGACAGTGAGCCAAGTCCGTTCATACAGAGGATAGCCCTAATTTGGTCAAGATTCATAGGGACCAAAAATAGTTTCCAAAGGGTACAGATGAAGAAAACGTATGTCCCAGGCAGAACCTCTGCAAATGCTGGGCTTGCTCTTGCCAAAAGCATGTGTGTGTCTCCTCTCCCTCACCTATAAGGTGTGTGTTGCTGTAATATAATTGAGTAAAATACCTTCTTATTGTGCCCCTTGGCACTCAGCTGACCTGCTGCTGCTCTCCTCTTTTTCTCCCAGCTGTCTGTGGGGAATTTTGCCTCCTCTGGAAAGCTCTGAGCGGGTAAGAGAGCTCAGGCGGGCCACAGAAGCACTGAGCCACGCTCAATTCATCCCCGCTGCTCTCCTCTTCTGCCAGCTGTCAGCGGGGGATCTCTAGCCCCCTCCCTCTGCAGTGCTTATGCTGGGGAAGACTGATCTGGAAATTTACTAAAGCGCTGATCGCTACAAGAAGGTATGTGACACAATTACATTACAGAAACACATACCTTTTACATTATATTCTACTGTAATAGCAAGGATTCTTGCAGTTTACAAGAACTTTTACTCTGTTCACACTGGGGAGTAAAAGGCAAGCCCTACCCCAAAAATAAGCCCTACTGTGTTTTTGGTTGCCAAAATTAATGTAAGACCCGGGCTTATTTTCGGAGAAACACTGTAGTTTCCTGTAAACATTACAGAACCTTGCCTTAGTTCTGTGGGCTGCCTTTTGGGAGGAGTTATGCAAATATTAAAATGCTTTGATGGGCTGGTATCTGTCTGGATGAGTGGGTGTTTTTAGGCAGGCTGTATTTGAATGCAGACCGGTCTAGGTAATGTTTACATGTGATGCTGAGCTTGACTGAAAGAACTGAAAGTCAATGAATTAAAGTGTTACTAAACCCACAACAGTAAAATCAGCCTGTATATGCAGTAAAGCATGCTTGCTATACTCACTGTGGAACCTAAAGGGTCAATCATCTGCATTGTGTAAAAAGCCTGTTTGATCCTTGTCTGATCCTCCTATTCTTCCACTGTCTCCAAAAAATAACCTGATATTTAAAGAGCCAGGGGACAGGCTGCACATGTTCAGTTTGGTGTATATTGCTAGAGATTTTTTTTTTTCTTTCTTTGGAGAGTGCATGTGATCAGCACTGTCCAGACAGAGAATCAGGGGAGAATGAAAACTTGTCCTACAAGTTTTACTAGGAACTGATAGAAGTCATAAGACTGCTATATACTGCTGATGAGAAAAGGTATTTAGCAGTTTATGTTTACTAAAATAATTGCATTTCCATGTTCTGTGTACTGTGGGAGATATAGTGAACACAGGTTATGGGTTTAGTAGTTTAGTAATAATTTAAAGGGTGGGCCAGGGCAAAGTGCTAGATGATGCTCGATGTCCACCAGTCTGGAAATGAGCCAGGCACTTTCCACTTGCCGACTGCCCTATAGCAGTTTTACTGCTACAGGGTTTCCGCACTGCGCAGGATCATGTATATACACGTGATACTTCATTTCCTGATATCGAGCGTGATCAGCAGGAGCTGGTCAGGAGGTACCGCAGACCCATGTCCGCGGCACCCGCTGATCGCTTGGTACACGGGCAGAGCAGCGATTTGCCTATGTAAACAAGGCATATTGCCATTCCGTCAGTAAGGAAGGCATTGATCCTGTGTTCCTGCAAAGCAGAGACATGGATCCATGTCTTCCTCTAGTGAAAGTGCTTCCCGCACAGTGCACTAATACTGTCTAGGCACAGAGTTAACCCTTTGATCGCCCCTATTGTTTAACCCTTTTCCAGCCGGGTGTACGGCACCCACTGATTGTCAGGCAGAGAGACAGAACTGTGATCTGCCTATGTAAACAAGGCAGATCGCCGTTCTGACAGGAGGGAAGGGATGAAGCTTGTGTCCCTGCAAAGGTGGGAATAAATTCCATCTCTCTTCCTAGTAAAAGCACCTCACATAGTGTAGTAAAACTCTGGCTAGGCACACACTTAACCCTTTGATCACCACTGATGTTAACCCCTTCCCAGCCAATGTCATAAGTACAGTGACAGTGCATATTTTTATCACTAATCACTGTATTAGTGTTACTGGTCCCCAAAAAATGTGAAAAGTGTCAGATGGTATCCAATTTGTCTGCCGCAATATCGCAGTCCCGCTATAAGTTGCTGATCGCTGCCAATGCTAGTAGAAAAAAAAATATTCTGCAAATCCATTCCATAGTTTGTAGATGCAATAACTTTTGTGCAAACCAATCAATATATGCTTACTGGGATTTTTTTTACAAAAAATATATAGCAGAATACTTTGAAAAATTGATGCAGAAATTAGATTTTTTACATTATTTTTAATGGAAATGATTTATAGCAGAAAGTAAAAAAATATATATTTTTTTCAAAATTGACAGTCTTTTTTTGTATATAGCGCAAACAATAAAAACCGCAGAGGTGATCAAATACCAACAAAAGAAAGCTCTATTTGTTGGAAAAAAGGACATACATTTTATTTGTGTACAGCGTCGCACAACCACGCAATTGTCAGTTATAGTAACAAAGTGCCATATCGCAAAAAAATTTCTGTATAGCAAGGGGGGTAATCTTCCAGAGGGGAAGTGGCTATCTGACTTGCTGTAGCTTCTAATGCATACTGTGAGAAGACCACAGTGTGCAGTGAAACAGGTGGTACTGGTGTGTGGCCCCTTTAAGCTGCCCCGGCTGAATGTTTCTCACTACTGTGGCTCATTTTTCCATCCCTGGCTTTGATGGACAGAGCAGGAACATAGGCGCAGGGGAGGGCTTTGATAGCTGCTGCCACAGCCATGGAGGAAGCCCACCCCTAGCAATGTGGCAGGAAGGACAGTGATTTGACACAGCAGACCCACCTGTTTCCCCATCAGAGAGACCACAGACCAGGCTCAAGCAAGGTGTACACCAGAGGAGAGAGGTACTAGCTTCTGGGAACTGCTGCTGAGCCTAAAACCCGTGCTGGAGTGATGTGTGCACCTAAAGCAGCAGAGAAAAAGCTGCAAAGAACTCCAAGAGTGAGAGATCAACTACAGGGAGAGCTTCAGTGGCAAAGTGTGCTTGGCAGAACCACAAAGAACAGAGACCAAAGCTGCAGAGCATTGTCCAGGTAGTCTAAGGGTAAGACTACTGACTCCTGGAGAAGAAGATTGAGCTCTGTTGCTGTAGAGCAGTGGTTCTCAACTCCAGTCCTCGGGACCCCCCAACAGGCCAGGTTTGCAGGATAACTGAAATACATCACAGGTGATATCATTTTCTGCTCAGTGATTGCAGTGTTCTAGTCTGCATCTCCCCAAGGTAATACTTAAAATCTGGCCTGTTGGTGGGTCCTGAGGACCGGAGTTGAGAACCACTGCTGTAGAGTGAGCTGCAGTGAAATCAGAGCACTTCATTTCAGTAGAGGAGAAGAGCCTTTACAACTATGCAAGACTAAGGCCTCATACAGACGGGCGTATCTTTAAAAATAAACAAAACGTCGGGCCCGACGTCAAGAAAAAAAAATCTGCGTTTTTCGGCTTTATGCATCGGCGTTAATGAGCATTAGTGAGCGTTGGCGTCAATAGGCGTTTTTAAAAAAAAAATCATCCCACTGCTATTTTTCAACCTAAAAACGTCGGTACAATATTAGTTGGCGTTAGTTGGCGTTTTGCGGCGTCAGCGTAAAAAAATGCCAAAACATTACAGCCTCAGAACGCGATGGCTGTGGGTTCTACTTTCAGCTCACTAACGCCGACGCCATCTACAGCTCAAAGACGCCAACGTTTTTATGGGGCCATTGACTAACATGGAGAGCTGCAAAAAATGCCAGAAAACGCCGGCGTCAAAAAACGTCCGTGTGTATGAGGCCCAAAGGTGAGGAATTCAGCTTTAAGGAATAGAATACATGGCGCTGGTCTGTAGTCCCTTTAAGCTGCCCAGCTGAATGTTACTCCTTCCATGGCCTTGATGAACAGTGCAGGGACAGAGGAGCAGGGGAAAACTTTGATTGGTTGTTGCTTCAGCCAGGGAGGAAGCCTGTCACTAGCAATGTAGTTGTCCTGCCCCATCCCAACTTTTTTGAGACGCTTTGATGCCATCAATTTCAAAATTACCTTTTTTTTCTTAGAAGGGTGCATTTTCTCATTTTGAACATTTGATGTTTTTTCTATTTTCTGTTTCAATCATTTTTATTGGTTTTACAAAATAGAGTTATACAGTTTAGTAGATATTTTGTTGAGGTTATCAAGAAAGGTAAAGGCATACAGTGTTATCAAAATCAAGGGATACTAGCATAGTCCCATATCTCAATCAGGCAGCGCTCGCAACCTATAGGCTACTAGAAGCATGGGGCTAGCCCATTGGTACAAACCCAAAGTGAATCCATCAAAAATATTAACAATATAAATTAGAAAATATAATAGATTCCATACTGTGATAAACCTCCCATAGGACCAGAGGGCCAGATACAGGACCCGGCATTGTTATGAAAAACAATTTAGAAAGAAAGTCTCAAAAGAGCAAAAGCAGGAAGAGAAAAGAAGATGGGAACAAGAAATGTCTATTCAGAGATCCTGGAGTGCAACGCCATCTCGCCAAGGAGACCACCTCTAGGTATCCGGACCCTGTAGATAAGAGAGCCAGGGGTTCCATATTTTATCAAATAGCGGTTGTTTATCCCTTAAGACACTCACCATCTTTTCATGAAGCATAATCCAGGTCAGCTTATGCTTCAGGAAGGCGATATCCACCACCGGACTTTTTCACGCAGTGGCTATGGCGATTTTGGCTGCCAAAAAGATAAAGTAAATCAGTGTTTGTGTGTCTGGGGATAATTCCAATCGGTTTATTTAACAACGCAATCTGGGCATCTTTAAGGCTCCATGTACACGGGACGCTTTTCAACCTCCCGTCAATGTTTTATCTTAATAGCTAGACCTAAAATGTCAGTTTTGCTGCGTTTTGCCTGCTGTGTTTAGCCACGTTTTGCCGCGTTCGCGTTTAGGAACGTTTTTTTTTTTAAATGGAAACGCCTGTAAACTAAAAGCTCCTAGACGGGAGTTAGACGTTTAGGCCCATTTACAAACTGTTACAGGCATTTGGCATTTCAAATGCCTTTGAACTTCCGTCTGAACGCAATTTTTTGCTTTAAAAAAAAAAGCCTCTAAACTCAACTGCCTGGAAACGACCTTAAATGACCCTGTGTACATGAACTGATAAGATAACATTAGATGAGTTCAGGGGCAACTGAAAAAAAACACCCAAATGCCTCTAAACATCCATTTAGAAGCAGCAGTGTGCATGGGGCGTAAGGGCACTTTCACACAGGGGCAGGGGGCGGTAGCAGTAAAGAATCTCTAGTTTTAGCGGTGCTTCACCGCTATGCAGTCGGTAGCGGGGAGCTTTTAACACTTAAGAAGGGGTTAACAAGGGGTTAAAAACGCCGCTGCTCGGCGCTTCCGAAGTGGTGTACAGCCGCTTTGGGAGCACCGTCCATTGATTACAATGGAGGGGGCAGTATAGGATCGGTATATACACCGCTCAGCGCACCGCCCCAAAGAGTTTTTCAGGCGCTGCACAGGAGCTATTTTTAGCACCGCAACACCTGAAAAAGGACCCAGTGTGAAAGGGGTCTCATGATATTGACCATGGTGACTGAATAAACAAATAAATGGACCCGTATCCAAAAGACTTTAGGACAGGTCCACCAAATGTGAAGGGTTGTCCCCACTTGACCACAACCCCGGAAACAGGAGGATCAGGTGTTTGGGTACATTTCTGCAAGTCATTCAGGTACTAAGTACCATCTAGTATATACTAGGTACCCTGCTTCCACCAAGGCGAACGCCCTCGTATATAACGAGTGTTCCAGGCCCGCCAATCCTCCGGCTCAGGGGATATGTTCAAGTCCCTCTCCCATGCTATGTACGACAATTTAGACGAGGGGGTGACAAATGATCTGCACAACATCGAGACGCATCCATGCTGGAGAGTCTCTTGTATATATCTATTTTCAAACATTGGGCGCACAGTTAGATTAGAGCTCGTCTTCTCTATTTTCTATTGTGAATAAATATGGGTTTATGAGATTTGCAAAGTACAAATTGCATTCTGTTTTTATGTAGATTTTACACAGTGTCCCAACTTTTTTAACATTGGGGCTGTAATTGTTTATGAGTATTACCTTGTCATTCTATATTAAATCAATACTCCTTTACAGGGATTTGCCTTTGAATAAAGCTGACCAGTGTGTCGGAGCGTTCTGGGTCAGTACTTGGCGGGTCAACACTGGGTGGAGGAGAGAAGGATCCATCTATCAAATGGCTCCTCTGGGGTAGTTCTACAAATATGTTCCCTATATCAGTTTACAGTACAAATTGAACAGTAAACATGTCATTGGTTGCCACAGGTCAAGACACAATTTCTATAAGTCAGTCTTAATCTATTGAATGTGGTGCAATAAATAATACACAGCGTAATAACTCTTATCCAATGCAAAACAAATGAAATAAACTACCATAGAAATAACTTTTATTATAAAGCCAATAATACGCATATATATTTGTTTCTAAAATACAAAGTTGTTTATCATAGAGATTGAATTAGCTGCGTCGCTGCTAATCAATAGGGCCGTTCATTAATAAAGCACAGAGCAATTTGTTTTTATTAGCTGTACTTTAAGGTTGTCATTATTTTCTATTTGACTGTCTGTCTCGTCTGTGGAGTTTATTTAGTAAGAGTGCACAGGGCACCAGCAACGTTCCGAGTATGCAGAGATACAGCGAGCCATCCGAGTTCACCTTACCTGTCTAGGGCAGTCAGGACGATGAATGATAAACGGCTTGGTTGCCCAGGGTTACTGTATGCTCTTCACTGACTTTTTTAAAGCTACACTCACTATTGTAATGCTTAGGGGTCATTTACACCAGCGAGTACATGTTATGGTGCATATACTAAGCATGCTGGTGTGTGCTGTGCACACACGCTGCAATTTGTTGCTATTACTCATCACAGTGCTTTTTTTTTTTTTTTAACTTTATTTACTAACACTTCCTTTAGCTCAGTGTTTCTCAACCTTTTTTCAGTCAAGGCATCCTTTAACCACTTGACCTTCAAAGGATGTACCCCCCTTTCTGTACAGGCCATTTTTCACGATACGGCGCTGCGTTACTTTAACTGACAATTGATGTCCTTTTTTTTACCTTCAGCTATAAAACATATCTAATAAAAAAATCCAAAAAATCTAATTTCTTCATCAATTTTGGCCAATATGTATTCTGCTACATATTTTTGGTAAAAAAAAATCCCAATAATCGTATATTGATTGGTTATTGCATCATCAAACTAAGGGATTTATTTATTTTTTATTTATTTATTTTTTATTAGTAATGGTGACGATCAACTGGAATATTGCGGCAGACAAATCGGGCACCTAACTGATACTTTTGATACTTTTTTGGGGACCGGTGACACTAGAAATATGCTAATAGTGCCAAAAATATGCACTTGCACTGTCACTGTACTAATGACACTGACAGGAAAGAGGTTAACAACAAAGGCGATCAAAGGGTTAACTGTGTGCCTAACTAGTGCTTTACTAGTGTAGGGGAGGTGCTTTTACTAATGGAAGACATGGATCAGTATCCCTGCTTTACAGGAACACAGGATCCATGTCTTCTGTACTGACAAAATGACAATCTTCCTTGTTTACATAGGCAGACTACCATTCTGTCAGTGTACCGAACGATTGGTGGGACCCACTGCATAAAATCACAGCGGGAGCGAGCCACCAACCACGCGCACTTGCGCCCAAACCACGTGTATATACGTGATTCTGCCCAGTACGGCCACCCTGTATGAGTAAATCTACTATGGGGCAATCGGCAAGCGGTAAAAATTATAGACAATCTCAAGGCACCCTTTAAAATTATGGATAGTCTTGAGGGACCCCATTCTAAAATGTAAAAAAATATTCTAATAGCTTTACATTATGCAACAACATCCACACATAGGACCCCCAACGTTAGAGGTGATTTATTCTTCCAAAGCAAATACACTTTTGCACACTGGTACTGACTAGTATTCCAATGTTTCTCTTCTCCCTCAGTTTCTCTCCATCAGTCAGCTAATGTCACCCCAGTGCTGAGGGAAAGGGGCGCAGGAGGGTCAAACAAGGATGCTGTGGAGGCAACAGACATCCTCCTTATTAACTGATGACATCATTGGTTGTTAGGATGTCTAGAAAGTCGTAATGGTGCATAATGAAAACACGTGGCTTTGTGTAACTAAAAGGTAGGCTTCATCCACCTGCTGGTTTGTATACAATTTTTAAACAAATTGTTAGACATTTTGCGAAAGCACCCCTGAAGAAACCTCAAGGCACCCCAGGGTCCCTGGGCAGCCTGGTTGAAGAAGGCTGCTTTAGCTCCATGCATATGACGCGCATTGCAACCACTTTTGTGCGTTGCGCTGCATAAAAGTGCATTTTTCCTGAACACACAGCAACACATTATTTTTGTGTGAATGAGGCACACAGACAGCAATTGTTTTTGACGTGTATTTACGGTGAGCCTGCTTGGATCTGAGCTCAGTGTACCTGGTGTTGACAAGCCCTCATGTCAATGTTCTTTATTTCACACTTTATACACCTGCTGTTGTCTATTGTCATTATTGGGTTATCAAGAAGTGTATTTTATGTCCCTGCAAAACAACTGCTGAGATTACAAGACAAGCCATGTAGAAAGCCTATTGTTTTTAGTCAGTAAAGGCTAGTTCACACGTAAGATTGGCGGGTGGTAAAACCCAGCGGTTGAGCTGCACTTACCTACCGTCCCCCAACCACTGCCTCTTTAGCTGCAGAGGCACTGCCAGGGGTGTACACATGCTGTGGCCATGATGGTTTGCTTCACAGTTATAGCAGTTATACTCCTGTCACTTTCAAGTGGATGAGGCCACACTGCAAGTGCCTTGCATCTGCGTGCATTGCACACAGTTGTGGCGCGCTAGTGTGGCAATCAAGGGTTAAAGCAGACGGTGGGGTAGGTGATATAATGCCTCCTAACAGCCTGTCAAATGCTGTCAAAAGCTCCACTAGTGTGAACGAGCCATAAGGCCCGTATACACGGTTAGATTGTTGGCCAACAACAGTCATCCAACAGCCTGTTGGCCGATAATCCGACCGTTAGTACGCACGATTCTGCAGCCGATTTCCAATTGTCGTCCAACAGGAGTTGGCTGAAAAGACTAGAAAACTTTTGTTGGCCAACAAGGCGTTGGTCGATTGTTGGCTCGTGTGTATAGAAGTTGCCTGACAAAAGTTGGAAGTGCAAACACGCATGCTCAGAATCCACTAAGTGTTCAGTCGTATAAACCTACGTTCCTAATTCACAAATCACATTCACCTGAACTTCCTCTAGTAACACGTCACTACGCTCAGCTTTGATGGACAATTACCGTCAGTACGCTAGACAAAACCGCCGACAGCTGATTTGGACAAAAGTTGGATGTGCGGTCGTACGATAATCGATGCTTAAGAGGAGACTTGAAAGGGGGAATAAAAATACTGTCAGTAAATACTGCTGTATTGTATTTATACTATGGTATTTAAATAGATATATATATATTTACACTCAACGGACACTTTATTAAGTATAGCAGTGGTGGCCCGTCCTTAAAGGGCGCAGGTCCCCCTAATCCATGTGCCCTGGGCCCTAATCTCCAGTGGGTTTGTTTTTTGGAAGCACCTGATAAGAGCCTGAGACTCTTATTGGGTTCAAAAAAGGGTGGGCTTTGGGGTGCAGAGCACTGCGCCCTGAGCCCACCCAGTTGTGTGACAATAGCGAATAAAAGTACCCAGTAGGCAAGTGGTTAAAGTCTATCTCCGGGCAAAAAAGAGATTTACTTACCTAAACCTCCAATCTTCTCTGGCACCCCCACACTCCAGCAGTCTTGAATTGTGGACTGTTCCTTATGTCGTCAAGCCTAGAGTAGGCTCAATAAAACAGTGGATCCGGAGGATCAAAGGATCAGGTGAGTATAAGCTTTTTCCTCACTCTTAGTTAAAAAAAAAGCAGTTGAACTTTTTTTTTGCCCGGAGTTGGGCTTTAAATTAATGGCAGTGGAGGGGTCGCCAAGGAGCCCCATTAAAATTTTGCTACGGGGTCCCATGTTCTGTAGTTATGCCGCTAACTAAAATATTTCACTTTTGGATACAATGACTCTTGCTCTGTTCCATAATTTGGTAATATATTGTAACATCAAGAGATAAGTAGAAAAATATACCTTATTCACTAAACTGCTGCATGCCCAAGCACTCTTTATTAGGCAATTTATACCATGAAAATGTGGCTGCCGGTGATTTGTCTGCTCTCTGTATCTGTAAACAATCCGTGCTGCACCGATTCCTATTAGGCCAATTACATCAAATGCGTGCATGGCCAACGGTACCATGATTTTCTCTTATATAGAAAAAAGTACAAGTTTGATGATTTTCTGAAGTCCTGCTAAGGCTTTGTGCTCTTTGGAGTGCTGGTTTTTCTACAGTATTTCTGCTCTGTGTATCCGTCTGACTTTGTCTGCCACTGGTGGGAATCTGGAAGAAACTTCACCAAGGCTTCCTTCAGGGTTAAATTCCTGTCCGGTCGGCAGGGCCTGGCTTTGAAACAAGTCTATCTCAGTTATGTCAAGAAGCTCACTCCAAGCCCCTTCACACCGATGTTTGTTAATAGGCTTATAAGTATTGGCAGTTTTTGGAATGCCCTCGCAATGACAGTTGCCTGTCTCCTGAACACATTGATTTTTTAGGATGCTCCAGGATGTGGAGTCTTGTCAGCTGATAAGCATCCTATGTGTCTGTAAATCTGCAGTCTAAAGAGGTTTTTCATTTTTATTTTCTTCCTCACACAATCTCATGGCCTGTCTGGTACAGAAGTATATACCTGTCTTGTGGAATGTTAGGCTAGAGTTATAAAAGTGAACCTGTCACTAGTGTTGAGCGAACCCGGACTGTAACGTTCGGGTCCGTACCGAACTTTAGGGTGTCTGTGGCACGGACCCGGACCCGGACATTTCAAAAATCGTTCGGGTTCGGTCCGGGGTTCTGCTATTTTACTCCACGTGTTGAGAAGCTGCAGGGCAGCCAATCAACAAGCGTTTCACTGGTTTGCCCTTAGAAGCCATCACAGCCATGCCTACTAATGGCATGGCTGTGATTGGCCGGTGCATCATGTGACCCAGCCTCTTTATAAGCTGGAGTCACAGTGCTGCAGTCACATGCTCCTTGGGTTAGTGTAGGGAAAGGTAGCTGACGGCGTGAGGGACAGATTTTAGCCATTTTAAGACCTGATCCTGCATCCTGAGATAGATTACTTTACTACTGCTGTCTGTGCTGTTGCTCTGAGGACAGATAGCAGAAATTAGAGATTTCACATACCGCTGCTTTGAGTTGCAGATCA
>BLSH010404920.1:769386-781673 GCA_018402905.1 Glandirana rugosa | reverse complement strand
CGATGTACTTAGTAAACGGGAATGAGTTCTACCGGTATCGGTCCTTACATTCCCCCACAAAAAGTTTCTCTACTTCGTACCTCTGTACCTACCTACCCCCTCAAACGAAACTTATGATTGGTGAAGACCTGACGGGCGACAGTTATTTGCAACCAGGAAACTGTAATTTATGGTAACAATACCGTCGATAGACGACGGTATTAGGGCCATAAAAAGTGATACCACCCGTCAGGCGAAATTCTATTTTCACCAAAGGCATCGTCTAAGCGATGCTTTCGTAAAAGTAGCCACCACCCACCATCGTTTGACGTCGCTCCTATCCTCTAAGGGCATAGAGTCGAGTGGGGGTCATCATGTCCTCACTCGACTTCCTGCCCATCAGGGAAACGGAGCGGATTGTCTCCGCCGCTACCACCCACCACCGATGAAAATGCTTTCGTAGCGAATCTGCTACGGAAACCACTTTTATCTTAAAGCGGACTGCCCACCATAGTGAAAAATACCGGGATTATGGCAGCAGATAGCTGCCATAACAATGGTATTTAATGTCAAAGGACCAACGTTTATTGACAGCGGGCAGTCCAGAAGTGGTTAGTATTCAAAGCAAACTCCCCCATCCATCCATGTCTCCATGCTTCATCTCTTTGAAAAACACCCCCTTACATTCCTGGCTATGGCCATCTTGAGTAAGGGCAAATGATTCATGTAGCATTTACTTCCTGCCCTTAGCTCAATTATGCAAGCAGGAGGGTGTGCTTAGCTGAGAAAACCCCTCCTCTCCTCCCCTCCTGAAGACTCTTGGGATATATTACATAATTTGCCTAGACAAGACTTAGAAAATAACTGAAGAAATGTAAAAATAATCAATGTTGACTGGGAGAGTGAAGTTCCACTTTATCTATGTAGATAAGAGAATCAACATGACAGTCGGAGCATTGATACATGTAAAAATGAATATCAACTTGTATTTCAAGTGTGTACTAAAACACTTTTTTCTTTGTATAATTTTATTACTTTTCACTAACACACAGCGAATGTGCATTGCTGCATTTTAAAGTGGTTGTAAACCTCTGACATAAAATATGAACAATGTATATCCTTCTATAGTGTGCACTTCTGCTCTGCTTTTCCACTATCTGTATGAGTCACCTCTGGCAAGTTTTTCTGACACCAAGAGATGAAAAGGTGACAGGTGAGAGAGCTCCAGTACAGGCAACTTTTGCGCAAACCAATCAATAAACGCTGATTGCGATTTTTTTTTACCACAAATATGTAGACGAATATATATCTGCCAAAACTGATGAATACATTTGTTTTTTTATATAGATTTTTTTGGATATTTATTTTAGCAGAAAGTAAAAATTATAGTTTTTTTTGCAAAATTGTCGGTCTTTTTTGTTTATAGCGGTGATCATAAGTGACACAGAGGTGATCAAATACCACCAAAAGAAGGATCTATCTGTGGGAAAAAAGGACGCCAATTTCGTTTGGGTACAACAACGCACGACCGCGCAATTGTCAGTTAAAGCGACGCAGTGCCGAATCGCAAAAAGTGCTCTGGTCCTAATGTGGGAAATCCTTCCAGGGCTGAAGTGGTTAAATGGCCTTACAGGATATATTGTTGTAGAAAGACAGGTACAACTTATGTAGGAGGATTTGTTTCATCATTGTGTATCACCTCTTTTCACTTCACTGGGTATACAATATGTAAGGGTTTACAACCACTCTAAAGCCTCGTACACACAATGAGACGATCATACAACTGAACGGCCCAAACCGTATGTTGGCTGTTGTATCTCGCATACTGACATGCACTAATTGATCGTACGAACAAGCCGGACGTAGTCACGTGTTACGAGCGTATAAAGAGGAAGTTCAGGTGCATGTAATTTGTGAATTAGGAACAAATGGACACTTCCGGGAGTTCCTGGCTTCTGAGCATGCCTGTTTTGCACGTACAACTTTGTTGGACCAACTTCTCTGCACACACGGTACAACGGTCATACGACTGCTTGTTGTACAATCATCCGAACGATGATCGTACAACAAGCGGTCGTAAGACCGTTTTCATACGATCGTCGCATCGTGTGTACAAGGCTTAACTGTTTCAAAAAATAGGACAACCACATAAAAATGCAATTAGATGTAAACTATACTCTTATAGTGTTACTAAACCCAGCAATATAAAAACAATTCATCCCCCCCACAGTGCACACAGCTTCTAAATCTTCTTTTTATATCAAAATACTGCTGCTATATACCTTTTTTCATTTGTATATTGCAGTCAGGGGATAAACTGCAAGTAGCCAGGGCTTCCACAGTGTTCATGTGGGAGGAGACATTTCACTGTCTGTTGATGTAACTTCCTTTGCATCAGTGACCCTTCACCCACAATCCGGCCAGAGCGGAATGGTGCTTTGCCAATGACATGCTCAGTTCACAAATAAACAATCACTGCCTCTAGAAATGCACTGTAGTCTGTGTTCATGTGAAACAAGAAGATGGAACAGAGCATGTGCAATGTTTCCACACTGCCTGCATGTAGTATAGTCACTGCCTGCATGTAGTATAGTATAGTCTAATATAGTTGACAGGGCAAGCAGGAATTATCTGGCCATACAAGATCGAACAGCATTTTTACACAATACAGAGGATTAAGCCCTTAAGTTACATCAGGGATAAGCAATTAGCGGACCTCCAGCTGTTGCAAAACTACAATTCCCATCATGCCTCTGCCTCTGGGTGTCATGCTTGTGGCTGTCAGAGTCTTGCTATGCTTCATGGGACTTGTAGTTCTGCAACAGCTGGAGGTCCGCTAATTGCATATCCCTGAGTTACATGGTGAGTATAGCAAGCATGCTATTCTGCATATACAGACAGATTTTACTGTTGTGGGTTTAGTAACACTTTAAGGATGGGGGTTCTTGTTTCAACTCCTGGGTAGGACACTATCTATATGGATGTTCTCCCTGTTCTTGTGTGATTTTCCCCTCATGCTCCAAATACATACTGGTAGATGAATTGGTCCCTGTGTAAATTAGCCCTAGTATGTGCATGTGAGCATACAAGCTTGTAAACTTCTTGAGGACAGGGACTGATATTATTGCACAGTATATAAATCACACAGTCCTGTTGTAACACAGTAGAGAAGTTAGGCTTAGATGTCCATATAGTTTTAAGTGGATTCAAAAAATTAAAGCTGAACCCTGAGTAAAATAAGTGTTACAGTACCTTGCTGTGAGACGCCCCCTGCACTGCACAAGTTAAATGCCCGGTTTGCTCTAGGGTGAACATAAACAGCGTTTCCACAGTGTTCAATGCAGCAAGCCACAGTGTCCCTGACTGCTAGCTACACCACTCAGATTCTCCCCAGACCAGTATAGTTAGCCACAGTGTTACTGATAATTAGCCACATCGGTCAGAGTGTCAACAGAGCCAGTGCAGCCAGCCATGAGCCACAAAAGTCAGAGTGTCCGAAGACCAATGCAGCCAGCTACAGAGTCCCTGATTGCTAACAATACCAGTGCTAGTGTTCCCAGATCATTGCAGTGTTCCCGATTGCCGCCATACCAGTACAGTGCCACCAGAGCCAGTATAAGTCAGCAACAGTGTCCTGACCCCTAGCCAAACCAGTAGCACCAGAGCCAGTGAAGCCAGAAACATTGTCTTGATCGTTTGAATTTGGAACTCTGAATTTGGAATTCGGAATTTAGAACTTGGAATGTGGAACTTGGAATCTGGAATTCGGAACTTGGAATTTGGAACTCGGAAATTGGATTTCGGAATTTGGAATTTAGAATTCAGAACTTGGAATTCAGAGCTTGGAATATGGGATTTAGAACTCAGAACTTGGAATTTGGAATTAGGAAATTAGAACTTGTTATTAAGGCCTCATACACACGGGCGTATATAAAAAAATAAACAAAACGTCGGGCCCGACCTCAAGGAAAAAAAGGCGACGTTTTTCGGCGTTATGTATTGACGTTTTTCGGCGTTAGTGAGCGTCGGCGTCAATAGGCGTTTTTTAAAACAAAATGATCCCTCTGCTATTTTTCAACCTAAAAACGTCGGCGTCAAAAAACGCCGGAAAACGCCGGTATAATAATAGGTGGCATATGGTGGCATATGTTGGCGTTTCTTGGCATATTGTGGCGTCGGCGTCAAAAAACGTCAAAATGTTACAGCCTCAGAACGTGATGGCCATGGGTTCTAGTTTCAGCTCACTAACGCCGACGCCACCTACAGCTCAGAAACGCCGACGTTTTTATGGGGCCATTGACTAACATGGAGAGCTGCAAAAAACGCCAGAAAACGCCGGTGTCAAAAAACGTCCGTGTGTATGAGGCCTTAGAACTTGGAATTTAGAATTCTGAACGCAGATTTTGGAACTTAGAATTTGGAATTCAGAACTCAGAAATTGTGAATTTGGAACCTGGAATTTGGCATTAGGAATTCAGAATTTGCAATTCGGGACTCAGAATTTGCAATGCGGAGCTTGGAACTTGAAACTCAGAATTTGAAATTGGGAACACGGAATTTGAAATTCAAAACTCGGCGTTTGGAACTTGGATCTCAGAATTTGGAATTTGGAACCTGGAATTCAGTATATGAGGTAGCTGTAAAAGCATCATAATGTCTCTACCTTTGAATTCAGACTTTGGCATTTGAATATCACAACTCGGAACACAGAATTTGTAATTAGTAATTCAGATCTCCTAATTTGGAATTCAGAATCTATTATTCCAATTTCGGAATTCAAAATTTGGAACTTGGAAATTGGTATTCAGAATTCGAAACCCAGAACGTAGAACTCTGGATTTGAAATTCTGAATCTGAAATTTCAAACTCAGAACTTGTTATTCAAAGCTAGAAACATGGAATTTGGAACCCAGAATTTAAAACTTGGAACTCAGAATTTGGAATTCAGAATTTGGAATTTTAAATAGGGAAATTGGAATTCAGAAAGCAGAACATGGAATTTGAAATTTTGAACTTGCAGCAACTGTAAAAGCAACATCATAGTGCTACCTCCTTATCGCTATGATGTTGCTTTTACAGTTTCCCCAATAAAGTGCAAATTTCATAGGATCTTTGAAAAGTGCCAATCTATCTGTTTGTGTTGTATGTTTATATAACGCATGCGTTGCTTCCCTGGCAGCTGCCGCTCTCTTCTCCCTGAAAGCCATTGCTGTCCTCACAATGCAGGAATCCTGATCCAGCATCGTGCGTGATGAGGTCAGAGTGTGAGCAATGGAGTTGCCAAGAGAAGCAGTTTCTGCGATACAACTGGGCGAAAGCCTGCGTTGTGCCCTAGATAAACACAACAATTAACCCTTGCAGTACGGGGGGGGGATCCCCATTGCATGGGTGATATGTGAAAGGATGCAGTCACTGTTTGGCTGATAATTTCCAATGTGGTGCTTGCAGAGCCATAGGTGGTTCAAATTTTGGCAGGGTTCACACCCATGCAAATAGGATGCAGCTTACACCGCATCCAATTCGCAGACCATTTGAAAACATGTTGTTTTCAATGGGTCTGGTTCACATATGTGCTGTGCATTCACACTCCGCATTGCACAGAAAAGGTGTGCGTTTTCTGTGCAGTGCGGTGTGAATTCCAGGTACATTCTGTTTAATGGGAATGCATCTGATTCGCAGATATGTTCTGTTGTGAACAGGAATTTCTCCCCCTCCTCACTACACCACTCCCCACCCATCCCCCAGGTCAGCTGACCCCCTGCTAGAATGGAGAGAAACCACTGAACAGCAGCTGTTTCTCTTTGCAGGGGTAACAGAGCTGGAATTTGCATGGGACTGGTGTGACTCCAGCCTCCAGCTGCTTGTGGCCAGCATTAGATGGATATTGAGTTCTAAATTCATTTTAAGTAAGTAATAAACAAATAAGGTCTAATTTCAGATAAGGCCACTTGCACTCCCAGCTGCTGTGCTACCTACCCAGCATTTTAGTGCACCTTGGAGGGACAGGTGCAGCGTCCAGTCCCACTGCCTGCAGTATGTCAAAGCCTATGGCAGCCTGCAGCTGGACAGGGCTGAATGCTGTACCCAGTGGCAATTGTCCCTGCATGCATAGGATCCTAAATGTGAGTACCACTTGGAGCAGTGTTCAGCCCCAGGTAGCCACAGCCTGCCTCTGGAAAGCAAGGTTGGATGCTGCACCTGTCCCTCTCAAATGCCCTAAAATGCCTGGGAGGGATGCACATCAGCTAGACATCCCCGTGTGCAAGAGGCCTAGAACTTTTAAAGCAGTTATGGCTTTTTTATATTTTCTAAAAAAGGCTTGAACCATATGATCATATCCAGTTTCTAAAATAGTCTGAAACCCCGTGGGTCCTTCCAATAGTCTTGTGCAATTCGTTTTGTTCCAAATTTTAAATTCGGTTGAATTCTGAATTTCTGAACTTTTCCGAATTTTTGTTTTTGCTGAATCGCGGTAATTCAGCAATTGCAGTAATTCGGAAATTTGCGGTAATTCAGCAATTGCAGTAATTCGGAAATTTGCGGTAATTCGGCAATTGCGGTAATTCAGAAATTCGTGGTAATTCGGCAATTGCGGTAATTAGGAAATCAGATCAGCCGAAAATTTGAAAATAACAAAGTACTGTACATTTGAAATAATGACTAACTAATAAATAACTAAATTAAATAAATAAATTAACAAATAAATTAAATTATAGGTATTGGAATTTCCTTGAAAATATTGCTGTTAATGCAATTAAATATGAAATTTATCGCTAACAACCATATTTTCAAGGAAATTCCAATACCTATAATTTAATAGTTATTTATTATGATTTCAAATGTTCTTTCTTATTTCTGAATTTCCGAAAAAAAAAAAAAACAAAAACAAAAAACAACAAATTTTTCAGCCATGCACAAGTCTACTTTCCAAGGCACTCCTTGTCACCAACCCCTACCCACCTCTGAACACCCTCCCTTGGTTCCACCCCTTTCCGAGTACTGCCCCTTTAAGAGAATACAGAACCAAGTATAATTTTGTGGTGCTAAGTAATTTGTATGGAATTTGTTAATGACAACAAAAAGGCAATAAAATAGATCCCCTACAGCCAGCAACAATAGACCTCCACAGCAACAATAGATACCCCAGCAACAATGAACCATGCTCAGCAACAATAGATCCCCCCAAAAACAATAGACCTCCCCTGGCAAAAAAATACGCCCCAGCAACATTAGAACAACTCCAGAAATGGTAGGCCATTGATCTCCCAGGAACCAGCATCTAGAGACCCTCCGGCAGCCAGCAACAATGGACCCCTTCCCACAGTAGATCCCTCCCAGCAACAATTGACCGCCCCAGCAACAATAGACCTCCCCAGCAATATTGGACACTGATCCACCTCCCCAGTGACAAAAAAATTGCAACAGACAGACTCTTTATTACAGAGGAAATGAAAATGAAACTTTACAGTGAAAGAAACTTATATCTCTATTTGCAGAATGTAAACTGAGCTGTTCATGCATGCTCAGTTCCAGTGTGCTGGGATGAGTGACACCTGCATATATGAGGGACGTCATTCCCCGCAGGCCAATCAAGATGGCTAAAGACTGGAACCTGGAGGAAGCCAGGGAGAAGATGGCATCATCAGCAAGGGACTTTGTGGCCGTCAGACCATTGAAACAGAGGCAAGTATTTTTTATTTGACTTCTGCTTTAAAACATATAAACAAAAGCTGACCGTTGTAAGCAACCCCAGCACTGTAACATGGTTTTCCTAACCCCTGTAACTGTCACTTGAAAGCTTGATCTGCATGAATAAGGGGAGCAAATAGATAATAAATAAAGGTGTGTGTAAAAAAGGATTTCATATACCTAATACTGTCATTACAGGTATTAATCTTCTTCTGGGGTCCCACGCTGGTGCTACTGGCTCCTCCCCCCTGCTGATGGGGGCACTCGTGTGGGCATGATCCTGAGCCCTGCTGTGTGTGTCCATAAACAACCCCCCCCCCCCCGTTCACTGGCTGACACTGATTGACAACAGAAGGAGCCAATGGCTCCAACTCAGTGATGTATCATCCATGGGTGCATTCACTGAACATGGGCCCTGAGGGATGGGGGGCCCACTGTGCTCTGACCCACACTGCACCCATGGATGATCTCTCCGTGGTTGACAGACGGGGAGGATCGGTGTGGTGTGGGCTTGCATACGGGCCCACTAATTTCATAATACGCCCTTGCTCCCAATGCTGCCTCCATGTCCGGTGAGGAAGGAGAGAGCAGAGAGGAACCCTGCTTTTGGGACAGTGCTGGATCGAGATGGGGCTCAGGTAAGTATTTAGGTGGGGCTGATCACAAAAGATTTTTTTACCTTAATACAGAGAATGCATTACAGTAAAAAAACTTCTACTTTTACAAACATTTTAACTCTTAGAATGTCAGGGCCACTAAATAATAAAATAGAGGAGTGGCCCCATGGGATTGTCATCCCTAACACCCAATTTTTTTATAAATACATTTTACTCTTAATAGAGGGCTATGGTGATTGTTAAGTACATGTCTCTCTATAGCTGCTTTGCTGGTTCCTTCTGTTTTGTGTTTCAGGTGACAAGCTGCTTGCTGTTGCTAGGAAGATTTACCTCAGCTGCTGAGCACTGGATTGGTGACAAATCCTTTGGCGGGAAACATCTAGCCAATGAGTGTAACCTTTTACTTCTATCCTCTCCTGTCACTGGGCTGAGTCACCATTTACCTCAGGTCTGTCAGCGGGACTCCCCTCTGCACTCTCCTGGATCTTTTGCCCTGCTCCCCCACCCTCCCTCCCCTTTGTTATTTCCCCTCGTCGTGGTCCCCCTTTATGTGGGTTGTCGCCCACTTTGTGGGTGGACAGTGATTGGTACGCTGTAACTTGGTTAAGATATTGCTGTTTAGAAGCATGTTGGTCTGTTATTGGTTAACAACAGTTCTATTTGATATTGAAGGTCTATCTTTTTGGGTAATGGCGCCCACTTTGTGGGTGGACAATGGTTGGTAAACTGTTATTTGGTTGGTATAAGATATTGCTGCTTGAGTCTTAGGGACTAAGCAGGTTGGTTTGTTAATGGTTAACAGCGATTCTGTTTGGTATTAACCACCTCCCACCAGGCCACTGTACATATACAGCCGGGTGGGAGATTCCCCGTTCTGACAGGATGTGTATTTACATCCTGCAGAACGGGAGCTCGCAGCGCGGCCATGCGGCGCGCTGTGGCTGGATCCTGTGATCATTATGATCACAGGATCCAGCTGAGCAGAGATCGGGATAGGGGCACAGTGACTGGCCCTCCCAATCATGTGACGGCTGTGTCCAATCACAGCCGTCACATTGTAAACAGAGAGGAACGTCTCCGTGACAGTTCTCCCCCCGCCGAGCTCAGTGAGAGCTCAGTGCGGGGGGGAGGGGGGAGCTGCAGCTATGTGACAGCTCTCTGCATGATGAGGATTTCATGCAGAGAGCTGTCACAGATCGCCCCCCACACAGTGCACCAAGCACCACTGATACCCCTGTCCCCATACACATAAGTGTCCCCATAAAACAGTCCCCAAAACATCTGCATGTCCCCAAAACATCTGTCACAGTGCCCAAACATCTGTCTGTCCCCAAAACATCTGTCACCATACACAAAACATCTGTCACAGTCCCCAAACATCTGTCTGTCCCCGTCACATCTGTCACAGTCCCCAAACATCTGTCTGTCCCCGTCACATCTGTCACCATACACAAAACCTCTGTATGTCCCCGTCACATCTGTCTGTCCGCCAACACCAAATAAACTCCGATTTGGGTTATTTTTACCAAGCTAATGTAGAAGTATCATTTTTGGTCAAAATGTATGAAGAGAAATTACTTATTTGCAAAATTTTATAACAGAAAAGCAGAAAAATGCATTGTTTTTTTTTTTTCAGTCTTTTTTTAATTTATAGCACAAAAAATAAAAAACCCAGGGGTGATTAAATACCACCAAAAGAAAGCTCTATTTCTGCGAAAAAAATTATAAAAATGTCATATGGGTACAATGTCGCATGACCGCGCAATTGTCATTCAAACTGCAACAGCGCTGAAAGCTGAAAATTGGTCCGGGAAGGAAGGGGGTTTAAGTGCCCAGTATTGAAGTGGTTAAAGGTTTAAAGTTCATTTCATAATTAAAATTGATTTAAACCCAATAAAGGGGCCGTGGCCTAAACTTTTCCACAATCCTTGTTGTGTGTTTATTTTATATTTTAGGTATGTTCTTGATGGGTGTTAATGGGGTGTGCAATCCCATGTTGCTTAGCAGTGTTCTGGAAGGACAATGGCTTGATATACAGCCCAGAGACGGGATGGCTGGGCACACTGGGATGGATGGCGTTCAGAGAAGCCCTGCTCTTCTGCGTTGTGGTTTTAGCCTTTCTTTCTTTCTCTCTCTTTTCTGATTCTATAGACATTTCTAATCTCATGGATCATAAAATATTAGCAAAAAGGCCCCATTATTCACACCGTACATCCTGCAGGATAGGAAAAAATACAATTGGTAATGTGGAATAGACAGAGTTTAATCAGGAGCCTTTTGTGTCGTATAAATCTGAAGTAATGCGACACAATTTGTTGTGGCACATCTGTCTCTTTGCTGAAGCATCATTATTGTGATCCCCAGTAAGTATGCTTGCTTATTTCCTTTTATTCTCTTTTTCCAGTGTCTTGTTGGAAAGAATCCTCCATGTTTACAACTGGCAAATAGAAAAGATAGGAACGTGGGGCGCTCATTGTGGCTAGAGCTGAATGTTTGGCTCAATGATGTCTTTAAAATCACACATAAGTTTCAAAACCTGCCAGCCAGTTGGCTTATTTCCTGCTGGCTCTGCCATGTTATGGGCTACAGTACAACAGATTTTACAGAGCACGTTAGAGACACGAAGGGAAGTACTGCAAGATATGAAAATGGATGACAAGGAAGCCAAATAATTGAGCGTGAGGAAGGCAGCACACTTCTCTGTTTTCTGGGAACAAGAAATATGGTCATCTGTGGTTGACTGTCCCTCTCTATAGACTTGTAAAGTGCAGTATATCAGAGATGGTGGAAAGAATTCTCTTTTTTTCCTCCTTGGCTTCTATATTCTATTTTCTGCTGGTGGCACACTAATGGCTTGTTAAATTGTATATTGTGGCCAACACAAAACCATATAAAACAAAGAAAAACTTTTGATTTAATGAATTTGTTGGTTACTTAAAGCAGAGTTCCACCCAAAAGTGGAACTTCCGCTTTAAGGCCTCCTCCCCAGCTCCTGTTTGTGAAACGGATCTTTTGGGCAGCAGGGGGGGAGGGGGCAGGTACCCGATTTTGACAGGTACCAGCTCCCACTTCCATTTTGGTCTCCTCAGTAGATCAGAAGCAGAAGTTTTCCTTCCTGAAGTCTTCTGGGACACATGACAGATCCTAGAAGACTTCAGGACCAGTCACAGAGTGCAGCGCTGTAGGCACCCAGCTGGAGGACAAGGGAGGACAAGGGGAGATCACAGCTGTGGTGAGTGCACCGCTATTATGTTTCTGAAGCATCCATGCATCTGTTTCTGTATTACTCACCTGTTGCCGTCCAGATCTGTTCCTCACCTTGCTTGAACTTTGCCTGCACTGACCCCGGGCTCGCCCCTGGACTACACTTCTGCCTTATCCTTCTACTAACCTGCCATGATATTACCAAACCCAGCCTGACTTCTGACTAGTCTTCTGCCTGCCACCCATGCCTGATTTGCCTGCTAGTTGCCAACCTGGACTGTCTGACCTTGCCTTGGCTCTTCTTCCCACACCTGATTCAGCCACATAGGTGTGCACAGGGGGTTTGCCAAGTGTGCCTGGGCACACCCTAATCACCCCGGGCACTGTTGCCATTTAGTATACAGAAGTGTGTGGGGCACAGAAGCCCCTAGGGAAGGGAGACTGTACGTAGTGCACAACCCGCGTAATCCATTGTATTTTATCTGCAGCACTAGAACCGCTGCATCATCTCCCTTGCTCACCCTCTCTCTTTCACCCCCTCTCTTTTTTTCTCTCCCCTCTCTCTCTCCCCCTCTCTCTCTTTCACCCCCCTCTCTCTCTCACCCCCTCTTTCTCTTTCACCCCCTCTCTCTCTCTCATCCCCTCTCTCTTTTACCTCCTCTCTCATTTGCCCTCTCATTTGCCCTCATCTCTCTCATCCCCATCTCTCTCTCACACCCCCATCTCTCTCTCACTCTCCCATCCCTCTCTCTCTCTCTCACCCCCTCTCTTTCTCACCCCTCTTCCTCTCTCATCCCT